>MU120906.1:0-354870 GCA_014904835.1 Paxillus ammoniavirescens
CGATTAGTCGATATGTTCAGTGCATACGGGGGACACTGAATTTTATTGACCTAGAGATGGCGAAAGTTCTGAGTAGATAGAATGCACTGTAGCAAGATCCGACCGTCGGAAAGACGTTCATGCGACTCGACCATCCGCAGGCCGAGTCATACGGGCGCAAAATATTAGGTTATCCATCTTAGGCGTCGAAGTCCTGCCCACTGATGGCAACTGGCGTTTGCTTTTCTGAAGAGCTCAAGCGTCTGAGGGTCGACAACGATTCAATCCAGTGACATTGAATGCAAGTCAAAGTCAAAGCCCGTAGCCTTGTAGATGTGGTTTCGGAGGGTGGGCGAGTCAATACGTGGTAGTAGACTTGTCATGCTCCGCGGTTCACAAGCATTGTTGACGAGGAAGTCTTGCAAGGCATCGGGGCCTTGAAACATCGTTGTGGATGTTTCCGAACTGTACTAAGGCCATCTGCTCTGCATCAGATGGCAAAGCGGTCGTCGCGTGGCTGCATAATATCATATAGTACGTCAGGTAGACCAAACCAGTCAGTCAGTGGTGGTGATACGTATGGAACAGGGTATCCAACAATAGATGGCGAGGGAGAAAATACAAAAACGAACTGGCAATACAATGGTGAAATTCCGGGTACAAGCAGGAGAGTTCGTCACCGCTGAAATATCCTGCGGAGGAGAGCGGAATCTCTGCCTTGCGAGAGGTGACCGTCATCGCGTGGCATCGACCGAGGAAAGGCTGGTCTGAATGGTTCATCGACGGGGTCCGGATCCGGCACGGGCGCCACCCTGGAAACTTGCATCTAGTACAACAACGATATATTCAATTCAATTCAGGGATACTGAGCCAAGGAAACACTAACCTCTTCCGACATCACATACTCACTGAATACCAAATCCCTGATTTTTGGCCGCTCTGCGAAATTATAGTCAGATGTCGTTTGGCACTGTATTTGGCAATGCGTCGTGCTCTGGATGAACCGTCCGAACATGTTGAACTTTCCCCAGTGGACTTTGTGAGGCTCAGGGGCGCTGACGTCTGGATTTCCTTCATGAGCACGGATGAGATCCGACATATGTACTTCCCTGTCAAAAATATACCTCAGAATCTCAGACTAGAGGCAACTGGTATAGTCACGCACAAGGCAGGGATGCAGGCTCCTTTGGTATTTTTCAGCGCCATCCGATAAGCTTGGTGAGCCCCTCTGTGTTGCAACAGGACATCCCAGGACAAGAGGTTCTTGTAGTGATCTGGAGTTTTTGTTTTGAATATCTCCATCGTGTCATCGCCTTGGAACGTCGAATTATTGATGCCGGCGACGAAGGCGCGCAGGGCAGAGTAGTTGTTTAGCGCGCGAAGCTTATGAGCGATGTCGACGAATTTCTCAATTTGTTTTGCGCGATTTCTCGGTTTGTCGTGGCACAGTATGAGAGATGCAACCCTAAGGAAAAGTCAGCTTCGTCGGGAATATGGATGTTAGACACCTGCCAGTCCCCAAGGTGATTTGAAATGGCGTTAAACCGTGAGATGGAATCCGAGTCTGGATGTTTGCGACCGGGAATGAGTGTATATTGTAGCCAGTGTCTCGGCTGTGTGGCTCAAGCATGAGAGACGCTGCGGATGGCTCGCAACGCAGCTCACCTCTATCTCCATAAAAAGCTTTGCTTCAACACGAGTTATTTCTTCAGCAATCTCAGAGCAATCGTAGCTCTGTAGTTCCAAAGAGTTTCGATAAAGTTCCTTGAGAAGCTGTTTTCGTGTTATCTCGGGAGCATCAGCTCCGTGCGGCGAAGGAACTGGCATGATGAGTGCTTTTGCGCTTAGAGGCAAGCTTTGTTTACGCTCTCTATAGCTCAAGCCAATCGAGTTCTCATGAGAGGGCGCCATGGAGGACCGGCTCGCCGAAGCCGAATCCGTATGTACTACAAGTGATTCGTCTTCACCATCCGATATACTGTAGAGGTCATCAGTATCGTCGAGTAAAGGTTCCGTTTTCTGTGCCCAAGCTGCGTCGCAATCAACAATGGTGGGGAGGTGTTCAAGGAAAGGGAGGAAATCGGAGCCATAGTGCAACAGATACGTCTTCCCTAGAACAGACTTCACCAAAGCATTCAAGGCGCCCGCTGATCCCGGGACAGCAAAGTCCTGTGGATAGGTATGCATCCAAGTCTCCAGCAGATGACAGATTCTGCAAAACACATTCAGCAACCCGCGATTCCGGTTTTCAACACCCTCACCTCATTTGCGCATAGCTGGCAAACATGGGGTCGCCAGGTGAGTTGTCTAGTTGCCGCATGCGCTTCTGCATAGCTAACAAAATACTTCGAGGGCTGGCAAACCTCCGATAAGTCAGCAAGAAATGTGATATGAAGGTTGGATCTGAGATATGGGTCAGGATCAAATCTAAGACTTGACATAGTTAAACTGACCATCTCCGCTGACTGCAAGAAAGAGCAACTTATCCAGAAGCTCGTCTAAAGTGGCGTACTGGACTGATCGACTTCGGCAGAACGCATTCAGTATGGCAGAATACAAACGGAGACTGTACCTACATTTCCTTCTCTTTAGCCACCTGGCGATCATCATCCTCAAAGCCATTCAGCGAGTCACCCCTCACAGGGCGTGACGATGATGTAGAGGATGACTGCAAGCTATTAGTGGCCACGAGGCTGCTAACGCTCCGTGCGTTCGAGAGTTTACGTTCCTCCGAACCTCGTGACCTCGCTTTCTCGTGCTCTGAAAACAGATCTGACGTGGAGCGAGCGCGAGTTGGCGACGTTGCCAGCGGAGGGGGAGGCGTGGACGTCGGCGAAAGTCGAAAAGAGCTCGTCTGATCTTGTGACATGGTGCGGACAGAAGCTTCAGAAGTTGATGCTATGGGGGTTGCTGAGGTTGACCCTCGGCTCTCCCAAGGAGCAGGCGAAACCAATGCTTCCGGAGATGCAGGATTCCGAAGTTCTGAGTCTGTGTACATGAAGTGGTTAGGCATGGGAAATGTTCGGTAGAAAGCGGGCGCTCACTTGGTACTCTGAGTATGGACATCAACAGAAATTTGAAAGCCTTTCTCATTTTCCCATTGTCTCCAGCGCGAGTTACTTGGACAAGACCGACATCATGTTGTTGGAATAGGCTCAAGGAACTTTGAGGATCCACGGCCACTGGCAGATCCGATTTCAATGCGACTGCGATTATGGAGTACTTCATGGGATGTATCAGCCCTAATAAAGCGACAGGTGAGTTGTTGAATGACGAAGCACATAGGTGAACGCACGAAGGAAGTTAGGGACAGGCTCGAATGACGATATATCCCCGCTGTCATAGCATACAAATATACCGTCGACTCGAGGAGGAGAAGTCAACCTCGTGACATCCAGTTCGTGAATGACAATCGAGACACACGGCGGTTCTCGTTGCTTCAGCCAGTCAAGTTGTCGAGTATCTGAAACATATCAATGTGGTTGTAAAACAAGAGCGGATTTGTTGTAGCCTTACAACGGAAGGGTGTAGATATTGAACTCCCTGACATTGAAAATAGCGTCGTAAAGTCTTCCACCCCATAAGCTCTTGCATCTTCTGAGACGAATGTAGATTTCCCGCAGCCCGGGGTGCCTACCACAGCGATAGATATCTCTTTCGGGAAAGACTGGAAGTAACTCAGTCATGTTGAAGCACTTGCCAAAATGACTTCTGCTCACCATTGATTGAATTGTGTTGACGAGCAAAGTTCTAGTGCCGGAGTACGCCTGTAAACCAAGACTCCCACTCCTGACACGACCTGATATTACGTCCGTGAGGGACGAGTGTCTCGGGAATGACTGAAGAGATGTCGTTGAATGCAATCGCCTATTGTCATCGCGTGGTAGGGGAGGCTGGGTAAACTGATTTGGCGGGTTGTTGGCTGGCACAGCTGGCAGTAAATTACGAGAAGGGAGCTTGAGGTCACCGGGACGGCGGGATGGTCGCGCCTGCTCCTTGCCCTTCACAGAACCTCTCCTACTTTTATCGCCGGACCTTTTCGACGGCTGCCAGGACTCGGATTCGAAACCTTGTTCCGCGGGAGAATCGTGACCGTCGCTCATGGTGCTCACACTAGCGCCACGACTCCGCGCATATGGCGGTATGGTTTCTGGCTCACGACGGCGGGAATCGACGCACAGCTCTGGTCTGCGACCGCGAGATGAGTCACCTGCAGAGTGAGTGTTTCCTCTGACAGGTCTGGGGCCGAGTTCCCTGGACGAAATCTCTTGTTCGTAGACAACGAAGGAATCGACAGATATGGATTTGCGGAGATTCTGGTGTGGGGGATGGTCGGATGAGGATGTAGAAGAATTGTCGGTAGCGAATGGGAAACTGCGAGTTACGATTGGCGAAGAGGTAGCAGAGGACGTGGGATCATGTGGAGTAAAAGACGATGAAGATTGCTGGGAGCCCATGGAATTGTGTGTGAGAGAGAGGTGAGAGAAAGGTGATTCATCGTTTTCGCCAGGCATCTGTATGGGAGGGAGGGTCGGAATGACAGGTAACGAGTGGGACGAGCTGGCAGGTGACATCGCGGATTGGTAGTGGCTGTCGTCGTCGTGAGTTTGTAGATTATAAAAACAGATAAATGGCAGTCATGGATAATAACCGCAGGGGAGGACCAACAGTAGCTTGGGACGATACGATGGAAAATGATCGTTTGGAGGAGAGTAATTATTTATCGCTGAGCGCTCAACTCATGCACATGCGCACGGCACAACTCAGAAGTACTATGTATCGACCTTGAAGCTTTCAAGCAAGTTGACTACTGCCGACTTTTTAAAATGATTATGGGAACATCACACTCAGGTAGACGCTTGGTCGCTATATATACATATAATTACTAGGAACGAGCTGCCAGGAATATCTGAGATATATATCAATCAATCTCCCGACTCTCAATCGGATACCCCGTCAATATACTGGCATGTTACCCAATAAGCCCACAGTGTTACTCGTTGTCAGTACTATCTTTGCGGCACTCCCATCTTATGTCTTGTAACACGTCTCAAATCACCCTGTTTAGAACGACGACGGTCCACCAGGTGCAGAGTCGCCGTATATCCTTGGTCTGTATCGCCATCTCACGGTCGATCTCAGTAAGTACTTTAGTTCGTCGCCAGGATTAGTCATGGAGTCACGACCCACATTGAATGTAGATTGGGATGTGAAGGTTGTCGTGCCAAGTTCTCAAAAGTCATGGATAGGTCAGTATGAGACCTTCCCCTCATGCTCTGTCATTGTCATATCAGCTCTGATCAGGGAAAGCGTACCATATAACCGAGATTACACGAGGCAAATATTTCTATCCTAGATGGCCAGGTAAAGGGATCAATCTGATCAGTTAGCTGACTTGGCTGCTCACCACTCCGTAGATGGTGTACAGGGCGAAACGTCAGATACTCCTAGAGAGTTACAAGAAGACGAGATTGCAGAATGGATTCTGATGGACGGTGTGCGATCACCCATCCATACTCATCCATCAGGAAAGCTAACGTCGATTACCGTTATCTCAGACTCCAGCCACTTGTGCAAATGTCGCTCTCCACAATCTGTATCCTGGGGAAATCGATCTCGTCGTATGTCGCATTTCTCAGTCGCGCCTCATGTTTCACTGACAACCTCGTTCAGATCTCCGGTCCGAATTTTGGTAGGAACACATCAGGTTCGCCCATGCGTTTCTATTCTCTCGGAGGCGGTCTGACCGCTGGATCCCGCAGCTGCATTTTCCCTCTCCTCAGGCACCATTGGCGCAGCAATGGACGGTGCACTGTCTCGCACCCGTGCCATCGCAGTCTCGTACGGAAACGTGCTTCACCCCACACCAGTTGAATTGCACGAACCTGCACATAAACTATCCACCCGCATCATTGAATACCTTTGGACTAACTGGGGTAAGGACCCTGCTGGAATGCGCGATGGCGAAGTGGACCTGTACAACGTGAACCTTCCCATGATACATAAACTCGCAGAGCCAGAAGGTTTACAAGTTTACTGGACGAATATGTGGCGTAACTCATACGCCAGGCTCTTCAAAGCAGTCACCACAGTCACCCAAACGACGAAGGAAATCCCACCTGAAGGACCTAATTCAGTTAACGGGGTTGGTAATCTAGCAAGCGACACCTCCGTTGGAGCCAGTAGATGCCTCCTATTCAAATTTGCTCCTGACATTCAAGCCCTTGTTACCCCGGACTTGTCTACTGTACCTGTAGGAACGGACGGGTGGGCATTTGGAATGGGTCATGCTAGTGTTACGCCCATGAGAGCTTGCTTTGCCGAGGTTGGAAGGGGTGGGGTCGGAAACACCCAGAATGAAGAAGCGCTACTGTCGTTGAAACTGTAGCTAGAAGTTACCCATTTGTAATGAAAATATGAGGACACATATGAACGGATTATATTTCATGTCATCATGATCGTCGAATAAGATCTGAAGGAAATGTCATCGATATCCAAGTCGTCGTGATCTTCCGAAAACGCTCAGCATCTAAAGCACACATAACAAGGCTTGTAAAGTGGCCACCACCGCAGCAATCCACAAAATTCCAAGGTCATGGTCAGAATGTCGGGACACAGCATCGGAGGTGCCACCCAACAGGGTTGCTGACTTGTAGACTTTTAGGGAGTTGATTATCCACGATGCATTCTGCGGAGGGACGTTCACGGCGAAAGCAAATATAAGGTAGAACACATACCACGAAGTTTGATGGATCCATTAATATATCGGCACACGTTCCAGGGCATCCGGACGTGGCATAAGAATTGCCAGCCCAGTCACCTTGATTAATCATGGTTAAGTGGGCCCAAATTATAGTGCTCAGAAGTCCTACCACAAAATGTAATGTCTACGATAACTTTGTGAGCAATGGGAGACAAGGCAGCTTGAGAGAGACAAACCAAAAACGATGGAATGATCGACGAAGTATTCTGTGATATTACAGCTTGACGGGGCGAGCTCTGCAACAGGCTGTCCCCAGTTCGACGGGTTTGGCAAGCCTTGAATGATATCTTGGGGAATGGCAGCACGATAGAATGACCCTGAGCCCAAAGTGAGTTCCTGACAGTCCAAGTACACGACCAAGACTTACAAACTGCAATTCCACTGGCGTCCCATTTCATCGCGAATACGCCACCCCCTTGGGAATCAAAGTATGGCCCATAAGATGCCCTGCTCCACTCTGTGATTCCACAGCCAGCATTATTGCTGATGAATGCGTTGCACTGTAAGTTGTCCACTCCATTGGTTTGCTGGTGTGTATATTAGCGGATCTGGTTGAAACGGCATCCGCTGGAAGGGCTTACTACGATGGTGCCTGTAAAGTTTGTCGTAGACGTCAAGTTGCACCCTTAGGTGGGCAGGTTAGCTAACTTCGAGTCACTGGTATCGACTGGGACATACCGGGCGCAGTATGCCATGTGACTTGATTGTGTTCATTGTCGTGCACGCCCTCGATGATGTCTATTTCGCCATTCTTGAGCAGAAATTACAGCAAACGGTTAAAAAATAGATCGGTTACACTTACCCACGGCCAAGTCCCGTTTCCCAAAGTCCTGAAAGGGTGTGAAGGTCAACAGTTGAAAGACCAACTAAGCTATTGAATACCAGAACGCAGGCCAAACACCTAAAGAGGAATCGGTGGGAGCACAGATGAAGGGAGTGATAACACTGACCACACCCCCAGGGTGCCATGTCGAGATCTAACACGAAAAGACCCGTGTTGTACGTAGCTTGACTAGATATCCGCACACTGCAATACCAATGAGCGTCGTTGAACGTATCTTTCACATAATTAATTACCTGCTCCGGTTGACCCCCGCTGATAGCCAGGTGGTATTGTCGCCTTTCATAATGACTTTGCTGTCAGACGTTACATACGCTAGGCCGCTCGAGAACGCAGTTTGTTGATCGACAAAGCTGAGGGGAAGGCCCAGTTGCATAGTCGTCGACGAGTGAAGACAACACACTCACGTTACCATTCCACTGAAAAAAGCCGACTGTCAGTGATAAATAGGCTCACAGAAAGGTGATTCCGAACTTCGTGGGGTCCGTGCCGGTATAGAAGACGAAAGTGCTTGAAACCGCATCACTGTCAGCAACGTGTAGAAGGCAACTTAACAAGCATGACACACTCGAAAAAATTCTGCCCTTCATAAGTGTCTTGAATCACCCATACCGTCGTGTTCTCTGCGGAGGTATATTGAGGACTGCGCTTTGAGGATGTGGAATTTGGTCTTTGATTGGAAGGGAACAAGCTCATCGGACTGCTGTGTTTTGGGAACGCTGCCGATGCCGTCGAAAAACCGCACAGTAGCCAACACAACGAAGATCCGTTCTTCAGGCGGGAGGAACCCATTTCGAAGGCTAGACACTTGGTAAACCGCAACGTTGAAGTTGACTCTTGGCACTGATATCTCGTAATTGGTCACCATATATACATGTACACGCGAAGAACACGAGGTACTACATACTCCTGCCCGCATCATGCAGGTATATCCCACCAATACTCATCTCTATATATTCTGCAACATTTGGTCTCTACACGGTGACACCGCGTCTTAGCAGCCTTGGTTGCTTGCAAAAAATTCGCTCTGCACAGGGATTCCCAACAGACATTGACACATGGAGTGCTGGGATACTAGCCATTCTTCTCTTTACTTGTTGCAAGTCCAAAGTGCAAGTATATTTTTGAAAATTTTGGGGAACATACTACCATAGCAAACATGCGAGTTGTAGGGTGAAACATAACAAAACAGGATACAACGGTGCATACAATCACCGGTAGCGACGAAGGCTGAGCGTGTTGTGCTTTTTCCAGGTCGAGCGAGCAGGTGTGTGGTTGTGACGATGACCCTTGCCCAGCCCACGATTCTGTCCAAGACGTGTCAGGGATCATTCTCAAGGTTCGATGATTATGACGCACTTGTTTGCCGATGCTGGTAAGACCACGCGCTTCGCGGCGCTTGTGCACCGGCTTCGCAATCCAGTTGATGCGAGGGTCCCGGCGAATCTATTTCAGATTCAGCGTGGTGATCACGAAAGGTATCCTAAGAACTTACAGCCTTGTGGTTAGGATCGACGAGGATGACCTCGTAGTATTTGTAAACACCATCTTGGTTGATCCAATAAGAGTTCAGAACGCGCAGGTTGCCACAGCGGCGTCCAACACGCTCCTCTGCAACGCTCCTTAGGCTGCGCTGGAATTTGAGATGGTTGACACCCTGACGAACGGGCTTGCCGTAGGTGGCACCTAATAACCATCCTGAGTGACCCACAAACATGCAGGAGATTGGCTGGGTTTACCCTTGGGCACGGGCTTTTTGCGGTTACCACGCCTGACACGAACACGGTAGACGACATAGCCCTGTTTGGCCTTGTAACCCAAGCGGCGAGCCTTGTCAGGGCGAGATGGGCGAGATGCCCTGTGGATGACGTTCAGTTGACGGTACTCCCAGCATCTACATCGAAACATAGTTAGCATGATCGAGATGCACATCTTCCTCATCCACGCACCGCACGCGGAGGAGGAATCGTAGCACGTCAGACTGCTTTTTCTTGTACAACTCGCTGATATACTTGTATGCGCCCATCTTGAGGCTGGAGAATCAAAAGAGTCAGGACGAGACCGTGGATGTCATCCGAAGGAACGCAATGAGATCCATCCTGTTCTCTGAGACCTGAGACATCTCGCGAGAAACCATGGATTCAGAGCATTCCGCTCGGTGGCATAGAGGTGCCAGAGAGACTGTAACGCACCTCTTGAAGGGGTCTTGAGGCGATGGCGGCGGGGCACACGCTAGGGATGATGAGAATGGGTGAAGGCCAACGGCAATTGCCGGGGTAGCGGGGGTTGCCGATACCCAAATGTGGATGAACCAAGGAGTCTTCGAAAGCACCGTGAACACGACGAGACAACAAGCAGCTATTGTATTTCTCGTTGTCAGGATCAGTCTGGATTCTCGCTATTTAAATGAAGCCTACATGGTCTTGAACACGTTTAGTACCTACTCTTCTACATTCCCCTTCTCCCAACCCAACCCCTTCATCTACAGCTTAGTTCGACCATGGCGTGGTGGGGGATCGATGACTTGCGCGGATACATGAAAGATGCAATTCTCCCTGAACTAAAGTACGGAGGGGATGTTCCTACCTGCCCACCTGGGCACAAGAGTCACCGCAATACTCTTTCGACGCGCTTTAAGAAGGAAAGGCACTTGACTGGTATGCAATGTCTAGGTGATGGATTTGACGGCTCGGTCAATAATTGTCAGTCAAGTTATTCCTGAGTGTCCTGCACTTAGTTCCTGAGCCCTTGTCTAGGGATCACAGCAAATGTGCCCAACACGTCCCTTGGTTTGAATCTAAGAGACAAGGATGGACAAACTGGAGAGATCTTGACAGTCCCATCAGCTCGGAAGTTCAAGATCAATTCGACATTACCTGCGCCAGTCAGGGAGTTCAATCGGTACGTCTGCGGCTCTAGCTCTTATGCTCGTTTTACTCACTCAACCAACACATTTACTCCAGGCTTTGGGCTTGGGTTGACCACTTCCCCTTGAGAACCGTGCAGCGTATACTACACATCGTATTTCCTCAGAGCAAGGATTGGGGCTTTTTGTCGGAAACCCAGCCGCACTATGATGATCATATCTTCAAGGAGTTTTATTTCACCGACATAGGACGTCCGCCGACCCCCGAAATTGCTTCGAACTCCGTGCTTGTTGCCTGCCAACCTCCTTGGGTACTCTCTGATGAGGATATGTGGCAATTTACCGAATTACAATCCGTGAGCGTGTTCCATGTCACTACAAAATCCAACCAACCGTTTCTTTCAGCTTCCTGCTGGCAATTCGCGCTTGCGCGGGAAAGAGCGCCTCTGGAGCAAGGTACCTGAGCCGTGGCATTATCTGTAAATCGAAGCTTATGCCTCTCAGCTATGGGACATATGTGTCCGCAAACAGTGCTTCTATTTCATTGTAACCTCTTACCAGCAATGGGCATTCGGTGTCTTTTCTGACGGTGATTTACCCAACTTCACCTCTTCAGCTGTTGTTACTAAGGTTATTTGAACAGGATGGACGAAGGCATACATATCCCCGCCGTTCGACGCGCGGGCCCGTGAACCTACCGTCATGCACGTCATCTTGTATTGGCTGGCCTCTGCACTGGACGTCAATGATGGTCACTCACCCCCCAGTGTAAGTTGCATATCTTGACGGTCGGAAGCAGTATATCCTCATGTGTCTACGGGTTTCTCTCGCCTGTAGCTGCCTGAACCAGTTGATTATGTGATGGGACAGTTCGAAATCCCACAATCGGAAACCTGTGGTCCAGAGACTGTACAAGAGTCCTTGTCCAGCTGGGCTGGAAAGAGCGATGGTGAAACAGTTTGTCCTTCATATGAATGTGGCACTAAATCGAACACCGAAGTTCCACCATCCGCGCATGCTGCTGGATTCGTTCCACTGGATGTATCAGAGAGGGGCGTTCCTCGTGACAACGATAATCCGTTGCCGGAACCATATATCAAGCCACGCGACCCGATTGAGATTCGACAAATGGTTGAACGATGGCGCGCAACCTTGCCGGCCACATGTGTTGACCAAAGAAAAGGGAAGGGAAGAGCGGGCGCGCATGCATCGCAGAAGTCAACCGCGCATTTGTTGGACCCTCCCCTGTTATCCCAATTGTCCGCAGATCTCTTCCAAGATGCTGCATCTACTGCGGCATCTTCTGGTTACACAGAAGTCGGCGACGAGCGAGGTCACTGGCTTGCGAGCATACACCGACACTGAAAGTGTTGATACATTATTACATCTCTGTGATCGAAAATTGCAATACATCATGACATGTACAATATTATACCAAGTGATGGAATGAGTGCGCCAATTACCAACTGACACTTTGCTGACACTGCTACCACCCTCGAGGCTCCACACCCCTCTCCTCTTTTGACCGCAATCGCAGCCACGCAATACTCAAGAACAGAACCCAGGCAGTGCAGATGAGTAACGCTGAAAGGCAGGCATAGATGCGACCCCTGCGTTTCTCAGAGCATATATAAACATTGTGTCCAGGGCCCCAAGCCGCGAGGTTTTGATCCGACGCAATGGCTATCGGGTGGGTAAATAGTGGTGTCTGCTCGCGTTGTGGTGAATTGTCCCGTTGAGTAGAGGAGATTGAAGCGGAGTCAGGGGAGGTGACAATTAGATCCTCGGGGCAATATGGGTGACGGTCTCTTCCTCTGCGACATTTGTCGAAATGACCCAGACCTGCGAGGCTGATGAGCTGCAATACATTGAGGAACAAGAATGCATAAAGAAGATAATCAATGGCGTCGTCATCTTCCCGTTCGGGAGATTCTAAACGATTGTTTGCATGGTCGAGCCACATCCCAGCGAGGGTTTGGAAGATGGTAGATCCAGTTTGCTCTAGCTAGAAAGAGTCGGATTTCGGATTTCGGATGCAACACACGGTTTCAAAGCACTTACAGCTTTGTGGACACCGAGTGTCGTGGACACGTACTTCAAGGGCACAATAGTGGGCACGATGATTACCAGCAATACTGCTGGGGGGTTAGCGCGTCATCTTTTGCAGGGGGACAACTTACGTGGAGAGAATCCCACACCACTGGCAAAAGAGATGATACCAGGCAAGGGGCTTCGTGTCCACTGCGGTGGCGCCGCCAGCCAGGCGTAGCACAACATCGTCAACAGAGAAGAAAGCATAAACATCCGTATGGTAGCCTGTGGGTGTTTCAGGTGGTCGACAAGGTACCCGCTCTAGGTCAAACAAGTTCAATCACGTCTTCAAGACCGTCACGAGGGAAGCTCACAGCAGGATACAAAATCATGCTGCCGACAAGGAGATATGAGGCTTGGGCTGAAGCTGTAGCTTCGCTTAGATTATATCGTTTCTCCAGGATGTTCCTGGGATAGAAAAGTGAGTAGAAGTAACGTGTAGAAAGGTGTCCATACGCGGCCAAATGAGTGAAGGGTGCCCACACCATCCCGCAAAGAACGTTGAGGCCGATATACCTTCCAATAAAGTCAAACAGGTTTGATGTTAGTCAAGGAGTAGCTTACGCCCAAAATACATCACCGAGCAGTGGCACGTCTTTCAATTTTACATGGCGCTTCTTTGCTACCTTTTGAAGAACCAATGCATCCGAGATACTGTACACGCCGCGTCGTCGGACTTCATTCTGGACCTCGGATTCTTCCAGAGTAGTTCCTGATCCTCTGACCAGCCAGTGGGACGCGAACATGTAAATCAAGTTGCTGACGAAGGACAAGCCCGTCAGTGCGGTCGATGTATAAAATGGTGCATGCCGTCCAAAGGTAACGGAAAGGGGATATGATGTACGTGCTGATACGAACGAGGCACACTTTCCAGCGACAAGGCCAAGAGCCATTGATACGCCCAGCCCATGTGAGTTGAAGAACCGCACGATGATAGACTCTTGAACCACTGCAAGTGGACTGACGCCGAGGCCGTATACAAATAGCCCGAATGTCATCAAACGAACGTTCTTCTGCCTCTCTCCTACAAGGAGGAGTGCCTGGCCTTTACCAATAGTGAGAAAAAATAGCACTTGAATGATAGGCCAGAACTCACCAAGGAAAACTATGCCGGTTGCAAAGATACTGGCAAGGGTTGTTCCAAGCTTGCTGGCCATCACACCACCGACAAGAGGAGTCCATGTACCATTCAAGCTAAACGCAGATATCAAAAGACTGAATTCCGTGTTGGAAGTCCCGAGGTCTTGCGCAAGTCGGGACTTGAGAGGCCCCAGCGTATATGAAGTGCTGCGAAAAGGTCAGTAACGAGCCGACGAAAAGAAAGTGACACACTAGTGGCTTCCGACGCTCAAAGAGCAGGCGCACAAGAGAGCTAGAGCCCGGACGAAGAATGCTCTCGCTGGAGGTACTATTTCATTCTGTGTCATCACTTGGTTGTCCCTGGGGGTGGGCTTTGGGGTGGAGGAACCAGATTCTACGACGTTGTAATTGTTTTCGAGAGTATATCTAAGACACAAGGAAGGATCCTTGTTGAGATGTGGACTCGTGTCGGTCCGTGCTTTTCTTGACATTAATCTCGCCGATAATCAGAAGGGAGTGGTTAATTAATTTAATTAATTAAGATACCTTTATGGCTTATCAGATAAAATTTTGATCCGTGGCACAACACGCCGAGTTACCTAAGCATGCTCGTTTCGTTCAATTTGTCGCGCCTGCATTCCAAAACCACCTCAATCTATCGATTTCGCCAACCTTGTCGACTTAGTTGGTGCAGGTCATACATGTCCGAAGCTGGGCCCATCGCGAAAAAGCAAAAGATGGACGTCAAGGTTCGTAGGAGCGTCGTACTTTCGTAACGCCGCGTTCTCATTGATCAATCGATCACATCCAGACGATTGGAACGCACAATGGCACTTTTCACTGTGATGAAGCACTGGCCGTTTTTCTTTTGCGCCTCACGGGAACCTATCGTGGCGCAGGTACGCATGCAAGAGGATTTTCCGCTTCCTCATTCTCAAATATTACTGTAGAGGTGAAGCGCACCAGGGACACCGCCGTGCTAGACACATGCGACATCGTCGTCGATGTTGGCGCAGTATATGACGAAAGCAAGCAACGATTTGATCACCACCAGCGGGGTTTCCAAGAAGTCTTTGGCTACGGATTCACGACAAAATTGTCGTCCGCTGGCCTCATATACAAGTATGTTGATTGTCCTTGCGACACCACTGAGTGACTGAATACTAATGGAACAGACATTTTGGAAAAGAAATTATTACCAGTGAGACTGGCGCAGAATCTGACAAAGTTCACACACTTTGGCTGAAGATGTACAAGGTGAGTTTTTTCTACACTGCTCTTCACTTGATGACTCATACTCGGTGCACAGGAATTCATCGAGGCTATAGATGCCATAGACAATGGTGTATCACAGTATTCTTCTCCAGATCCACCAAAATATTGCAATCAAACCGATCTCTCGAGCAGGATCGGTTGGCTCAACCCATCATGGAATGAACCCGCAGATGCCCAGGCCGTTGATGTGCGTGGAGGTGCACAGTATAAATACTATTCATTCTTATCTATTCGCCAGTCACGCTTCGCCAAAGCCTCGCAACTCACTGGGGAAGAGTTCCTTGGTAGACTGACGTATTATGCAGACGCGTGGTTACCTGCCCGAGACATAGTACTTTCGGCTCTCTCCACACGTCACAATGTAGATCCGAGCGGTAGGATTCTCCTTTTTGAGCAGTTCGCACCCTGGAAGGTAGGTTTACCCGCTGCTTCCAATCAATCAATTTGGTTGAACGTATAGCACAGGATCATCTATTTGAGCTCGAGATGGAACAGCGGAGTGCTGGTGACGTTCTTTCTATATACGTCATATACCCTGATGAAACTGGCGGGAACTGGCGCATCCAAGCTGTGCCCATCTCACCTGGAAGCTTCGAAAGCCGCAAGGCGCTTCCGGACACATGGAGAGGTCTGCGGGATGACAATTTATCTGGAGTCAGTGGAATCGACGGTTGTATTTTTGTGCATGCGTCAGGGTTCATAGGTGGTGAGTGAGTTGTATTAGGCTGTGGGTTGATCTCACATTTTAATTTATAAGGGAATAAGACGAGAGAAGGAGCTTTAAGCCTAGCGAAACTTGCTCTGACGATGTGATAGATAGGCGATGAGATCATATCACACAACTGTGTCATCGCACGACGGCGATCTCAGTCATCCACCCACATCCAGTGTGGCTTGTGGCGAGTTCATCGCCATCAATCGTGATGGCCCATTTTGATTATATCGCTCAATTTCGTACATGACGACAACACGTGTCGCAATGACTCGTTTAGATTCGGCGTGCTATGTGAAAGGAGTCTGCCACGCACCCTCAACCACACGACTTGTGTTCGAGCGCGAGTGTTCTCCTAATGGCCCATGGTTTTCGGCATACTGCCTCGTGTTTCTCGCATGGGCTGGAGTTGCATGCCACCAATGCACCGCACCACAACGTTTGGAACCTTCAAGACTGGAGCCCGTCCCTCGCTCTCTCTTCTCTTCGCAGCCATTACCATCCATTCGTTCTGACTTTTCTTCACACGTATCTTTGACAAATGCCTTACATCAGGACACATTATCATCCATTCCTTTTCGTCCTCGTAACGATCTGTGCGATGGCAGAGCTGGGGCTCACGGCCTTCCTGATCAGCGCTGGCAACGAAAACCACAATTGGCCTAGTGCCCGTTATCATTCCCTGTGTGTGCTGATTGAGAGAGTTGTCACATTGATTGCTGACTGTCCTGGATAGGTTAATTCTCTTCGAGTTCAATGCTGTCTGGACGACTATGTTCGGGACCGCTTACCTGCTGTGGATAGTGGACGGCGCCGTGCATTTCCTCGCTAGTATAGCAAGCTCCATGATCTGGCTCCTCATCACCACGACACTATGGGTAAGTGTATAAACTGCTTTGCAAGATTACTAGTGCATCTATTGTTGCTGTTCAATAGGGTGTTGCTGCCGGTATGTTGCACAGCACGAGGACAGGAGGCGACTGCAACTGGATATCGGATTCGTCTGGGTTCGTCGACCCGAATTCGCCATGCTATCAGCCCCAGGATCTAAGCAGCGCCTCCAGATGCAGAGAAACTCTAACCGTAGAGGCGTTGGGGTGGGTGGAGTTTGGATTGTGTGTGCTCACTCTGCTAGCGACTTGCATGTGGTTGCGGGCGAGCAAGCGGAGCTACGTGAGTGATTCTCGCAGAGCAGGGAATATTGATTGATATTGTCATGCAAACAGCAATCTAGCTTCTATGTATAATGCCGGTTACTAGTACGGGAGAGTGATGGAATGAACACGAACTTTCATAGGCTGGTGTATTGAGGACGTGATGTATTGCATAGAATGTAGTGTTGTCGTCGAAGTCATTGAAGTGACGCCAGTCCACATCACTATTTGGCACTTCGTTGTAACGAGGTGAAGCTTTGAAGACAAGTTGAACATCGAAGTGACACCGGTTTCAGGCTTCGAGGGTGTACGTGCTGTGCTGTCGTTGACCAATTCTGACAGCTGGCAACTGGCGAGTACAGCAGACATCCAACAGGTTACATCACTATTATCCAGTGGGTTGAACACCCTGCAAGCCAAGTCCATTAAAATAAAGGATAAAATGTCAATGAGTGAAAGCATGAGGTGGATGCGGGATATGCGTATATGTGTGGAAGTGATAAGCTTAGGTATGGTCCGTTCAAGAGCTAGAAGTCAAGAGAGTCCACCACAAACCGGTCAGGCTATGATATAGACAGCGTATGAAGCCCGAGGTGATCTATCGCATGATAAAGTCGTTGAAGTCCATAACCGAACTTCCATCACAGAAGAGTCAAAACCGCTCCAACGACAAACCCAACAAACCCGATCATGGTAGCACTCCGGAGAGCTTCCGCACCAGCGATGTAGCCATCCGGCGGGCCATATATGCCACCCGACGCTGATGCTCCTGGACTTGGAGCACCGCCGTTTGGACCGCCACCATTTGCACCCGCAACAGTAGTGGCAGCAGTTGGTAGATTGCTCGGGACGACGGAAGTGCTAGTTGCATTCCCACCAGAGCTACCAGAGGCACTTGAGATGCTGCCTGATCCAGTGGCAGACGCGTTGCCCGAAGTGGACCCTGATAGACTGGCTGAAGGGGATGCGGTGATGACTGCGGTTTGCGAGGTGGTGCTATTTCACGGTTAGCACCTAGGGTCACTTGGACTCCCAAAGAAGTAGATACTCACGTAGACTGAAAACGAAAATATGATGTTAGCATGGATTGGAAACTACAAAGTAAAGGAGATGGCGGACCTGGGCAAGTGAGAGGGCTGGCAATGCCAGGAAAGTGAACAAGACCGACGGTCGCATCTGAGCGATGTGTATGTTCTAGTGTGTACAGACAAGAGGTTGGTGGGAAGGATGGCAACCAGGACGGCGGGGGAAAGCGAAGGACACCACCAAGCTCGGGCAGCAGCAACAAGGCCTGTGAGTGCGACTGGATAAAATTACCAGCCTCGTGGGGGGTTGACACAAACCAAATCAGGGGGGTCAGACGCGTGACTTTAGCTTAGACAAGGCATCAGACATCTGGTTATTCATGTGAAAAGGCTTGTTGTTGTAAAGTCACAAGAAATGTATCATTTTCTCTCTCTTGATTACCGTCACGTTGACCTTGGCCAAGTATTCCCATACCCATCAACATACCCTCATGTTGCCCATTCAACCCCACACCGTCAAGCTCGTTATTCAGTACATTTCACCTCAGATCACCGAGGCCCTTCCACCTCATCTCATCTCAACTCCACTCCGCCAGAGACACCACTATCTCCAGATATCACCAGACAATGTCGTCGAGTATTTATGCTGGCCGTCGCCGAACAACGCCAGAATTATCGAGCTCCTCGACCACTCCATCGCCGGGTCTGATGAAGACCAAACAGACAGCTATCCTACGCGCTATACATCAGATGCCGAGTCTACTTTTGCACATGTCCAGATATTCTCCAAGGAAGAGGGTTTGCGCATGCTCTTCCAGTGGGATGAAGCCGACGGTTGGAAATATCACGACCTCCAGTTGATGCCATTCCCCGCATCCTCATTTCTCACTCTACAAGAAGCGGTATTCAGCAACTCCGCACCGGAAGCGGAGCTAGATCGGCCGTCGCATATTGTTGCTGGAGTTGATCACGACAATAATATCGATGACGACCCCTATTGGGATGCTTATGGTGCGGTAGGAGATGGTCTGAGCTCCCCTTTACCGCCAAGAAGCGCAACGGCATCTGAATCTATCGAGGGAGAGGATGCATATTGGGCACAGTATGCTGCTGTACAAGGTTGCATTTCCGCAATGCCTCCTTTACGCTTACCTTGGTTAACCCACCTCCTCCAGGTTCCGCAGATTCCACGATACCATCCCCGTTACCAAATAATCGCAAGCTACGGCCTGCCACTTCCGATGAGCATGAAGCAGGTTTCCCGTTCCCATCACAATCCAATCCAATCACTATTCCTGTCGACGCTATCCACTCCCGTCCAACTGTTTCTAAGCTCGGTCCCCCATCTCCGAATACGCTAGCGCACCTTCTCAGCATAATATCCCCTAGGAGTGACGTATATCCCCCGGTTTCCGACGAGCCACATTCAACGGAGCCATCTTCAGCATTTAGCCCGGAGATCTCTTCACCAGGAATGACGGTGGCAGACTCTGTTCTATCGACACCCCCATCATCCAACGAAGACCAAGTTGCTATGTTCGTTTCACCTGTAGCTGTAAAACTCAACGGAGTACCGCTTTCCAACGCCCGTCACACCGTTGTTGATGACAAGGAGGATAGGGCACTGACGGACAGCATCAAGGGGCTGTACTACCTGTGGAAGGCTGGCAGGAGGAAGCAAGCCAATGACAAAGGAAGTGATGCATTCTTGCGAATCGTTCAGGCCGCCATTACACAAGAATGATCAATCTATGTTTGTGGGTGTACTTGAGGCTACAGAGTTGACAAGTATGAAGCGTCACTATCAGGGACAAACACTCGCAAGGGATACTGTCCTACTCTGTAAACATTGACAACCATCGACCTTTTATAACGATAAGGATGCCTGAAGTAGTGACCCAAATTCTATCAGTGCAACATTAATCTGAACCAGTATTTGTGGATCCTGAGGCGTGAAGGTTGGAACAGGATACAAAGTTGAATTGGAAGACGGTGTCGAGGTGGTGGCTGAGGACGTTGATGACGGAGACGAAGATGAGGTCGTTGTGGTTGTGGTTGTGGGCGGCGGAGTCGAGGTATGAAAGTAACTCGTGGTCGTTGGTGGGGGGGGCGGAGTCGAGGTCGATGTGGGTGCGTCACTGTTATAATACCAGGATCCATACAGCTCGCCCTCGCTGATAGGCGCGAAGTACTGGAATAGACCTTGACTGAAGTCGAGGCCGCCTGTCGCGCAGCCAGGACACTATGGTGAGCAGCATGCGTTAGCACAAGTCTGACCAACTAAATCCACCAACTTGCCTCGTCAGTTATTTGAGCCTGAGCTGTTTTTCCATTGATGGTAATGGTGATCATTTCAAAGCAGTGAGCACCACCGGCGTATTCCTGTCGAAACGTTGGTCAGCCTGATCTGCCAATGTCCTGAGATACCTAGGTCACTCACAGCCGAGTTCAAAGCAACAATCTGACCATGCATATTCAATGAGTGAATTACGACAGAGGGTTGTATCAACAACACTCACAAAGTCGTTGGGCCCGTTGGTAGTACCGCATGCACCTCTGAACAATCCCTCAGGTGACTCATGTTTTACTGTAGGTGATCCAGTGGACTTACTGTCCATCAACGAAGTAAGTGAAGGGCGCGTTTGCGTCCCTTTTGTGTTTAGTATCCGACGCGTTGTAAAGGTCGGTGCTGCCGCTGCTGCGTCGATGACGAGTCCAAGACTGCTCATGTCCAGGTGAATGCAGAGCACAAACTTGAGAGCATGACAGTAAGAAAGCGCATAAAACGAGAGATGGGTAATAAAATGAGCGCATTTCACAATTAAAGAGAGTGATCAAAGCCTTCGAGACGTTCAAAGTGAGAGTGAAAGGGAACAAAGATTCATGGATTGCACAGCTGGAAACAAACTTCGAGCCAGGGACAGCTGCAATACTTGTACCTGTTCCCGTGAATATTTACTAAGCTTGGCTTAGCTTGGCGTCCCACGCAGGTAGCCGTTGCATGCAGTCACATGAGCACTAGCTCTTAAACATTGGTTGGATAGAATATGTGCAGCACAGACAGAGTTCCGATGGAAAACACGACTACTAGATACAATGAGAGAACTTAGAAGAGCATTGGTTTCAACATTCCGTTCGAATGTTCGGCGTGAGTAATGGTAAGTATGGTGGATCGTGTGTGATCATGATCTCCGCATCAACGAATGTAGCGCCGTGCCCAGTCTTCGGGTGAGGCAAAATCAGGACATCAAAAAAGCCCACTGATTCGGAGGAGAAGCGACCGAACTTGGGCCGCTTGGATCCCATGACGTGGAAGGTGAACTTGCTCTGCTCACAGCTCCACTCCCCTGACCGGTTGGCTGATCATGTCTCTCGACTATTTCTATATGCATAGTGCCTATTTGAATGTAGGTCAAGAATAATCCCGTTGAGTAGAACAGACTTCTTACGACCGCTAAATTTGCATTTTCCCGATTTCTTGTAGGGGCATTTCGCACCTTTTGGACAAAGATGTCCCGACGGGCATGACTGTCCGTACGGACAAGGTTGATCTTAAAACCGTTTCATCGGTGGACTGAGACAGGACTCGAGAATTGACACGTACTTCTGTTTACCATTGAACAAGGTGACTTTTTGGCATTTGCTCGAAGTTCAGCGAGGTTCTCTGGGGTCAAGTAATAGTTGTGCCCGTAGGTACACTTATCTCCCTGTTTGCATTTAGAGAGGTAGAAAAAGGTGCACGGGCGAGGATTGTCTTAAAAGTCTGTTAGTGCAGAGACACTGCATGTACACGAAGCAACGAACTTTTGTTAAGAGGCTGTGCAGGAACATCAGTCTGCGATCTATCACTGGTATGAAATGTGCGTACAAGTGACGGGTCGAGGTACCTCAGGAATGGACGGTTCTTCCCAGGGGTAGCGGGATAGAACTCTTGACTGAGATGATGTGATTTGTCATTTTCCGGTGCGTGCATCCCTATAGACGATGTAGTATGTGTCTTCTTGTGGTTTGATGGTAGTTTATTTGCCATGAAGACCCCTTCAAGGTGTAGCTGGTGTAAGTCAAAGTGTTGAAGCTCTGCGGCTAGAGTCTGGTAACCGCGCAACAGAATAATTTTCTTCAGGAGGCCCTCGTTTTCGAGGTGACTCAAGGTCGAAGTGTAACCGTTGTCATGCCCCCCTGAATGAACAGCCAACTCAATACCGATATACAATGCTTGGACACGAGACTCACCTCCGAAGAATACGCGCGACGTCTGCGGAAAGCGAGTGAAAATGCGAAGACATTCTATTAGGCTGTAAGAATCCATGTCAACATCGTCCTCAGGCACTGACCTTTGATCTTCGCATCTGCAGCTTCTTTGCCGCTACCAACGTCAACGATGGAGAACAGCGGGGACGATTGATTGAACCCTAGTACAAAGGCCTCGAAATCCCCAACGGTACATATGTCGTTGTTTACGAGGGTGTCCATCAAGCCAGACTTGTTGCAATACACTGTCAACCAGACTTGCCCTCGCCCAGAAGATTCAGCGTCCGTTTCGACCATGTAGTCAGTTAAGCCCTTCGTTAATAGCATGGCGGCCTGTCGGCCACCAGTATGTCCTAAAGTAAGCAATTCTTGAGAGAAGATGTTGCCGTCCCCATCGATTAAGCACAAGAACAGGGGGTTGTCATCCTGTGTTATGGCTATTTGGTGCCACTTGAACTATTCGGTGAATTACAGGACACACCTTCATTGAGCCAATGCTCTTCTCGAGCTTGAGCAGACTCTTCTGAAGATCATTTTTCTCGGTTTCGGCGGTCTTGAAAGCCAGCTTCCAAACCGACAACTCCTGTTCTAGTTCATTGACGCGATCCCTAAGGAATGTGTTTTCTGAAAGTGTCTGGTGGAATATCGCTGCGTACATCGTCAGCAGTCATCCAAACAATATGAAGAGAAAGTAGGAACTACCTGATTGTTCTTCGGTCAAACGCTGCCTTGAAAGGACACTGTGAGCACAATATCGGTACAGCGAACTGGCTTGGCGCACCAACGTTCCAACTCATTGACACGAAGACCCTCCGCCATCGTGCAGCCTCACTGGGTACCGGTGGAAGGCTAATGTTGATGTAAAACGTGCAACATGAGGTTGTTTGTTGTGTCGGTGTTGGTAAAAGAGCAGTATTTGGCCCTTGAGCACCTGAGTCTCGACCTTGTGGCTGATCCGCAGTGCGCCGCATGTCAGCAAGATAAGTTAACCTCATCGAATTCCAGAGTGTGCAATTGTTGCAAGCACAATCCACAACATCAGAAACGATGTGAATTTCGGATGGGTATCTGATATCTAGTCCCGAGCTACGTGTAGAGCTAAGTACTAAGTATGTAGCATGTGTATACAGAGTCCCCAACAAAGCTGAAAACATTCAAGTCAGATCCCACAAGCACGTCTACTTAATCTTCTTGAGCTGGAGAATATAATATCAGTTTTGGAATCCCTGAAAGACGAACAAGCATCTCACCCTCTCAGTTTGCCTGAAGACACCGTTATCGAGATGAGTGGCTTTCTCTCCAATGGCGTCGAGGCGATTGTTCTGCGCATCAAGCTCCTGTCCCATAGCTGTACCAAGCGCTTTCAGGCTCTTTGTAACTCTGGAGATTTCGTCAAGGTTGTCATCCAGTTCATCCTCGGCCTCATCGTCAGAGGCACCAGTTTCGAACTGGTAGCGCTTCCGTTCCTCCTTCCGTACGGCGAGTTGTTCAGCAGATCGGAATCTGGAACTGCCGGCACCACTAGCACCGGTTTGAATACCCTCCTCCTCATCTTGCTGCCCATAGGTAGCTGCCCGACCCAGGCGATTCTGAGTGTCTCTGATATCCATCATGGCTTTCTCTCGACCACGCCGCTCATCATCATAACGCTGCTGTATCTTGGCTTCTTGAGCGGCGCGTTTAGCGTCCTTGTTGAAAGTTATAGCCGGACGAAAGATTGATCTATTGAGTTTCTTGAGCTCATCAATCTGATCCTCGGCCCGTAAAGTGTGACTCTTGGATACATCAAGATGGCGTTCAGTATTCGCCAGTTTTTCTGAAGCAAGCTATGATTATCACCGCGCTCGAAGCCCAGAAAAGGTAGTGAGCGCACCAGATTGGTCTGCGAGACGACCCAGAGTACCTCTGGCAGTTTCTTCGGTCTCTCGAGCGAGACGAAGTGCATTCCGAGTAGAGTTGACGCTCTCTTGCTTGAGGACCTTTGTCTGCTGTTTGATACCCTCTACGTCCTCCTCGTTTTCCTCACCGGGAGGAGGCTCTCGTCCAATGCCTGGGCCGTCAAAGAAACGGCCAGACCCTGCTTTGTCTGGGTTGTATCCAGCGAACAACTCGCCGCGCGCTCGATCCAATTGGGACTGGGCATCATTGACGTCTGGTTTACCAGTGGGTAGGTCATATTTATCATACGAGCCTTGTGACTTTGACCTTCCCATGGCGTTGTATGGATCGGGCCCATCTCTGCTGGGGACGTAAGTGCTGGCGTTGGAACGGTAACTGGGGAGAGGGGAAATGCTACGAGAAGAACCGCGGGAGGCACTTGGAGGCGCTAGTTCGGACTGAACTGGGGGAACGAGAGGCTTATCCTTGCGCTTCCAAAAGGACATGCTGGACGAGTTTAAGAGTTATAAAAGCAGAGATGAACGATATAACGATGCAGTGCGATCCTATGTACAATGGATCACGTGACTTTGACTATGACTTTGCCTTCGGCTTTTTGTTTTGTTTCCCGACCACGGTGACACCTCTCCCCGATTTGATGATGCTCTTTAGAGCGGCTTCCTTCTGCTGCTTCATACCACCCTTGGCTCTCGCATATTTGTCCACACTCTTATCCAGTGCTTGACGAGTCTTCTTCCTTGCTTTCCGCTCCTTCGCGCGTAATGCTCGTTTCTCTGCTGGTGTTAGCTCACCGCGCGCGCGAACATCAGATGAAGCGGGGGCGTAAACCTCCTCTGGGGCAAACATGCTTGCTGCGGATTTGCCCACAGGTAAAGCAGATTCGAGGGAAGCAGCAGGAAGGTCCGAGACTGTGGATATGGTGGCTTTCGGCTGTTTGTGGTACAATGAGCAGATATGAAAGTGAGGAGGGGAATATGAGATACCTGTTTTGGAATATAGTGTGCATTGCACAGCGCGTCGAGTTTGTTGCAGATGCTATCCCAAAGTTTGGTTATATCTTCGTGCTCCTTCTTCAGTCTACCATCCCGATCGTCGTTGGGAGTAGTTGTCTGTGCTGTCATGTATTCTCCTTCGTATATCTGAGCAAGAGACTGAGTTGATTTGGTGTCCTGTAGTTCAAAGAACCGTGAGGGCAGGAAAGGTTTGTCATCCAGCGGTCGTCTGCGAACGACATCATCAAATCGACCCTCAGAGATGCGCGCTTTGATGCGTGCTTCAAGACCCAAGACCACCTCTTCTGTGATGACCGGAACGGCCTTTGTGGCTCGCTCAAACTCGAGGTCCTCTTGAAGCAAGGAATCATGGGGGCGGGCCTTGGATGATGCTTCTCCGACAAGGACCCAGTCCTTTTTCGCAACGTTCTCGGCTTCCAACTCATGTATCTGGGCTTGTATTGCTGCAACTCGCTGCTCATGGGATGTCATATCTGTTGGCATGTCAGAGTTTTGATAACGATCACGATGAAATAGCTTTACCTTTGGTGATCCTCGACGGTTCAGAACCAAACATGAGGTTGCCTGAGTCTGAAAACATAACAAATATTGATCAAAATTTTTGTAATTCTAAAGTACTATGCTACAATATTATTGAGGTGAGCACTCAGATGGATCTCATACTTAGTACGAGTCTACGACCATATGCATGTGGCCAAAATACAATGTAGTACAATTCACACTGCCAGTGTAGTCTGTAGTGCCAAAAAAGTTGGAGGAATAACGGGATCAAATTTCAGATGCTACTAGTTGCAACTCCGGGATCATGTCCCGTTTTGGTATGGTGTGCGAAAAATTAAATAAAACAGCGGCTTTTATGCCTTTTATGAATTAATGTTGTGGGGGGTGTAGGTCATATTTTAACCTCCGATTAGAATTCAGGTTGGGGGTGCACTTAGGTTAGACTTTAAGCTCCGATTTAAGCTCAGGCTAGGACCTAATGGCGCATCACAGACGAGTTGATAAATCTCCCACGTATTTTATATAATATGAATACCAACGTCGCTAGTCCTGGCCATCCAAATCAGGCAAGTATACTTTGTGATACCAAATCGAGTATGCGAAGATAGTATCTTGTGTATTTCCATCATATCATATGCCATCAGGATTATTCTTCCCTGCAAGTGTGCGTACGTTGAAACCTTCGCCGACAGACTCAGTGATTTTGAGACTCAAAGCTACTAAGCCATTCCATTATATATGGTTCTGGTAACGCCGCAACCATTTCGCCCACCTTATTTATGTAAACGAGTTAGGTGTCGTCACTCGTCTACTAGGTTTGGTTTCTTCTCCGTGATCTCACTGTTCCGAGCCGAGTATAAGAAGTGCACGTGCACTCCCTCAATGTACACAACTTCCTTCCCCCCTGCAGTTTCGCATTCTGCGATTCTGCACAGTCTGCTCCTCGATGGCGATCCTCTACACACTCTTTTATTCAATCTTGTTCTGCTTCGGCGCTGTAGGAAGCGTCGCGACTCTCAATCCTTCTGACCAAGGCCTTCATAGTCACCACCATGCGAGGATGTCTAGAAGACACACCCTCAACAATTTGAATTCACACAGGTCTGTATTATCCTAGCTTTGACACTCAACGAGAACTGAACCCCCCCTCAAATATCAGGGACCTTCAAGTTCTTTCCATCCCTAGCTCTAGCTCGACTTCCGTTCTGCCCAGCGTCTCCGCATCCATGACACCTTCAACAACCGGGGCAGCCACTACTACGACGTCACTAGTCACCACCACGACGTCCAGTTCTTCATCTTCCCCAACTGTCGATCCTGGAACCCTCCAAGATATCAACACCATTTACCAACGAAGGTTGGTAACCATCGTTCAAGGTGTCCCCGGCGATCCCGCAGACATACCTTCCTGGTACGATATTCTCGGATGCTTCTCCGCCAGACCTGTACTCAATGTTCGAATTTTAGGATTGCCGACCTTGGGCCAGATGGCAGATGGCCTGATTCTGAGGTCGACTATACTTCCGGTTGTGATGCCCAGATGGCTAACTGGCCTGCGCAAGAGCACTGGCAACGTATCAGTATGTTTCTATCCCTGAAAGCTGATTGTCCGTCCTCATGATTCATCGGCGTATCCAGGTACAATGGCTGCTGCTTGGCACGGGGGCTTGACCGGTGGTCAGCAATATGTCAACGATTCTACTCTACTAGCTGCCATCTCGCTCGCCATGGACTACTGGTTTGAGAATGATTTCACTGATCCTTCCTGTCTCGACTATGGGGGGACTCCTGCTTGCCCTTGCGGCACACCCGGCTTCTGGAACCTCAACTGGTTCTCTAATGTAAGTTAAGATTTGTCAGGCTGCAACGAATTGGCTCACTGTGGTGTAGATCATTCTTATCCCAGAATTTGTCTCCGAGACCTGTCTCTTGATCAATGATACTCTATCGCTCACTCAAGCAGGGAACTGCAGCCACATCACTCTGAGAACTTATGGAACATTCGATAACTACGTGAATGGCTTAGGATATCTCACAGGCGCGAATACGTTGGATGTAGCCAAGATTGGTATCGACCAGGGGTTGCGTGTCACCAACGTCTCCATGATGTTTGACGCGTACCAGCGCGCCCATGACACCCTTGTGATCGAGCAAGCAGTAAAAGCCGATGGGGTAGGCATTTACAAGTGATAGTCTTGTGCGCCCTGACGGTTAATTGCCAGATCCGAGTCGATGGTTCCTTCAGCCAGCACTCGGGCATACTTTACAATGGCAACTACGGAAAAGACTTGTAGGTCCCTTGACTTCTCGGTGGTGTACCATGTTCTCACAAGGAGACAGCGCGAACGATGTTCTCAACCTCGAGGTCGAGGCTTCCGGCACACAGTTTGCGGCCAACCAGACGTCCAAAGACGCGTTTGGGACATTTTTCAATGGCAGCGCATGGATGATATATCGAAATATAAAGACAAATGTGGGTTGGGCTACAGTCCGATGTAAACTTGTGCTTAATCAGCTACCAGGTGTTACACTGGGACTTCGTGAGATAGCTTTCTCTACCAACCAATAACTCGCCGCTGATGATGGAGCGTTAGAGCGTATTGGGACGCTTCATAAGTTTCCCGGTCATCGATCAACAGTGAGTGCCTGATAGTTGCTGCTTCTCTCGTTGCCCTCCTGCTGACCGACCGTAGAGCGACCGGAAGCATCAAGATTAATATTTCCGAGGTTTTGGAGCTCGGGGAAGGCTGGCAGTCAAGCCCTATGGAACAATTTGCAAACAGCCTCTCAAAGAATACCACCGACGCCAATGCTGGCGAGCTGCGCGGCAGTCGCATGTTCTTCGACGCCGATTACATGGTAGGATCGGTCAGTATGCGCAATACTTCAGATTTTTTACCTCATCGTCCAAGGTTACCCGTGGACCTGGCTATGTGACTACCCTCAAAATGTACTCCAATAGGACAAAAAACACGGAATGCACGAACTCTGAAAACGTTCGTGGCTCCCTTGCTTAGTTACAGTCATTTATGATCCGACTGATGCTCCGTATCTCACAGCTCTTGGGCTTCCACCTGTCGGATGGGACACTCTACACTTACCTAGACGGCGACGAATACGAGGACATCGCTGCTTCCTGGGACTGGAATTTGATCCCTGGTATCACGGTCGATTACAACGCAACAGCCCTTGAGTGCGGCGCCACTGGATATACTGGCAAGCAAGCTTTTGTCGGTGGGGTTTCTGATGGCACTGTTGGCGCTGCGGCCATGCGATATACCAACCCAGACACGAAGTCACTGTCCTGGCAAAAGGCGTGGTTCTTCCTTGAGAATGATGTTCAGCATGTCATGGTCTCGGACATCTCATCCACCACCACCGCCCCTGTTTTCTCTGTCTTAGACCAAAGGCGTTTTTCGGGCGGTGTCTGGGTGAATGGTGTTGGGACCTATGGTGGAAATTTCAGTGATCCTCGAACGATGTGGCACGGGAGCGTCGGTTACGAGTTCCCCCCCTCTAATGGCTCGTTCGAGTTATCTGTCCAGTGGGGCAATCGGACTGGCAACTGGTCGAGCATTGGCATATCTACACAACCTCCATACACCGTCGACCTTTTCGCATCGTGGATTCACCACAAGAATCTCAGCGCACCCGTTTCCTACACTGCGTACCCCGCCGTCGACTACGGTACGTTCACATTGAAGAGAGCGGCCACCCAGATCCAGGAGGTCGCCAACGACGCAGTCGTCAGCGCCATATTTGATCGTGCCCACAACACTGCCATGGGCGTGGTCTGGAGCGCAAAGGGCGGCTCTTTCACCTTCCAAGCAGTAGGATATGGTCCGATCACCATCTCCACCACGGCAAATGCAGCGATACTGTACCAGATGGATTCTGGCAACGTGACAGTGTCTGACCCTTCTCAGACGCTGAGCGAGCTGACTCTTGAAATGACTATTGGCGAGGGAGCCAAACCAGCGTTCTGGGGGGATGAAAACCATATGACGCTGACGTTCTCTTTGCCCAGTAGTGGTTCTGCAGGTAGTAGTGTGTTCCAAGTACTCGGACACTAGCCTGTCTGAATTCATACCATGTTACCAAGCCAGACAGTACAATTTTTTGAATGATGGTTATAAACTGAGAAGACGAGATCAGAAATCCAAAATCAGGCTCCTGTGTATAAACAGGTTCTTATGCGGGGTAGAAACGACAAAAGGTGACTCAGGAGGCGGCTCAGCTCAGCGCTCAGAGACGATCTTGGTGGCTCCAAGATTTGGGTGGAATAGGGAGCAGTTCGGGTGGTGCGGCTGCCAATGCTCTGGGGAGGGGGAAGGTATATCCTATCTCAGTGCGAGCATCATATGTATTACGCGGACGTCGTGTTCACGAGCAAAAGAATTTGCGCGGAAGACACCTTGCGGTTAGATTCGTCTGTCGTTTTATGCGCCCGAAGGACTTACCTGGTGCGTGGGATTAAGCTGGATGAACTTCAATCGCCGCTTAAATACATCTTTTATATTCATGTACCTGCGACGACAAATATTTTGAATGCTGTCGTCCTTCAAAGCCCCACTCGTTCAGATTCTCTTGGGAACACTGAAGACCGGTACCGTTTCATGATGAAAGCATGGTGTTGATCCAGTTTCTCATATTTGACGTGAGTGTAGATATATTTTCTTGTGCTATTTTTGCGATTTCGCTGGCACGCATGACGAGCGTTGTACAAACAACCACCACTGGCACCTCTTAGTCGACTTGATACAGAGCAAACAGCCACCTGGCTACTTTGTATCACTGACATTAATGACATTCTGATTCTTGTTCGCCTTCCTTTTTTTTACTTGCACAAACTGAAGCGCACTTTTCACAGTTGCAATTGCTCCCTGATTGGACCGGAACTCCGATACTTATGAACAATCGATGAATACTGAATGTTGTACGATGAATATGGCAACAGTATTGGAATATTGAACCTGTGATACAACCACATGCTCATTCATATCTTGACTTAGCACCCACGTTCATCTGACGCTGAGAATATCTACGCTGTCGGAATGCGAGTCCCCGCACTATCGCTCTTATCTCCCTGTCACCATCACACGGCTTCCTACTGAAGCGTTCCCTAACTGACTTGTATATTTAAGTGACCATCCTCTTCGTGTTGCTGTATCGCCTGTCGCTTCACGCTTCCTCATAATGCCATCCTGGTCTGACCTCGCTGCTGACAAGAAACAACGCCAGCAGAATGCCATCCCTCGAGACTGGTTAATCACGTCACCACCGGAAACAACTCTTGATGTCACTGATATCCCTGAGGGGTGTGGTCTATTGACCCCTCAAGAAATTGAGATCACAAATACCGATGTCGATATTTTGTTGAAGAAGCTTGCGAATGCAGAATGGTCCGCTGTTGCGGTTACTACTGCCTTTTATAAACGAGCCATAATCGCTCAGCAGCTCGTAAATCTCTTCATCATTGTGTCAGATCACAATAATTAATCATGCTTAGGTGAATTGCTTAACTGAAATTTTCGTCGAACGTGCACTTGCTCGAGCCGCAGAACTAGATGAGGCACTGAAGAAGACTGGCAAGGTCGTTGGTCCCCTCCATGGCCTACCCATATCCCTCAAGGATCAGTTATGCATGAAAGGTTTAGAAACAACGATGGGCTACGTCTCTTGGATCGGAAACTATGCGGAGAAGAACGCAGTACTTGTCGACATCTTGGAAGATTGCGGGGCTGTTCCTTTCGTAAGGACGAACATCCCACAGACACTGATGGTAGGTTTGCGCAGTTCTTTGGGCTACACGCTCACCCTTATTTGGCCATCAACTCCAGTGGCCAGAAACTTTTAACAATATCTTTGGCAGAACGACGAATCCATACAACCGTTCGCTAACTTCTGGTGGTTCATCTGGGGGAGAGGGTGCTCTGATCGCTCTGAAAGGAAGCCCCTTAGGTGTTGGTTCCGATATCGGAGGGTAGGTGCTGTCAATCCAAAACGCTTTTCCATCACTGATTTTCTTCCAGTTCCATTCGGATCCCTTCCGCAATGTGTGGCCTATACGGATTAAGACCGTCCTATGGTCGAGTGCCTTATGGTGGTGCTCAAAATTCGTTGGAAGGACAGGACTCCGTGTTGTCCGTGTTCGGCCCTATGACCAGTAGCATCTCAGGACTCAGAGCATTCACGGAAGCTGTCATAAAGGCGAAGCCTTGGCTCAAGGACCCACTGGCCGTGCGCAAGAAATGGGATGAAGACGAATACCACCTCAAAGATCGCGACAGCGGTCAAAAGCTCTGCTTCGCGATCATGTGGGACGACGGAGTGTGTGTTCCGCATCCCCCAGTGACAAGAGCTCTTCAGGAAGTGGAGGCTGCTCTTAGAAAGGCCAATCATAATGGTGTGTCTTCCGTGTTCCTTCGACGTCTGACTCTGATCAACCACAGTTGTCAAATGGGAGCCAATCGAGCATAGACAACTTGGTGATCTCACGGTAGGTAATGTTTCTATCGGTCTTTGTCGGATGATCATTGAGAAGCGACTTCTACCATCAAAGAGGGAGATATGGGATGCTGGATCAACAGAAGATTTCATGATTACCGCATCGGCTACAGGAGAGCCTGTCATTTCCACTATGTTGCCACACATCGACGGGGCCGCCACTGCACCATTCCGTCCGAGGAAGAGCGGCATTACCGCTTACCAGCTTTGGCAAGTTCAGAAGGCCAGGAGGGATCTTCGCACTCGGTACTTGGAGCACTGGAACAAGACCGTAGAATCCACGGGCACAGGACGCCCGGTGGACGCCATTATATGCCCCGCCGCACCTTATGCAGCGCCTCCTCACGGCAAAAACCAGTCAGTAGACCACCTTCTGGCCATTCACCACCTAACCAGAACACGACTATCAGATACGCCAATTACACTACAGTCTGGAACGCGCTCGACTATCCTGCTTCAATTTTCCCCGTGACTACTGTCGATCCAGTTCTTGACGTGAAGGAGTCCCGCGCAAGCTTTGTTGACGATTTTGATCAAAAAATCCACGAGATGTGTACGTTTGTTGCTTCAACAGCCTCTGAATCATCCTTGCTTAATTTGAGCAGATCATCCGGAGGTTTTCAAGAACGCTCCCATTTGCTTGCAACTTGTCGGGCGCACTTTGGAGGAGGAAGCTGTTATTGCGATGACCGAAATCGTTGATGTGGTACTCAAGGCAGCCAAAGCCTGAAGCATCAGCTTATCATAATCGTTGGGAGCAGATGTATGATAGCATAAGCAATGATAGATTGACGAGTGAATATCAAAGTTTGGCTGAGTGAAGTGGGGGCGCTTCATTCACGAAAATCCCGGCTGCACCCATTCCACTTCCCACACACATGCTCGTGCATAGTACTTTCTCATTTCTCCGACGAAGCTCAGCCAGGCCAGTCACTGCCTGACGCACACCAGCTACACGAGTGATTCAGTCGTTTACACAAGTGAGTAACTTGAAAGAGACTCACTCATTCCGAGAGGGTGAGTCACAGCTATGGCACCACCACTGCGAAGATTCATTAGAGACTGTATATATATAACAAAAGGAGACACGCCCTTACTTTGGATTAATCTTTTCCATTGAAATTCCAAGTTCTTCCACACAGTAGGCAAACTGTGACGCGAACGCCTCGTTTATCTACATAGACTGAATTTGCTTTCAAACATTGGGAGCTGAAAGCCACACACCTCATAAACGTTGACGTCTTCTTTCGACAAGCCGAACTGTGATAACACCTTGGGAATAGCTGCTATCGGACCAATGCCCATGTATTTTGGTTCGACACCTGATGCATGATCAGGCCTCAACCATTGCAACCAGCAGAATACCATACCAACGACGGCAGATCCAACCCACTTTCCCAAAATCTGCATACCTTCTGTTAACGCCCTTTCTCTGGTAGTAAGGATGCAAAGTGCAGCGCCGTCACCAATGCCGCTGGCATTGCCAGCGGTAGTAGAAGCCTCGCCCCAATCAGGGAACACAGGCTTCAAAGCAGAGAGAGATTCCATGGTCACTCCCGGACGAATGGTATCATCTGCTGAGATGACAGTTCCGCGCACTTCAATTGGTATGATCTCCTCCGCAAATACACCTTTCGTGAGAGCCTGCTCGATATCAGCGTCGAGTCAAAATTACTGCAGATTGGAGGCTCACGGAGGCAGCTCTTGTGTGCGAGACCAGTGCGTACTCGTCCTGTTTGCTGCGTGAGACCTTGTAGGTCTGTGCAACCATTTCAGACGTCCATCCCATAGGCTGGATTAAATACATTCAGTAAGGTCACCTATATACGATGTAACACAATACCCGGATGCAGTCATGAGCTTGGACATGTTTGTCAACTGCCTCAGAAATGATTGGTGTTGGACGAGCGCTGTCAATGATCGTAGGCATGAACATAGCACGAGAAGTCTGAAGGGTACTTACTTCAGTGTCATGTTCTCGACACCAACTGCAACACCCAAAGAAATCTCCTTAGACTGAATGGCGTGGCCAATGTTTCGGATGGCCATAAGACCGGAGGAGCACAATCTATTTACTGTAGATATGGGCACTTCGTGGGGTATTCCCGCAGCCAAAGCAGCTGCGCGAGAGGCATAGGCAGGAGATGGGGGATGACAAGTTCCTAATATTTGGTCACCAAACTGCCCCTCGATTTCTGGTGCTCGGAGTACCTACCAACGCAAATATCCTCAATCTTTCTGGGGTCGAGCCCCGTGTGCTGGAGAGCGGCCTAGAAGAAAATGTTGGCAATAGATCGTTTACATATTAGGGCCCACGGCCGCTAGGCGCACCTTGAACAATGCCTGCATCATCTCATCAACGGGTACGTCCTTGAACTGACCCTTTCGGTGCCTACCCATTGCTGTGCGCTTCGCAAAGGTGATGACTACATCGTCTGGATGTTTCTCCAGGATGACAGCGAGGCCTTTCCGGGCATATGAGGACGCATTTCGCATTGTGAAAGTAGTAACTCTGGACGCGACCATAGAGAAAGGGACTGATGTGGGCTCCAGTTAGGGAAGAACAGAAGCTAGCATCAAATCTTATGACGAGTGTTTATAGATCCTGTCCGAGGAAGGAACATCTTTGCCTTTTGCCAAAATTCCGTAATAACCCACAGGACTAGTGTGAAAGAACTAGTGTGAACACAACTCATTGCTCTCACGGTGAGTCCTATGCTCGAGTCTGATAAAAATATAGTTCACAGATAGGACGGCCCTCAGATCTCAGACATCAGGCCCGCTAATAGCGAGTAGTAATCTAACCATTGTTCCAGCAGACGCGACGGTGTATGCGAGGCTAGGTCACCTCCGGAATTTCCAGAAACTAAACTAGAGCATAGGGTTCAAAGTTCAAGCTCAAGCGTGTCCTGTCTTCTATTGGTTTTAGAGACCTACATGGATGATCTTCGCTCAAGAGTCTGCAGTCTTCCTTGCAGTCTCAATCATATTAGGCAGCAGCCTATCCACCCGGGTTCCACCAGTTGTAGCGGGTTGTTGGACCTGCTTGGCTTGTTGCCTGAACTTTGCAATAATGGTGTTGTAACAGCTTCTGCACGCGTGATGTGCGAGTTTTGGCTCTCCACAAGCTGGGCAGTTGACAATATCTGGAGGTAGACAATTAAAGACGCACAACAGGCCGGGGAGGCGAGTGTGACTCACTCCGCTTGTCCTTGAGCCCTTTATTGGCGCTCCTCATTGATTTTCGGGAGTGTGATACTTTGCTTTTTGGGACAGCGAGAACTATTGGGGGAAGCAACTCCAGTAGAGAGTGAAGGGTAGGTAACGCTAGGTTGAACGGTTTCTGCCACGACAAGAAAGTCGGCACGGGGGTGGCCTCCGCCAATGGCCTTGTCCATGGCAAACGAAGCGCAGAAAAAATTGAGTGCGTCTGGTGAAATGCAAAGGAAGCCATAGAAAAGGAATTATGTGGGCAAAGAGAGACGGCAGGCTAAAATTCGGGAGTTTTTAGGGTGTTGGTCGCAAGCCAAGTTTCCGATTACAGCCTTAATTCTACCTCGATACCGCACGTCTCTTAACAGAGTCTCAAACATGTTCAGGCTCACGCGACCCCTGCTACAACAAGTTGTCAAGAAGACAACAGGTATCACTGGTCTTGCAGTACACCCAAATCCCCTCCCAGCGCTTACACAAACCTATCGATCTACACTCTCGGTGCTGTCTTCGATACCTTCCACGTCTGTCTACAGACAGAGCGTTGAGGCACTCACGAAACACAAGCTCAACATCGTGCAGAGTGCGAATGGAGACGTAGCTGCGGTGGAAAAGCAGCTGGACGAGGGCCAGATCGAAGAGTCTTTAGATATCGCAGAGGATGAGTTGAAACTCGCTCAGAACATGTTGGGGTGGAAGGCGTACGTGCCCTCTCGTGCAGAACTCACTGGACGTTGAGCGCTGATGCCTTATTGTCATATCCAGCTGGGAGCCACTGGAGGAAAAGCCACTGCCTGGACAATGGGAGTACTTCGGGAACGAATCAAGTCCGACGTCATAGCACAAGCTGGATGCGGGGCAGGATGCAGAGGTAGTAGGCCCTGTGTTATTCGGCGGAACTTTGGTTGAATAACGCGGGTGACGTCTAGCCCTTGATGGAGTTGCTGACGAGCGCATCAGTGGCTACAACTACATTTTTTTGTGTGGAAATGTACGTATGGGGCAAAATGTTGACTTCGAAATCCGCCCAACGTAGTGCCATGCCCGCAATACTCTCTGTCAGCCTGAGACTCACAGACGTCGGTCCCATATGTGGGGAGTACTGGTGGTTTTCAGGACTAGAGTGAGGTATGTATGAGTTATGTTCAATTGGACTAGAAGCACACTTGATGAGCGACACATTCTGCAATTTTCGTTGGACTGCGGTGCCCAGAGTATCACGACACCGCCAGAAAGATCGTTGTCCTCGCTCCGTTTCATTTACATAATTACATATGATTGTGTCATTCAGGCATCACATGGGAGACAGATCACAAGGAACAAATCAAAAGGTCGACAAAGAAAGCGATTCGTAACAAGGCGAGGTGTATATATGCCAGATTCACTCGCGAGGGGCAACACAGGATACGAGGGAACAGCAGAATATGTATATAGCGGCACAGAGAGTAGATTTTTCGCCTTTATGCAAGATAAAAAGCAGGAATGAAGATATCATTGCTTGAATTATGGCGATCGGAGGTGGGGAAGGCAGACCCAACGGTATTCATAGCCACAATGGTACAATGATAGGGGGGTGAAGAGGCTCTGACAAGGAGGCGGGACTGGGAAAGGCTTAGGGTAGCTGTAATGCCTCGTTTTTTGCCTACGAGAGGGAGGGGAAGGCAGTTTCGTCATCGACACTGACGACGGGGGTGGAAGGGGTGCCATTGGCGCGACCACGACCCCTCCCGCCGCGGTCACGTCCACCGCGTGCTCTACCCTCGCCCCTCTCAGCGCCGCGTCCGCGTCCACCACGGGAAGGACGTTCGAAGCGGGCTTCGATCTCAATGAAGACTTTCTCTTTCTTCTCAGTACGAGCCTTGGGGGCAGACTTGGTCTGGCAGTGGCTCGTTAGCACATGTTTAAATGGGTGTAGGGGTGCTGAAAGTGGGGGATACCTTGCCAGTGAAGTAAGACTCAGCGTCACCCTTTTCCAAGCGGGTAGCACCATCCCAGATGGCGTCATCAGCACCGTCGTTGGCCTTGCGTACTTCAAGCTTGGGTACGAGGGCACTTTCCTTCTCCTTCTGCTGAGCCTGGTACTGATCGAACGTGAGAGTGTTGTCTTCTTCCTCGCCCTCACGCTCCTTTCTGCGACCACCATCAGGCTTTTCTCCGTCTACAGCTGGCGCACCATCAGCGACATCCGCTGCGGGTGCCCCCCAGTCAGCACCCGCATTCGCAGCGGGTGCTCCCCAGTCACCGCCGGCACCGGCGCCCTCCGCAGCACCGCCAGCCCAATCGTTCGAAACGCCGGACTCAGCAACGGCATCGTTGGTGGCTGCTTCTTCGGTTTTGAGCTCCGCGTTGCCGTCATCGCCACCCCAGCTATTGTGGACTTTCTTGTCAGAGTCGCTAGAGGTTGGATGGGGTTAATGAGGGGCTATCACCAAGGGAGGTGAGGTGAACTTGCGTCTTGCCAGTAGCACTGTGCTTGTCAAAGGTACGACCTCTACCACGAGGACCACCACGACCTCTCCCCCGGCCTTCCCTACGTTCCCCATCGACTACAAGTGTGGATCAAGGGGATGATGCACGCGAATAGTTGATCGTACAGCACCAAGCCATTGAAATCACGTACAGATGGACCGCCAAAAAGGAAATATCAAAAGATCAATGATCAGATTTGGTTCAGGTGGAAAAAGGGGAGAGAGGTCGTACATTTTCTTTTGGTGTCGTCGGTGCCGACAGGAGGCTCCTCAGCTGTCGCGGTGTCGCGATCAGCGTTCCGTGCACCACCCCTCGCGTAGTAGCGACCACCGCGAGAAGCAGGACCAGCTCTGCCGCGTTGGCCGCCTCTGGTGGAAGGGGCGGGAGTTTCGGGTGCTGCGGGGGCGTCTGGTGCAGAAGCAAGGTTTGAGGGGGTAGAAGCCTCCTCTGTATCAGATTTGAAGGAACAGTGAGAGATCGGGGTGGCGAGATCGGTGTGTTCGATTGTAAGCAAGGAATGAAATGAAGAACAGGCATATGTGAGACGATTGTTGAAAGATGAAGATCGGGAAGAATATACTGACCGTCCAAGACAGCAAACGGGTTTCTGGTGGCCACCGACATGGTTTGACGGGGCCCTTTTACTGATCAGTCAGTCGTGAGGTGAGCAGAGGAGGATAAGAAGAAAAGAAAAGGAGACTACGAAGAGTCTGTCGTTGGAAGAGTACGACGAGTTGGAGTTGCCACCGTTGACGATGAAAACTGGGTTGTGCAATGACTGGGTACTCTGGATATTAGCTTCAGACCCCGAATGAGTGGAACTGCTGTCTGGGGTCCATCTCAAGCCACAAGAAGCGGCTGTACAGTTTTTGGGTTATATTGTCACACATTTGCTCCCTTGTTGTTTTCCAACGCAAAATTTAACAGGTGAGCTCGCTTTCATCGACGATAATCATTGCCCATGGACTGATGAATGATGGACAGCCTACGAAAGCATCTCGACGATGACTCGCCCGCCTGCTATGCAGGACTGGAGTGGATCGAGGACCTTGAGACCGTTGAAAGGCTGAAGAACGAGAATACCGCAAGGTTGTGAATGATGGGACTTGGGTGCGGCGCATTCGTGCAGTTATTGATGGAGCTGTATGGTTTCAGCGGATGACCCTTCGCGGTGTCCGTGTGGATTGTGTCGCAATGTCTCGTTGTACATGTTCTATGATATGGAAGAATGTCACCAAGTTGAATATTCAATATTGAATGCGATGTACTGGCCAGAACTTGATTCATTGATTCATTGCCAGATGATTGAATGTGAATGATCTGCTGGTGTCAATTTGACGGTAGAAGAAACGAAGAGATGCATGCAAATCAATGCATATGTCGGCCAGTTCAAGAGGGCGGCTCTGTACAGCAAGCAGTGAGCGTTCGATGAACCCGGATAATACCCTGGGCCGTTTACAGCGAACAACCTCAGTGAGTCACCTCACATCTCCTTCCGTCAACCACTGGTCATTCGTCACCTGCACCTTCCGACAAGAGTCATTCTCACAGTCGCCGACGAATAACTCTCCGTCCACCGCAGAATGTCCCCACGCCGGATGGACATTTCGTCCCTACTTTGTAAAGATGACTCTTTAAACAAGCAAAATACTGCGTCCCTTCTCCCTCAACCGCCTCTATCGCCCCCGTTAAATGACCCTGTCATCCTCGCTCCTCATCTTCGTGGCAGACACACGCAGCAACACCACCTACCCCCGCCATCAGCGACGACGACCACGCACAATCATACCCTTGACGACGGTCAAGTCTTGCCACAGCCTGCACCAACCCTGCGACAGACACCTTCCGTAGACAATCTACCTTCGTCTTCGACGAAATTTCTTCACATGTCCCAACACAACTTAGAACACGCTTCCCTCCCTCCCGAATTCACCAGGCAGCCCTCCTTTTCGTCTTCGTTGACGTCTCCCGCTTATACAGAGAGACCACGAACTATCGATGCACTGTTACACCACCCTCCCGCTTACGCTAGGCCATCTGCACCCTCTCAAATGTCTCCATCAGAGCACTATCCTCGTCCCTCGTCCTCTCATTCCCCTACATCCGTCATCTCCCTCCTCAACCACCCCGTTCAATACCCGCTAGGCTCCCAGTCCCCGTCGTCTTCCGTAGCTTCCTACTCCCCGACTGCCTCTAGGGACACGCGTCAAGAGACAATCGCTCTCAACACCAATGTCTCTCCAGGTCACTCCACTCACCGATCGACCGAATCTCCTATCGCTGTTTATCAGCCGTCCCAACCACCTATCTCAACGTCCCGACCTTCTCCTCTCACGCTGCCTCACACATTCCCTCGCTCAGCTCCAGATGTGCTTCACCCATCTCAGCACCGCGCACTCTCCTCGACGATCTCGCATCCATACTCCCCGACGGAGATGGCACAGCAGAGGCACGCCTCAGGTCCCGAGTATATGTCCCCTTCCGCGTCGGCGTCTGTGTCGGCACCTTCCCCGCCCGTTGCGTACATTACGTCGTCGGCACCCGCCTCTGCCCAAGCGAAGCTTCGCTCACCCTTCCTCGGGCTCGAGGCGCTCGTCCATGTTGCTTCGGAGGAACGCCGCCGACTCAGTGGGGGGTCAGATGCTAGTGGTAAGAGCACGGGTGGTGGTCTGGGCGAGTGGAACCGTGAAAGGGAGCTTGGAAGAGAGAACGAGTTTGTTCGGGAGCGGGAAAGGGAAAGGGACAGAGATGACGAAGGTTACGCGCATGCGCAAGGAAGTACTAACCCAAACCCGAGTCCCATCTACGATCGCGAAATGCCCTCTAGATCAGCGAGACACTACGTTTATCCAATCACACATGTGCCTGTGGGAGCCTCCTATTCTGTAGCTTCTGGCATGCACTCATATCCTCAGCTTCAGCCAGAACCACACCCTCGTTCCTATCGAAGCTCCCATCCTTCGCAAACGGGTCCTTCGCACCAACCTCCATCTATGTCTTACGAAGACGAGCCAAAACCACACAAACGCCGACGCTCGTCCCGCTCCCCTTCGCCCTCTCGTTCGCGATCCCGCTCTCCGGGTACAAGGGCAGCAGCAGAGCGAGTTTCGATCAGAGGTGAACTCACATCTCCAAGGGTACGGAGAGCAGCGGAGATCAGAAGCACAGATTACCACCACAACCAATCCCCGGCTAACGTGACAGACAATTACCCGACGGCGCGCCAGCACGCACACCAACCATACCGGCATGTGGAGTCTCCTAGTTCGTTAGTGTCGATCGCGCCCGCCCCTGGCGTGTTGGCGGCTGGTATCGACGATCGTGTTGGTCCTGCGCCTGTGCCAACGCCTTTCCCTCCTCCACTGTCCGGTTCATACACGGTTGCAAACCCTGCAGCACACACGACGCCAGCACCTCTGCAGCCCTCATCACCTCGCGCGCCGTCATACATACATCACCCCATCCAAGTGCCCTCTCCGAGTCACCATTCGTTTCCTCATAACCAATCCCCACATCAGCACTCCCCTCAACACATACGCCCACAACTCCACCATTCCCAGGGCCAAAACCAAACTGCATCACCTCACCGAGCTGCGTCTCTACCCACAACAACACATTCTATGCCACCGAGCTATGGATACGGTCCAAACATGACAGCAGGTGCTGGGGTGTTGCGGCATGACTCACCTTGGAGGGAGGTGCTGCGACATGAGTCATCGCCTAGAGAGGCTGTGAGGTATGAGGGGCCGAGACATGAGGCGTCAAGGGAGCAACCGAAATATGAGTCTATGAGTCAGGGGGGGAATGAGCTGTCGACCCATGCTCCTTTACAGGCCCCGGTGCCGAGGCTAGCGAGGGCGGTGTGGGATGACGAAGACGATGGGATGCGTAGGATGGGCGTGCAGACACCTCCGGATAACGATAAGTGTCGGGAGGGTGTTGTTCCTCGAAAGCAGGTGCAACTTCTCCATCCGCAATCGCCGACTTCACCACATGTCCACCCTGAGAGGCCGAACAAGAGGAAGAGTGAGCACCATGATGCGATACTTGTCAAGAAGGTCGATGTTTCCTCAGAGCACCAGCACCAGCCTATGCGCGTTTGGGAAGAGAGACCTCCAGCTCCTGGGGCACCCCGACGTGTCTCACCAATGCCCATTCTCTACGCCGCGAGTAGCCAGGTTGCGGACAAAATATTTCAAGGGAGCGCCCAGCAGGAAGTATTGGAAGAGACAAAAGGGGGGCGCGATGAGCGGCCGGTCGTGGAATATCAGGTGAAGGATGAAGTTGCGGACAAAATTGTCTCGCCCCCTTCACTGTCTCCTACGCGTTCTATTTCACCGTCACTGCCGCCAATCACAGCGCGCTCGCCTACACCTCCCGTTCACCACACTTGTATCGACCCATACCCGCCTCAGTCTGAGCTCTCTCCCACATCGTCTGCACCTACATCCCACCCTGAGGCCCAGCCAATATCACCAGTACAGTCACCTTCTCCTATCAAGTCAGAGCCACGGACATCCGCCCCCTCTCCAAAAATTTCGAGTCCTGAATGTTCAGAGCATCCACGAGACTCGCCTGTACCTGCACCTGCAGCTTTACCCGTTTCGGAACTTCAATTCGAGCACCCTGAGCTTGAGCCTGGACATTCCAGTACAGTGACGGGCAGGGGGAGGAGCGACCCGGAAACTTCACGTCCACCCTCACCCGAGCCTGAGCCCATCGAGTCTGAGCTCACACCGAGCAAAGGGGAGCCGGTGCCTGAGGTTGGGGTCATGCACGATGCCATCGTGTCTGATGGTCCCATCCAAGAGCCAAGTCCAGAGCATGTCCAACCACCCACGTCAATACAGGCATCAGGACCTTCGGGAACCCCAGAGATCCAACCCAAGCTCGAGAGTCTGCACAGTCAAAGCTGGACCCCCCCACAGTTACCCCTCCCTGTGCCCTTGCCCGTCAAAGAAGAACCCAGTTCCCTCCCTGATGGGATCCCCATCGGCCACCCGAACCCGTCTCCTCCCCGATCTCCCGAACCAGAACGCTCGACGGAGCAACAACAGGCAGTCACAAGATTATCGATGATGGATGTCGATGAAGCACTCCTGAGCCTCGTCGAGGACCACGTCCCTTCTCCTGCAATCGTTCTCCCTGCGAAGCCGAATGGACAGGTGAAGTCCAAGTCGGCGACACCGTTCACGGTTGGACGGGGTACGGGTGGGAGTGGGGACCAGCGACCCAGCGAGTCCGCTGACGGTTCGTCATCTTCGATGCCCTCCCAGCTCCTCCCCAAGGTTCCTGCAATCATCGCAGACCAAGAGAAAGATCGGGCATCTATGCCTCCACCTGCCCCACCCACTAAAAAGGCTGAGAAGGTTGAAAAGGACAAGGGTATTTTGGCCGCTGGCGATGCTGCGGCAAACAAGAAGAAGAAGGAAGGGACCTCGAAGGTACATTTTCAGCCGATTGACAACCGAGTTCGTCCTCATACACTTATTTCTTTTCCAAGCAGCTCCCCGCCAAACCTAAACAGCCTGCCAAATCAAGAGCCAAACCCGCTGCAAAGACTAAGGTCAAACCCAGCGTTCCGGACGCCTCTGTCAAAGATTCCTCTACGAAAGGCGGGTTCTTATCAAAAGGTGGACCAAACACCAGTGCCCGTTCACGCTCTACGTCTGCCATGCCAGGCGGCGTGGACGACGCTGTCCCGGATGTCGATGCAGACGACAGTGACAGGGAGGACGACAAGCTCTACTGCGTGTGTAAGACGCGGTACGATGAAGACAAGATGATGATCGCATGTGATCGGTGAGTGATGCGTTACTTGGTATGGGATCCATGACTCAGGAGGAATCTATAGCTGTGACGAGTGGTACCATACTCAGTGTGTCAATATTCCCGACCCAGAGATCGACCTTGTTGATCAATTTATATGTCCCCCGTGTATTCACAGTGCGCATCTAACTTTTCTGTAGCTTCCTTCGGCTGATGTGCATTATTCCAGAACTCCCAGATCTGCAGACGACATGGAAGCGGCGATGCGTCTTTGGAATGACGCACGAGAACCCTTCATCGTCCAGTGCGTGTCACAAGCCGTCGCGTGGAGCATTCTCCAAGTACTGCTCTGATGAATGCGGTATCAAATACATGCAGTCGCGCATTGCACAATGGGAGAAATCTGGCGGGACACGCGATCTCCTATGGGACAGTGTCAAAAACGCTGAGAAGCGCGAGGGTGTCGTCGTCCGCGCTAGAACGAACGGGGTAACTCCCCACATCAAGATGGACATTGACGGCGATACTTCCAGCACTCCGGAACGAGAAGACAACTCTCCAGACGCGGCCGCGAAGCGTAGATCAGAGCGAGAGATCGCACGCCTGAATGCACGCCTCGACCAGGTGGTCAAGGAGCGCGAGATGATGAAGCGTGAGATGGACATGGTATTGTGGCGCGAAAAGGTGGTAGAACTTGCTTCCGAGCGAGCGGAGAAGGTGGACGAGTGTGGCTGGGATCAGAGGCTTTGTTTCGGTGAGGAGGAGTGGACGGACTTCGGAGCTGAGGTCATGGAGAGCTTTGAGGAGGGGCGGGCGAAGACACAGTCAGGGGATGATGCTATGCAAGTCGACGGCACAACTGCCAGTCATGGTGAGTGGTGGTGTAGTGGTAAGAAGAAGTGCGAGCGTCACGCAGGGTAGGCTTCCATTATGTAGTCGCCACACTCTTGTTGACAACAAAGCAACATCTAGGTGGCAGAAGCTCCGCGCCGCAGAGGTCTTGTTTGACAAAGAGACCAAGGAAGGAATTCTTTCCAAACTCACGACTTGCGAACGCGAGATACGTAAAGGCATCGAAGATATACTGTATCCACAAGCCCATGCCAGCCCGCAAGCCCCCTCCAAGCCCTCACATCCAGAAGTTCAACTTAATGGTGCTGGCAATTCTCAACTTGGTAATGGCAATGTTTCTGAGAGGGGGAAAAAGAAGAAGTTGTGAGATATGCACTAACTACTATATCTCTATTTGTTTCTTACACTAGACCTTTCGCTTTCTTGCAATGACTGCGCTTTCGACGTTTTGTAACCCTGTCCAAGGTTGTTTAGTTTAGACCACACGATCTTATGATAAGCACGCAGATGCAAAAGTAAACCAATACAAAATGACCGTCGTACATCAATATCCATCGCCCTCCCCACCCTCTTTACAAAACCCCTTTTGCTCATACAGGACTTTGGCTTTAAATTCCTCGCGGTCCTTCTTGTTAGCAATGTCGTTTTTATGATATGGATCCAGGAACTGATAATCGACTTGTCGTAGTGGGACATCATCCTCTTGATCAAGGTCCTGGCAAGACGAAGTAAACGAATGACCACATGAGGACGTGCACAACAGAAGCCGTACAATTTCGCCCAGTAACACTACGTTCTCCCCTCGAATGAGGAAGAGACCGTGCCAGTGTTCTGCGAATGCATTACCGTGGTATATTCGCTCGACGGTATCTTCGAGGACAAGGTTTGCTGTGCCGAGCAATTAGGGCGATTAGAGCCTGGCGTATCTAGCCCACAACCCGAGGATCACTCACCAAATTGATCATAAGAGCGCAATACGCCATGTAGCTTCCGACCGTCTCTAAGGACCACCAGCATCTTTCCTAAGCCGGGATATCATAAACGGAGCAAAGTGATCATGGATGGCTCAGGGCGCTGGCTGGTGTGCAGTTGACTAAACGTACTGTCCACGCAATCTACCAGTGATCCCGATGTCGTGAATGGGATGAGAGAATCCATGAAGGTCCCGTGCTGCTCCCAGGCAGCCAATAAGTAGAAAAAAGACGAAGGAACGGCCAGGAAATGTTCAGGTGGTGTTGAGAAGAATACTCCGACCTGCGTCGAACAGGAAAGCACTCCACTTGTTTGGGCTATGCGTAACATAATACATTCCAGTCCGGAGCAGTCATCAAGCTGATATGGCCGAGTCGTTAAGGCGAGTGATTTGAATGCTCATGATCACTTGGGCATTGCCCGCGTAGGTTCAAATCCTGCTGTCAGCGAATTTTTTGAACTTTTTCTGCTTGAACAATGAAAATATGCCGCGTGTTCAAAGTCTTGGTCTGTTCGTATGCAGTACTAGCACTTCACAGATTCCCTGATGATCGAGAGGATCTACATCGCTAGGCACGGTAAATCCTTCATTGCTCGAGTCTGCGTGAGGTTGACAGGGTCTTACAGGGTTCAGATCTAACTGGGTGGATTCGAACTGGTTAGTGGACTGGTTCCTTTCTCAACGCTATTGCTTCACCCAAGGACGCGGCACAGGACGAGCCCGACGGGTCTCCCTAGGGATCCTCCCTTGGCTGCCTATGGAGAGGTACTATCATCCATCCCCACTGAACCGTTCTTCATGCATTGAGAAAGTCACCCGCAGGCCCAGGCTATGGAGCTCACCAAATATTTCGAATCGCTTCCGAACGACGAGCGACCCACGGCGATATTCTCGTCCCCATACTGTAAGCGATCTTGTTGCAGCCCTATGCTAGCCAATTGATCGACACTCTGGGAAGATCGTTGCCTTCAAACTTCTAAACCTGTTGCAGAACATCTATCTCTACCGATCTATGTCGAGCATGGTTGGTTTACTTTCCTGGGTTGCTTGTCCAGCTTCTGATCAACCAGAATACGCATAGGAATATCCGAATGGTACTCCCCTGTAGTTTCTGGGACCGGCTTGTTTCCACGACCCAAAGGTGCTATCGATCTCCAAACCATGTTGCCTGAGATCAGTCCATCTTGGCGTTCAGTCAAAATCGATCCATCTTGGAGTTCAGTCTGGCTTCCACCCCGCAAGGGAGAAAATGTCGAAGAACTTCATGTTCGCATGGTTGGATTCCTTGAATGCTTCTTTAAGCTTGTCGAAACACGGTCCGACATGAATCACCACAAAAACGTCCTGCTCGTCTCACATGCAGCATCGATCATCGCGCTATGCAGGGGACTCCTTTCGCAGCCGGATTTGCCGCTCAGAGTCGGCTGCTGCACGGTTTCTCAGTTTTCTCGAAAACATGACGCAGCTAGCGTGGCAGGGGCCCGCCAGTGGGACGCCGTAGTGCTGGCGTCCAGCGCTCATTTGTCGGATCAGGAATCGTTGAGAGACTGGGGATTCGAGGACATTGTGACGTATGGAAGTGGCCAGGTGTGTTGTCTTGAACGTCCTGTGAAATGATGGGTCATGACTCGTCTCCGATAGGTCATCCATGATGTTGGGGTACCGGGCACAGAGAGTGAGGAAGACGATACATTCGGACCACAGATCCACCTCAGCATGCTCTAGACCGTCAAAGTTTTACAACACGGCAATGACCTGCGGATAGTAGATGCACGTGTCAAGGAGAAGATACCTTTGTGTTCGAAGTCGATATATACTAGTGAAAGAGACGCAACGTTTCCGTAGCCCTTGTTGTATAAAGAATTGGATGTTAGAATTTAGTGCCGTTGTTAAATCTGGTGTTACACTGGATCTGTCTCTACGAAAACGAGATGTACGCGCTCGCATAGCTCACGCTAGACCCGCTAACACTGGTACATTTACTGCTCTGTTCGTATCGCACGAACTGTAACCTGGTTCTTATACCACTCTTCTCAAGCTCGGAGAGCATGCCAAGAAGCACTCCTATCGGCTTCCTCCCACATATTGTGTTACCTGTTCGATCAAGATACTCCGCAAACTTCTCATGGGAATCCGCTGCGGGGGAACCCGACTCGGATTCTGACGGCAAGGTTAGGATGTCCAAAGCTTCCCGATCAAGATCCTGTATGGAGGCGTGAATTGGTCTCTGGGATAAATTCTGTTGAGGGCTGTAGGTCTTGAGAAAAACCCCTGGAACATCGCTGGGGAGCGGCTCCGGGTAGTAGAATGTGTATCCGTACGATCTACCCCTATCAATGGTCAGCTGGGTGAAACCGCTCTCAGCATCAACGGCTCACCAATGGCAGAAATCACTTGAAATCACGAAAAAGTTTTCTGGATCAGCCAAGTAAGGTGCTAGGATGCTTCCATATTCTCTCTCCTGGGTGCTGTTGATAGAACCGACGAGAATTGGTACTACCGTAATGTCAGAGCTGGCATAACACATATCAGGGTGACGAACAGAGCGGGGGGAACAACAACTCACTCTTTGAATATCTGACGCACGTATGGAAGGTGCATCTCGATGCTGTGCTCATCTTTGTCCGTGTCAATTGACATTGTTCCAAACTTGCCGGTTTTCAGTAACTTTCCTATAGCTGTGGAAGTATGTCGCATTATGCTCCTGCCCAAGGTACACGGCTTGTTGCTACTTACTGTCCTTATCGAGAAGTAGATTGCCCAGGGGAGTGACATAATAGTCACAGCCAGAGACATCGCAGCGGTTTAGGTGGACGTGATGAGCGGGCCCAAGAATGAAGACCCGCTTACTTCGATGATGCAGATGAGACCAGTGCTATTAAGCATGAGAGAACTTACATTCCAGTCGTATCTATACTGCTGTAAGCCCAAGCAGCAGCACGTCCCGACCACATATAACCGGCGTGTCTGGAGATGGATAGGGTCAGAACCAGACGTATGACTAGACACGGCAGACGAACGGGGCAATGACCGCTCTGCATCCCGCGAGCGGAGGAGTAAAACCCTGTTCTGGTATAGGCTTCACGGCTGCTAGCCATTCGCTGAGCTGCCCTCCAAGCACCTGAGCTATGGCATGTCATTTATCGTCCGATGGTATCTAAGCGCTGCACAAGATCTACCATCGCTTTCATACCATGATCCAGCGTGCTCCGCGGGTCTACAACAGACACGAATGAGCCAGAATGAAGAGTTTGGCAAAGAAACGAACTTGCCTTATGTTGCTCATGTTGTCGACCTGGAATTGAGTATACGCAGGTGGGCTGAAGAGATGAGCGATAGCGTGCCACATTAGGGAAATTTAAATGTACCATAGGTTTTATATACTGCCTCAAAAAGGAGCAAATGCCCCTCTCGGTGACTTGCTTGACATACACGACAAAGTATAAAGAGTTGTTGTCATAATGCTTTGATCCCGAAGCATACTCGCATATCGACTATCTCAAGCATATGAAACGAATACATGTGAATGGATGGGAGAAACACGACAATAACAATCTACTCCTCCGACCGCAGCCTTGCAGCAGGATTCGTCACCTTGACGCCAAGGACCTTTGCCCTACAGAGAATGCATCGAATGAGGTGTCAATGAAATAGTGTTATTCAAGTCAACTTACCGCTCAAGGATCACCGTGCGGTTTCGGCTGCTGACATTGTGTGCAATTTCAGCAGCGTAACTTTTGTTGTGCATGAGAAGGATGTCAATCTCCTTTACATTGCTGACGAGGAACTTCTTGTAGCCATTTGGCAGAAGATGGCGAGTCTATGGGAGTGAAAGATGGAGCACAACTTCGGCGGACGGGCAGAGCTACTTACCTTCTTGTTGCTCCCGTAACCAATCTTAGGCATAGGGAGCTGTCCCTTGAAGCGACGCCTCACTCTGTTATCGATACCCTTTGGTTTCCGCCATGCTTCCTTGACACTGTGGTAACGATCGGATTGGTGGCGCCTGTATATCGGTGACCAATGAGTGTCCGCACAAAGAGACCTAGATCAGTCACGAACTTGAATGCCTTGGTGCGCTTCTTGACAATGGGAATCTTGATGGTCATGGCGGTCTATGGATGAGTCTATTAGCATGCGAATTGTGCTGCTGGCAAAGGTGCAGGGACGGATAAAGCAGGACGCTTGTGATAACTCTACATCCGTCCGCTAGATCACCCATCCAGCGTCCTCAGCTCTTCCAGCGCCTCAAATTCTCGAAGCTCGGTGATCACGGACAGTAGGTAGTAATGAACCTGTTCATAGCGAGTTTTTGAGGACGTCGTACTCACAATTTTTGGGCTTGAGGATCGACCGCGTTAGCGTCCAAATGGTTTCCTCCCTCTGCTCAGTGATGTACAAACATATGTCAACAGATATATGGCTGTGTTGATGACCCCTTTCTTACTATTGGAACAACTTGGGGTAAGTACACTCGGTGCATTGAATCTTACGTTTAGTACTAACGTTAAACGTTGGACATCGAACCTGGGCAGTACCCGCAACCTCCCCCGAGCGCCAATAACGGTGACGCTGCATTCCAGAAGCTCCTTAGCTTCATGTCACATTGGTCTAATGTCAAAGCTCGTAAACTCGCCGAGTGCATTCTGCAGACCGCTACGTGTAGCTTAGATGATCTCCAGCCAATTGATTCCTTCTTTCGTCGCCCAGGCCCCACAGCGAGAAATCGCCGAGGCTGCTTAAACCCACTTGTGTGAGCTATTGGTTTTTACGCACGATGGTGTTTTCCCGGCTGACACTGAACCTTCTGGGGATACCGGGTCAACTCGCTCGCCATGCTGAGATTTCGTCCGCGACGTTCAAAAATTCCGTTTTTTGTTTTTCCCTCTGTACTTTGGTTGAAGTTCGGTCAGCCTAGAGCGTGAGAAACATCATCGATTGCCAAAACGGCGGGATGACCATTTTGAAACAATCTTGAAACTAGGAGTCGTTCCTGTGCACTAGTGCTACCTAGGCTACTACCTGTGCATATCCACTGTGAGATCGATTCGTTAGCTTTCTTCTTCCAAGCGGCGTTTCATCTTTCAATATCAGTGCTCTTTGACTTGTTGTTCGAGAGGTTTCATATCATCTCATACTGAGTTTGATGCTGGCGGAATCCCCATTGGACCTCACATTCGATGATGACGACTGGCTTGCTCCCGCCCCACCAATGTTCTACAGGGCAGCTAGTGTGGGCAATAGCTGGGGCGTCACTTCGATAGGACGTGGTTTTGACTGGACCGCTAAAGAAGATGATCATGCAACTTTATCCCAGGCCGAATATTCTCCTCCAAACAAGCCACAAGTACCCATCTACGAGCCTGTAATCTGCGACTCTACGAAACATCAAGCCACAGCACCGCGGTCATCCCAAACATCTCTGGCTACTGCTCCTGCTGCCAGGCCATACGTCCTCGCACTGGAACGAGAGTCACTCACCATACAACCCTCCGTCTCCGCTCCACAAATAACAGACTCCCCGATCTCCAACTCACATCTTCATTCCCCGTTCAAACCTTCATGGTCATTGACACCTCTTCAGTCAAATGCATCCGAAGTATCTTGTTCACTATTATCACGTTCACCACCTCTTCCGCGTCCTCGCAGGCGGTCCTCGCAGCAACGTGTGTCACTGATTGCTGGTCGCGTATCGATCGCCCCGATTGATCCACCTTCACCGCCTCCTGCTATGCCACAAATATTGCGTCGGTCGGGCAGTACTGGGAACTTATTGCCATCTGTTGTCAGCACGGGTCCTCCAACCCCGGTGAAAGATACACAAGTACTTCCAGACGGAAAAACGATTTCGGATTTTTTCATTGAAAGAGAGATCGGTCGGGGTGCCTACGGCCTTGTCAAACGTGCTCGGGAGTATAAATCAGATGGAAGCCTTGGGGTAAGGAGCTGTTTCTCGGACATCACAACCACTGATTCTGATCGACTGGCAGCCACCCCTGGTCATCAAACAGATAATCAAGTCACGTATTCTTGCCGATTGCTGGAAACGGCACCATGAGTACGGAACTATACCGATAGAGATATATGTCATGTCTCTTATATCCTCCGCTTCATACACGCTTCCCCATGTCCGTCCATGGGATCCGAGTCGACATCGTCGCTCAATATCAGCTTCATCTGCACCGGGAATCAAACCGGAGGCGTACTGGGAAGAGGGCAAGATAGTTAAGGGCCATCCAAATATCTGTCCTCTCCTGGACTTCTTTGAAGATAACCATTACTACTACCTTGTCTTACCATCAACAACGCCCGAGCACCTCCCGGACGAATCCCCCCCTCCGACAGATCTCTTTGATCTGGTAGAAACATACCCTGAAGGCCTCCCCCCTCCTTCCATTCGCAGCTATTTGGGTCAGTTGGCAGATGCGCTCTTCTTTTTGCACAATCACGGCATTGGTGAGCACTGCACTTGTTGCAAGGCGACGAAACTTTGATACTTTCGCGCAGTGCATCGCGATGTGAAGGACGAGAACGTAGTCCTCGGTCCAGACGGGAGATGCATCTTGATAGATTTCGGGAGTTCAGGACTGATCAAGAATAACGGTTGGGATACCTTTAGTGGAACGTGAGTCTCCTGCTTTAATCTGACCTTTCGTTGCTAAATGCGTATTCATAAGACTGGACTATGCTGGACCAGAAATACTTCGAGGCGAGCGATATCACGGAAAGGAGCAGGACGTTTGGGCCTTTGGCGTTGTGGCCTACGTTCTCCTGGTCGGAGAATGTCCGTTCCTAACTGCAGCTGAAGCGCAGGAGGGATTGAAGTCACCGTTCGCGAATGCCTCCATCGCTCTAGACGAACGATGCGGAGATGACAAGGTGAAAGAAGGGGAGGAAGAAGATGGGGGAGGAGCTCTTGGGGATGCTGCAGCACTCGTGAGGGCCTGCCTGCAGGTGGAAGTTGACGCACGACCAACGTTCGAAAGCATCCTTCGATGCCGTTTCCTTGGTGGCCACGATGGCTGGGGTATGGACAAGCCATATGGAAATCGGTTACAGATCTCTCCGCAACCGAGCGCATTCCCTGCGCGTGTCACCTGAAAGAGGGGAACGAGGCTTAGGTCTGGCAGGAGTTCCAATCATCTTGATTTCAGATGAGTGGTGATTGGCTCGTTACGGTACGCAGCCATGGGGTGTGGCGTATCTTTTTACCGCCAATTTCGCCAGTTTCGCATCTCGATTTATCGCACCCCATCTCACGCACTCGTATCAAGCATCGATCTGCCATGAGGTAGAACACATTGTTTCTTGTCACCGTTAGCACACTGTCGTTGATAGGATGTAGAAAAACCTCATGTACCGTCACCGGGATTACCCCCGAAGAATCCTTAAAACTGTATCCTGATTGTATTTTTTTCCAAAGCTGGAGTGGTCTCTAAGTACGAGTCATGGTGAAGGGTGGCTACAATGAGGATTCGGCGTGACCGGCGGAGTGGCCGGTGCCGAGCGGAGTTGACGGCATATCAGTTTATCATCAACATCGAATCACATCGATTTTGAATCGATAAAAATTTTCGGTGCAGAAAGGTATAACTATCAGCAAACATCTGATAGCTCTCTCTTTCTTCCGTACCCCCACATCCTCTCCTTCTTCACTTTTTTTCTTTCATTTTTGTACACTTAAGTGAGTATCATTCCAATCAACGCTTTCTGTATCTCTTTTCTACTCATGGCGATCGCCATCTACACGTAATATTCTGGTTGACCTTCATCTTTTGCCATCCTTCACTGTCTGATAGTCTTGATCGTCTGCGATCTGTGTCTTCCAAACATGTATACTCATCATTCTCTCATAGAAACTCATCAAAATGGGAAAGGAAAAGACCCACGTTAACGTCGTCGGTGAGCATCTTATCACTTGCCGTCATCGGACTCCCGATCTGAGTCATCACAGTCATCGGTCACGTCGATTCCGGCAAATCAACCACCACTGGTCACTTGATTTACAAGTGCGGTGGTATCGACAAGCGTACTATCGAAAAGTTCGAAAAGGAAGCTGCTGAACTTGGCAAGGGTTCCTTCAAGTATGGTGAGCCATCGATCTAATGCGATTAGTTCTGCGGGTCGCTCATTAGATTTTCAGCCTGGGTGCTCGACAAGCTCAAGGCCGAGCGTGAGCGTGGTATCACCATCGATATCGCCCTCTGGAAGTTCGAGACCCCCAAGTACATGGTCACCGTGTGTAATTTTCTTTGAAGCGCTCAGCGAATAAAATCTGAGAGAGGATATTAGGTCATTGACGCCCCTGGACACCGTGACTTCATCAAGAACATGATTACTGGTACCTCCCAGGCTGACTGTGCTATCCTCATCATTGCCGGTGGTACCGGTGAGTTTGAGGCTGGTATCTCAAAGGACGGTCAGACCCGTGAGCACGCCCTTCTGGCGTTTACCCTCGGTGTGCGTCAGCTCATCGTCGCTGTCAACAAGATGGACACCACCAAGGTTCGTTGTCCTAGACCAGTTCATGAACTAGAATTCACGAGTTACAACAGTGGAGTGAGGACCGCTTCAACGAAATCATCAAGGAAACTTCCACCTTCATCAAAAAGGTCGGCTACAACCCCAAGGCTGTTGCCTTCGTCCCAATTTCTGGCTGGCACGGTGACAACATGTTGGAGGAGTCCCCTAAGTGAGTCGTACGATACTGAATCCAATCCCACGTTTCTCAAGGTGTCCAACAGCATGCCCTGGTACAAGGGCTGGACCAAGGAGACCAAGGGCGGTGTCGTCAAGGGCAAGACCCTTCTGGATGCCATTGACGCCATCGAGCCCCCAGTCCGTCCATCCGACAAGCCCCTCCGTCTTCCCCTCCAAGATGTCTACAAGATCGGTGGTATTGGAACAGTGCCCGTCGGTCGTGTCGAGACTGGTGTCATCAAGGCTGGCATGGTTGTTACCTTCGCTCCTACCAACGTGACCACTGAAGTCAAGTCCGTGGAAATGCACCACGAGCAACTTGTTGAGGGTCTCCCCGGTGACAACGTCGGTTTCAACGTCAAGTAGGTGGTTTATCTCCACCACCACGTTCTCGCCTCACCGATTTCCTGCAGGAACGTCTCGGTCAAAGATATCCGTCGTGGTAACGTCGCTTCTGACTCCAAGAACGACCCCGCCAAGGAGGCCGCCTCTTTCAACGCTCAGGTCATCGTCCTCAACCACCCTGGTCAGATTGGTGCTGGTTACGCTCCAGTTCTTGATTGCCACACTGCCCACATCGCTTGCAAGTTCGCTGAGCTCATTGAGAAGATTGACCGTCGGAGTGGAAAGTCTCTTGAGCAGGCGCCGAAGTTCGTCAAGTCTGGTGATGCTTGCATTGTCAAACTCGTTCCCTCCAAGCCCATGTGTGTCGAGTCGTACAACGAGTACCCACCTCTTGGTCGCTTCGCCGTTCGTGACATGAGACAAACCGTCGCTGTCGGTGTCATCAAATCCGTCGAGAAGACTGACAAGTCTGGTGGCAAAGGCAAGTTATTTTGGATCGCAGTCTCACGAGTTTTACCTAATATCTTCTTTGCAGTCACCAAGTCCGCTGAGAAGGCTACCAAGAAGAAGTAAATAGATGTAGAATCACTGTAATCTTTCTTCTTTTTGGCCCTCTCTGCTGCTCTCTCTGTTTCCTCAGCTTCTCTCGGTATTCATACCTGCAATGTCCCCCTTTCACCACGCGCTTTCTGTATGAACAATAACGAAGACAGCAGCATGAGATCATGACAAGTGACTCCTGGCTGCCTTCACTAATGACGCGGAGGTTGTTGGAATAAAAAGAACGAAGGTTTTCTTCGAGAATCGTGTATTCACAGTTGTGACCACTGAATTCGTAATATACTTCGACACATAAAAAGTACATGAACCTCACTTTACGGTCCTCTAGCAAATGTGCTCAACCTTGTCTCCCTTGTCACTCCTCGGACCCAGATCGCGGCCTACGGTTCGTTCGAACACTTCCATCATGAAAGTGAAGAGCGATCTGGTGAGCGCAGCATCCCAACGACCCTTTGAGGATTCATCTCGGATGAAAGCATGCTGCGCTTGTACCTCTAGGAACTGGGATAGGTGGTTAGTGTCTCGTCTCAGGAAGAAACGTAAGTTACAACGAACAGAGCATGGGACATTTGCGTCTTCGAGTGTCGTCCTAATGAGATCGCGGCCGGCACGAGGTACGTGAGTGTCCTTGACCATGCGTCAGCTGAGAGCAGCGGCAAAGCAAGGGTTTAGAACTTGCCTGCTTCCCAAAAATCATCTGAAATTCCACTTGTTAGTTGGGATGATGTTATGTGACGGCGACCCTAATACTCACGACCAGCTCGCCCTTCCCAGTCATGTCCCCTTTGCGAACTCGGTCGAGCGAGTCGTCCTTCTGGCCTTCCCCAAGAGTTGCACTATGGACATCGGTCGCAAAGAAGCACACAGACGACAGTACTCTGGGGTCAAAAGCGGCCTAAGAGATGTTCAAGAGATTAGGGTGGTTCGGCTTGGTAGGGAAAAAACCTATCGTCTCACTCGGAATGCCTGTACTTATGTGAGACACTAAACATTCTGGAGAAAGAGGGGCGTACCAGGTGACCACCAAGGCACATACCCGTGGCTTGAAGAACTGTAAGTCCTTACAACAAGGCTAGTCGATCCACGTACCTGCGATGCGACCGTTGCAGTTCGGAAGAGAAACCAGAAGGTCGACAGAAAGAGTGGCATCCTATCGAGACAATACATGTCAGTGGATTCACTGCCAACCCACGAAAAGTGAGTACATCATCGTAGGCGGCTACTGTTTTCTGGATCTATCAACGCCGTCAGGAACGAACGATGAAGCACGCAAAGGGATGCCCACCTTGTATCTGTTACCTCGGTCAGTGCCTGGTCGTGAACATCTATCAATGATCAAGAAAGATTGTCAGATGTAGTCACCCTCCGTGTCATAGGGGATAGGTTCAGGGCCCTCGAATTCATGGTAAGTTGACGGGCACGCTTTGAACTCTGGTTTCAGAGGCAACCGGATTAGATTGATCGTGAAACATACCAACGATGTATCCATGGCTTGCAATTTGTCCAGCAAACCTCTCCACGGGTCCCGTAACTTGATAAATCTCACTTGGTTCACCAATCAGGCCGAGAGCTCAGGGTATGGCGGTTTCATAGCGCATACCTGAAGCATACAACAGCTGTTGGGGACGTGTCAATTTCTAGATCGGCTACCGAGAGGGGCTTGAAGAGCGTACCTGGGAATTTTGCTTGGGGGTAATTTGGCACAACTGGAGAGATTACGAAGATACGGATTGGCCGCCCGTTGTCGAGCTTACTGGGCAGGTCATGATGAGTTTTGGTAATGAGCATGGTGGTGGATGCAAGTCTAGAAACGAATCAGTTGCCTAATCGTAGGGTTCATCAACATTTAAGGCCTTAAGTGCTCATTGATGCCAATGCTTATTATTACTTTGGATCTCCAGGTCGGAGGCCAAGATCAGGCACGAACACCACCAGGAGCCGCACGAACGTGCGACCAACGCCGCCCTGGGTAGCCTCTCCATCAACGTTAAAAAGCTGACAAGTATCCTGCGTGTTATACCATCTCTGATACGTGCATCCACCCAGGGCGAACGATGGTCGAGCACGAAGCTGTCATCCGCCCATACAGGTCTGATGATGAAAAACTCGTCAAGTTCACAATGGGCAAGGCGGTCATGGAGGCACTTGCGGTCGCCAATAGACGAGGTGCGCCCTTCCCGAATCCATTATAACTGGGTTGTTCAAACCGACTTGGGATCAATAGCCGCTTTCCATCCCTTGACCCTTAGCGTATGGGTTGCAGCATCATGCATCATGATCCAGTTCCTGGCTTGGTGGCCTAAACCAGAGCATGGCTGGCTTGGATGGCTGTCGCCTTTACCAGCTTTTGCTTGTTGGGGCTTTGCGATATTGTTTGCCCTCGACTGGTACATACCTCCCCATTGACTGCTCTATCCGCACTCATGTTAACTCCAAGGATAAATCGACCATACTTTGAAGACCTTGCATCTGACGTCCTCCACAGGCCTGATGTTGCAGATATTCACAAGTACTACACTCGGTCGCCATCGTCGGGGCTTTTCATTCTCGAATACGGTAGCAAGTTTATTGGCCTCATTGCCATTGACGCATCGGCGGACTCTCAATCTAGCCAGAGCTTTGTGAAGAAGAACAAGGACGGCAAGTTCCTCGCAGACAAATCAAAAGACTTTTATTCCAAGGGCACAACTTCCACAGCAACTATTCGACACTTTTACGTGGAGGAACCTTTCCGAAAGTCCGAGGTTCAGAACGATCTCCTTCAATTTGCGGCTCGCCACGCTTTCACAATGGCAGAGGACGTGCAGGGCCTCGAAACATTAGCCACACCCCTACTTGACTACGTATACAGGTCTCTGGGCGAGTTGGGATTCACTGTGGAGAAGCATGTCGGCAAGGTGGGAGTCTATGGATGGAGCATGGAACTCATGAGCCTGGAGAAAGTTCGATGGAAGAAAGACGAGGGCAAGAGGCCATCTATTTGATGTTGAAACGGTCTACTATAGCTAAAACTTGTCACTACTGTTGTTTTAAGACTCTCACTTCCCGTCACAGTGCTGCAATGGCACTACTCTCTTCTATCATCGCCAGCCCAACCAACTCACGGCCACATCAGCCTCTGGTCATCGTACAATCATCTGCCTCACAGACGTGCCTGCCAGTTTTACGCAGACTCATTCGGCCCGCGAAACTTCCAACACAAACCCTACTGTTTTGTTTCCTGTATCCTCCGGCTTCACTGATTAAAGGCTGGCCGGATACATCAGATGAATCCCTGAAGGTATTCGATTATACTGAACGGATACCAACATACAGTGTTTCACATGATTCACGCGATGAAGTACTCGCCGCTGTCAGTTCAGGTCGGGGACCCTTTGATGTGAGGGTGCAGACGCTGATCCTCGCGTCAACAGCCCCCCTCGGATCTCTCAATGTGATCATCGACTCCGTCGACACTCTTGCTTCAGATCTCGCGTCTGACACTCAGACGTATAGATTCATAAGGTCCCTTCTTAACACGATCACGTCCCGTTCACGTGTGTAACGCAATTCTCTGTGTCCCGCCTTTACTCATCATGCACAGACCCCTCTATTCTGATACTCCACCTTCTTCCATGCCCCCTTCTTGCTGTCCTGACGCAGACAAACCTCTCTCCGACTCTGACGCATATTGTTGCTCACCCTTCGGTTCTGATCAATCATCTCGCATCTTCATATCTCACGCCTCCACCTCCTGCTGGATCACCTGAAAAGTTCTGGAGTATCTTCATCCCTGTTTCCGAACGCGCTCATGAAAGTCAAAACCTCGTCTATGGATCCGGTGGTACTGGTACGTGCTCTGGATGGGGAGTGGACACGCGAGAGTTCGTCGTCGAGTTGGTGGTCAGGGGAGCAAGTGCAGAGGGTCGAAAGCGATCGATCGAACGCACAATCGAAGGGTGGAGAGGTGATGCTCCTGAGGACCTTCGGAAGCTCGATAGCTTGAAGAGTATATGGGCTCGGAAGACATCTGCGGTTGAGGTCAGTGTCCTCTTCTCCTGATATCATGTTTTTGACAGAAGTGTTTCAGAAACCACTGGATCCAACCCAGAATGTATCCTTCAATCTGAACCTTACTCCATCTCAAGAGAAATCGAGGGCACAGGTTCCTCTGCCCTATGTTCACGAAGGTCAGCCTTGTTTACGTACTCGCTCAAGTCATGGGTTTTAAAACTCTTTTCCCAGGAAAATCCGTAACTGCAGCGATCTTGTATGAACCTGACTCAGCTGACGACATTGACGATGATGATCCCGACGAAGATTTGGATATCTAGTCATAGCAGTGACAAAGAAATCGTGAACGTACTTACGTGCATGTACGGTATGTGGATTGCATGTCACGCTAGTAGTCAGCATGGGATTTGCCATTGATAAACATTGGAAGTGTTACTCCGCGAGCCATTGTCTTTCCCTTGCCTTCATCTTCACCATAAGCCTTCCCTTGCCCAGAACGAAATAATCGTTCAAAGATTGTATCCAAGTTTCGGGATCAAATCCGTCATCAAATTCCATGTCGAAGTGCATCACTAACAGCGCCACGACTGCCCTCAATTCAAGTGTGGCGAGGGGCTTGCCTGCACAGTTCGCTGGCCCCATGGAAAAGGGTATAAAGGCGCTTCGGTCCAGAACAAGATCTGGTGAATTGGAAACATCCAGAAGCCATCGATCCGGCCAGAAGGCGTCCGGGCGCGGGAAGAAATACCTTGGATCGCGGTGCAAAACGTACGGAGGGACTTGAATCTGTGTTCCCTCTTTGATGTAGCTGGAGAATACGTGAATCCCATAAAGATGTGGATGCGGCAAGGGCTTACTGAGTGCCCATCATCTTGCCTCCGGTGCCCCTTGTAGGCGCGCGCTGCAATGACGTTGGGACGGGGGGTTGCAGACGAAGGACCTCATTTCTGTCATCATCCCAAAGAGGTCAGCATGGTGCTTTGTTGAGACCAAGTGCGGACACACATGACAGCGCCCAGCATGGACAAACTCGGTAAGATGTCCGTGTCGAGCGGAGATTCCTCTGTCGGCGGGAATGTTGCATCCAATTCTTCACGCAAACGCGTGTAGTAGGTCGGGTTCACCAACAGATAATATATGACATTGCTTAGGACGGAAGCAGTCGTATCCGAGCCCGCTATGATGGCGAGTAAAGAGTTCGAGACGATCAGTGGGAAGGGTGACTCTTGCGAATCAGCATGATAAGCCTCGATCTGGGTTCCCACCGCCAATGAATATGACCGTAGCTGAAACAACGAACATCGTACCAGATGATAAAAAAGATCTTTCCTTTTCAGCTCCTGGCTGTACCGTATTTTAGCTCGCTGGACACCAAATGACCCAAAGGCGCTCATCGGCGTTCCCAAGTAGGGCAGGTTGCGTAGGATACGCGCAAACCAAGGCACATGCTGACACAGAGCAGGGTAGCTGGAACGAGGATAAGCGAGACATTGTTCGAGCGGAGTGGTGTCGACTGACTAGAGTGCCTTTGACATGTTCTGCAAGAGTTGTTCGCTATCACCGTCGCTCATGAGCTCAAACCCTCCGCCGAAACTGAAAAAGTAGGCGCAGACCAGTCAAGATATGGGCAATCTGATTACCAAGCTGAACTTACGCCATGTCACCCATGAAGTCGAACCTGTGGCTGGTATAAACAGTGGTGAAAACCATGTGGGGACCCCACTCACGAGAAATACCCAATCCAAGTCGCGATGTCTACGCGGCCAACTCCACCCTGGTCTTTGCATGTACGATGAAGAATTTCAATCAGTTGGCGAGCACGCAAGAGCATAAGTTCTTCGTAGTCTCTCAAAGGTGAATTTGCAAAGGCCTTATTCCACGCTTTCCGCAGGATTGCATGGCGCTGTGGATCACGGGAGCTGATTAAGGTGAAAGCTTCCACGTCTTTATCGCTAATGGGAGTCATGCGCCTCCCCTCGAAGACTGTTCAAGGCAGAGGGTGAGCCTCGCAACTGCAAAGACATCGGTGTTCTTACGAGGTCCTTTCGACATCCCATGCGTACCAAGAATGAATGGTAACAAGTCTTTATCAATAACAGATAACTCGTTTGGCCCTTCAGCTCCATAAGTAAAGCTACGTGAGGATTGTCCAATGACATACCGATGCGGACTATAGATCCATAACGACCGTGTAACTTTTTGCGGTAAAGATGAGTTTTTCCGCGGGAGGCGACCAATACTGCCCAGAACTGTGATACTTTGCAGAGGGTGGGTCCAGGATATTTAGCGAGAGGGTGAAACGGGGAGAGGCGATATACGACGATGGACGCAAACAATGTTGCCAGAAAAAGCGTGTACGCTGTCAGGAATGCCCTGACGACTGAGGATGAGTCGTTAGTCAAGAGCAGTGCAGAAGGCAGAGGGATGACGAAGATCTGGGCAAGTAGTGACCACGAAACAGATGGTTCGCGTTTATTATACCAGCAGTGAGCTCCCTGGCGATGTTAAACTTGAATTAAACAAACCCAACTTTCCATGCAAGACCTGCCAGTAAGTATATAGGAAGCTCACCAAACTGCAGAGAACATCGAGTACCAGTGCTTGACCTCGGGACATGGTTGTGGCAACACACGGATCTAGATTGTAGACCTCCACTCACTTCAAGTTGGGCTTCGTCTATCACTGTGAAACCGCCCCAGTGAAAGAGGCGCCCGTGTGCTTGATATCTAATTTGAACATATAGGACTGTACAGCTTGCTCAGCGCTCGAGCGCTCTTGATCAAGCGCTCAACCCTCTCAGGGGTGCACGCCATCGAAAATCCTGCCATATCCTCAGGCTGGGCAATGACTCGATAATATATCGTCTCACTCGTTATGAACACGTTTGTCTTCGTCGTTAAGAGTGAGTACCTCAAGCAACAGGCTGCCTAGTAGCTACGTAGCATGATCATGATATCTGCAGCTTGGTCGCGACTTATCTTTTCAAAACGCGGCTACTTTTCACTGTCTCACTGCTCAGGGCCTGTGTCAGGGTTTGTTATTTCCTCATGGAACATACTTGAGGGGAGGCTGCAGCGACTCCAGTGCAGGATGACAGCACGATGTACTGGTGAGTGCTAAGGCAACCACGATCATCTTTCGTAACGGATCATCTGATTCATTACGCCCACCGTGGCAGCTGTTCATCACCATCCATGTGCTACTACAGCTTTCTTTGCAGCTCATCCACGCTGCAAATATTGGCCTCGGTTGGTTGGTGCAGTCTGAGAATGGTATTTTCTCACTCCCCGACTAGAATGGCTAGGCCACCTAAACGCGCTTGTGCATGGAGTGGCGTCCTTGGCACTACTAGTACTATTCTTCAAGATTGATATGAAGACCACAAGCCTCGAGTTACGTTACGCATTCAGTACTTAACTCCATTGAATGTTTATCACTCAGGCTGATCTGTGACTATCCTGACGAGTGCACCACTGGTTCTAAATGAGCGGGAACGTACCCCCAGAGATCCTCAATCCCAATGTATACCTCAACTATCTGCAGCCCACCATTGCGAGCGAGTATGAAGCGGCAAGGAACGTTTATCTTGTCACCTTTGGTGTATGGATCTTGCTCTGTCCTCGACAAGATGACTGACGGAGCTGGCCTAGGCTCTTCTTTGGGATATACTCTGCAGTCTTCGCGGGGACTGGCGATTGATTCGAACATGCAAACCAACGCCCGTGCTGTTCGCCTACTTTTCGGCAAGGTAGAGTGAAGATAGCTGAAATCGCAGCTTTTACATTGACGTCTGAAACCAGAACACTCGCACTTGCCGTGGTGCTCATCTCGGTATTGGAGAAAAGTATGTTCTTCGAGGGGTGTGGTACCTATCTCGATTGTTGATAACTTCCCCATCCCTTCAGCTGGTCCTATCAAGGAGTGTGGGCCTGTTATGTTGACTCTCTGCGTATTTTGGGTGGCAGCATCTGCTACATCCTCATATCTCTTTCTCAAACGTGTCCACGCCGTATTCCTCCAAAACAGGAACATCCGTCACTTGTTCACATTCCTTTGGCTATGTGGGGTTGGTGCATCGATGGTAGTACTCCCAGGGCCCCTCGATGACTACTATGAAATTGCGAACACGAGACACTGCATTAACCACAAGATCAAGAGTTATGTGTCCGCAGCTTTCATAGTGCCTGTACTATTTGACGCTTTCGTTTTTCTCGCGATCACGTACAAGATACTCATGTACCACGGCACTACAAAGCCGAGGGTTTGGAAAGCGTTTTGCTGCGGTGAGGCGCTTCCTCATCTTTCACGGGCTGTTCTGCAGGGTGGACAGCAGTACTATCTGTACGTAACTTCTCTTTCTGATTATTACTCGAGTGCTCACCTTCCTGGAATAGCATTACGACTGGTGTCAATGTCACGCGTTCCGTTCTTGCCCTTTTGCCCTCCACCCCTTCGGTTTTACAACTGACAGCCTCGGTTCCCGCAGTGGCACTGACTAGCGCTATGGCATGTCGTGTCTTTCGGAACCTCCAACTCGAATCATTACAGGAGGCAGAGGTTGGAACCTTGACCACGATGCGATTCATGGATGGCGGGCCGGTGAACGTCCATCTGCCCAAGAGCGGGGATGGTGCGTCTGTGGACACTGATTTGGAGCAGGGTGTAACGGTGGCAGGGTAGTATGAATGACGTTGGGAACCGCATCCATTGCGATGCTGGCACAGGACTATGACATTACGTGTTTCGTTGTATATCCTATGTTATCCTACGGTCTGTACTTACGCTCAAATTATTCGCCTGGCGTGTTGCCCAAGTTGTATTTAAATATTAATATCGTGCAATGATCATCGATCAAGCTCAAGGCCTGCATCATGTTCGGATGGCTCAATGGGACTTGGATGGTTATCGGTCTACATCGGTCTACATCGGTCTACAGACAACAGGGGAGTGCTGGTACAGTGCGAAGGACAATGCAATGCGGGTGGCGTGCTAGTAATAAGAATACTGGGTGGCGAGCGACAGTCACGGTGGGAGGGGGGTATTACATAAACCATGAAATATGGGATGTAGGAGGACAACGTTCTGTTTAAAGAATGGTTATCGGTGGAGTCTCCACCTGAGTCCAGGAAAAAAAAAGGGGTAAGGGACAAGATGGTAGAAGGTCCAGAGCTTAGGCCGTTGCTAAGAATGGCTGCACAAACAACAAATGCAAGTAAAACGAGAGTGGGACCCGGACCTGCTCGGGAGTGATGGTCTATATTCTCTTCGTCGTGGAAAATGCGGCGAGGGACAGACGATGGAGAGCTCTCCGGCTGCTTCCTTCTTGTCTGTGACTGGAATCAGTCACCCCTGTGGTGGAACGCTCTAAAGTGCTCCCCGGAAGCGCGGAGGAGTATTGTGAGACTGTGCGCGACCTCAAATTGTCTTGAGCCTCAGGATTGTGGGTGGGGATGGGTATCAATGGCCGAGCGTCACAAGGTGGCGAAGGGGCGCTGATCAAGATCACGCTTCCGTTCTCGCTGTCTTGGCTAGTGACAATCCTGAAGTTGACGCCGCTGTCCATGCCGCTGCGATATTGGCTCGCACTATGGCGTACGACGAACTGCTTGACGCGTCCGCCGAACTTCTTGGCACGCCTCATAAAATTTCGTGATTTTGAGATGCGTGGGGCAGGTGGACGAGATTGACGGGGAGCCGAGAATGAGGGTTGAACAACTGCCTCTGGCACAAGCTCTGCCGACCGCGCACTAGGCGAAGCGGGGCTTTGGGCATCTTCAACGAAGACAGAACAAGGTTCTTCAACTTGGGGAACCCCAGGTGATACCCCCTCGCGCCATGCCTGCAAGCTATCCATCGTCGACGGAAAGGTATCCGTACCCGTGGGCTTTAAAGCCAGACGTGTAGGGGAACTGCAAGAAAGCTGAGGAGACATGGTGTGCAGGAACGGTAAAAAAGGCGACGACACCGGTGATCTGGTCAGAGACATCGGGAAGTGGCACGCCAGGGTAGAGGGAAATTGTGAAGGGGGGGACAGTGGACTGAGGCTCAGCTCGGGAGTGGACCCGAGGCTGCTATCTGTATGAACCGAAGTCGTGTCAGGTAGGTTCTGCCGAAATATGCGGTCCGTCTTCGTGTGACCTCCGAGGTCGGTGAGCCAAGTGGAGGAAGAAAGCTCCCAGGGACGAAGATTCTCAGACTCGGTACCCTTCGATCCGATCAGCACCTTTGGCCCATCTGCAACAGTGGGTGTACCTAGGGGCGATGCACTGATCGCCGCATCGTTGCCCACGTCCATTAAATGGGGGGTAGGGGGCATTAACAAGAACTGGCTAGACGTTGGTGAGGCGAAATTAGCGACCGCTGTGTCATGTGAACACGCCGACGATAGGACAAGAGCTGGCGTTGGCGGAACGGACACGCTCTGGCTGGAGGGTTCTTGGGTGTCACTGAACGTGAAACACGACGAGGATAGAGGAGTCGGAAGGGAAAGCGGTGTAATCGGAAGCGTAAGATCAGTGCTGAAGGGACAGTATTCTGTTGGAGGAACGATGATTCGCAGCGGAGGTGCCTTCCTGGCGGGCTGAGTTACAGAGCGAGAAGGGGAGGAGGGCGTTCGATGAGTGGAGGGTTCTTCCAGCGAGTTGCTCGAGACTAATAGTACCTGGTGATCCATAATATCTGCCATAATTGATGGCAGTGAGTCACCAAGTTGCATTCGAGGCTCGAGGGGCTGGACTGCAGATGAAGGCTCCGGGAGCAAGCTTAAACTTGGCGTGCACCCTTGGGGCTAATTGGTTGTGAAGTTAGAGACGATCTACGCTATTTATGCAGGGAGAACATACACGGGGGGACTCCGGCCAAGAACCCGGGAATTGCTTTGTTGGCATTGAAATTTTCCAGTGCACTCCAAGACTCGAAGAAATACAACGAAAAGTCGCAACTCGCTTCCGTTCGTGACGGTGTATTTCCAAGGATGCTCCGCTCAGTTACCACATTGGCTCGCAACGCTCTACCTTTATTCGCGAATCACCGCTTGCACTGGAGCTACGGATGTAAAATGAAGGGGTCCCATCAATATTAGTATAGATGCATAGATGCATGCAAAGAATATATCAGCATCTATTCGGTATCAGCAACTACAAATCGCCTCTAACTGCCGCATCCACACTCTGGGCAAAGTATTCAACGTTACCGCCATTCAATCCGGCCATAGAGATCCGGCCATCCATAGTCATGTAGACGTGTGCTTTCTCAGCGAGGGTCTTGCACTGCTCAGTATTGAGCCCAGTGTAACTACATTGTCGTTGGTATGAGCAGGCCCATAAGTGCCACAAAGAAAAGAAAATCCGTACCTGAACATGCCGATTTGACTCTTGATATGACCCCATTCACCCGGGGTTTGGAAACCATTGGTCAACAGTTCGTAGAGCCTCTCTCTCATACTGATAATGCGATCCGCCATGCCCTTGACTTCGCTTTCCCACTGCTTGTACAGTTCAGGATCTGATAGGATGGTGCTGGCAATGTGGGCACCATGGAGCGGTGGGTTTGAGTACATGGGCCGCACAACAATCTTTAGCTGACTTTCAACGCGTTTCTTCTCTTCCTCGCTCGCGGTCGTCAGCGAGAAAGCACCAACACGCTCGCCATAGAGACCCATGTTCTTCGCAAACGACTGGCAAAGTGCAACTTGGTGGCCTTGTGACACAAAGTGGCGAACAGCGAAGGCATCCCGTGCTGTCGACCCAGACGCAAAGCCTTGGTACGCCATATCGAAGAAGGGGAATAGCTTCTTCTCAGCAATCAAGTCCGAGATTTCTTTCCACTGTGCTTGGGTGGGATCAACACCCGTGGGGTTGTGCGCACAGGCGTGTAGAAGTACCACAGCCCCCTCCGGTGCGTTCTAAAAATTATGCATGAGGCGGCGCGCGGAGGAATTTGTAGAATTGCACAAACCTTCAAGTCCTCTTTCAAGCCTTCGAAGTCCAGGCCAACTGTTTTCTTATCAAAGTATCTGTACTGGCGGACCTCCAAGCCGGAGTCCTTGAACAGCGGGATATGATTGCCCCAGGTAGGATTTGGGAGATAAATAATCTTGGAACCAGGGTAATGCCTGGCCACAAAGGCACCGCCAATCCTCAGAGCTCCGGTTCCGGAGATGGATTGTGTCACCGCAATCTGTGCAGGAACGACGCAAGTGAGATCTAAAGTTCGGTCCCAAATGATTTGGAAGTATGAGCTAAAGTTCACTCACCGCGTGCTGGTTCAGCGGTACACTGTCAGCGCCATACGCGAGCTTGGCAGCGTTTTGAGTGAAGCTGGCCAGACCAGTGATAGGAAGGTACTCCTTGTCCAACTTGGCAGAAACCATCTTTTCTTCAGCCTGTGACATAATCCTCAGGCATGCGTCGGCGAGCTCAGGACACACAAATCCGTACCTTCTTGACAGCATTCAAGACATATGGCTTGCCATTTTCGTCCCTGTACGCTCCGACACCCAAGTTAATCTTACGAGGGTCTTTATCGGCCTTGAAAGCCTCGGTAATACCTAGTTGAAATGTGAATCGACACCTCTTGTAACAAGTAGTCGTGCTTACCAAGAATCGGGTCGGGTGGACCAGCAGGAACAGCGGACCAGGTGGATAGAGAGGCGGTACTGCGGAAGACAGCAGGGGCACGACGAGCAGCGTTTATGGCCAGCATTATGTCTGAATAACAATATGAATGGTTGAGCAGAGGAAGGAAAGTGAAGGTTTTTCGTCAATAAGTGCGGAGGTAAACTTTTTGTGAGCCTTGGAGGCGGTGATACGAGCCGAAATTCGGCGGTAGAGAGGTGCGTCCGGCATCACCCGACAAGATACCTGAAACGTGCTCGCCACCATCACTGTAAGTACTGTAGGGGGTCTGCGCAGTCGAGGACATCAAGCACGAACATCGTGGACAACCATGGCGCGACGCAAGAGCCGCAAGTTAATTATGGCCGCAGAATCCCACCTCACATGGATCTCTACAAAGTGACGATTACCTACACGTCACAATTTGCAACTTTTTCCCAGAAAGGTCCAGGCCCCTAACCCCAGGCTAGGGTTAAGTCGCTGATACCCCAGTAGATAAGATTTGACTCGATCTCAAAGGTTGACTCCACCCACAGTATCTAACCCCGTGTCTCAGAACAAACAGCAGAGAACTATCAGAAATCCAAATGGCTACAGTTGTTGAAAACGAGCCCATAGAGTGCGTTATCTCATGTATCCAAGTGACACAGATCTATTGACGGGGAGTCATCGCAGAGCACCCGCTCACGATGGTGCAGAAATGTGGGTTTCCATTGCTCCCAATCTCTCTCCTTTCCTAAATGTGTCATAAGAGCTGAAGGTGGCGAAGGCCCGACAAAAAGCGCGTTAAAGAAGGCTGCCAAAGAAGCCGAGAAAGCTAAGAAGAAGGCCGAGAAGGCTGCCAAAGCAAAGGAGATCGAAGCTCGAGCAGCTGTAGATGTGGTTTGTCTTCACAAGCTATCTAAGTCAGCACACCCTTACTTTACATCTGCAGGATTATGCGGCCAACAGATACGGCAAGCTCCCCATGCATCAATCTCAATCGCGACCCGGTCGCAAACGTACCGATATATCTACCTTGACCGCTCAAAACGATGGCGAAAAAGTGCTTCTTCGAGCTCGTGTCCAGACGTCGCGTCTTCAAGGAAATAAAATGGTTTTCCTAAACCTGCGCCAACGCACAGGTACTGTCCAGGCATTGCTGCAAGTTACTGCGGAGCTAGTCAGCAAACAGATGGTGAAGTGGGCCGGCTCGCTTGCTGACGAGAGCATTGTCCTGGTCGAGGGCACTGTTAAGAAGAGTCCAGAGCCGATCAAAAGCGCGACGGTAGACGATGTTGAGATTCACATCAGCGAGGTTAGTGGTCGGTTAGAAGAGTCCAGGTTTGCAAAGCTGAAATGTGATTAATCAGTTGTGGCTCCTGGCGGGCATCGAGAACCGCCTGCCGTTTTCTCTCGAAGATGCTGGCCGGTCCGAAACCGCTCCTGAGGTGGAAGGGCAGTCTAATAGAGTTTTACTCGACACTCGGTTGAACAACCGTGTTTTCGACCTCCGAGTCAGTCCTCCATTTTTGTCGCTTTTCAAACAATCCTGATTGGTACACAGACAGTGACCAATCAAGCGATCTTCAAGCTCCAGCACGCTATCGGAGATTTATTCCGCTCTTACCTAGATGGCAACGGGTTCATCGAAATCCACAGTCCTAAACTGCAAGGCGCTGCGACGGAATCTGGAGCATCAGTCTTCAAGGTCGACTACTTCAAAGGTTTGCCCACGGTACCTGACAGCCGCAGCCGCATCAGCTTACTTTCTTGTCAGGCAACGCGTTTCTTGCACAGTCACCCCAGCTCGCCAAGCAGATGGCGATCGCAGCCGATTTCGAGCGAGTGTACGAGATCGGTCCTGTCTTCCGTGCTGAGGACTCCAACACACACCGGCACCTCACAGAGTTCATCGGTCTCGATCTTGAGATGGCGATTGAAGAGCACTACCACGAAGTACGCGACCTTCTGGATGGCATGTTTAAAACGATCTTCCGCGGCCTGAAGGAACAGTATGCCAAAGAGATCGCAGTAGTGGGGAGACAATTCGAAGCGGAGGAATTCAAATGGAGAGAAGGCCCGGAGGGGACTCTGGTCTTCACGTTTAAAGAGGCTGTCGATCTCCTTGTCGAGGATGGTGTTAACCGAGAAGTATTGGATGATATCAAGTAAGTCTTCAAGAATAAGCACCTGTTTTCCAATTAACCATTTTACAGTACTGAGAATGAGAAGAGGCTTGGCCGTATCGTGAAGGCTAAGTATGATACCGACTACTTCATTATCGACAAATTCCCACTCGCACTTCGCCCATTCTACACCATGCCTGACCCAGAGGACCCGGTGAGCAACTTTCTGCCTCTTTAGTGTGCTTCTGCTGACCACGGCAAAGACGCTCTCGAACTCCTACGACTTCTTCATGCGGGGTGAGGAGATTCTGTCCGGCGCACAACGTATCCACGACTCCGAGTTCCTCTCTCAGCAGATGCGTACCAAAGGTGTGGACCCCGAGAGTATGAAAGGGTACCTCGATGGCTTCCGCATAGGCTGCCCACCACACGGAGGTGGAGGAATCGGTCTCGAGAGAGTGCTGATGCTATTCTTGAAGCTCAACAATATCCGGAGGGCGTCGCTCTTCCCTAGAGATCCTAAACGGCTAGAGCCTTGAGCTGCATTTACCCGACGTGCAATAGACCTGTAACAGGAGCATTTTGTAACTCCTGTCCCTTGCTAGAGTTTGAAAAACGTAGTGCGCTAGTACTGTATTTCAAAGCGAGGCAGATTGTTCCTTCACAGCAACTTCACAGGAGCGATGTTTGAATGCGTGTTCCGAATTAAGTTTTTGAAGTGAAGCGAAAAACCGTCCATGGTACATAGTATATGATGGATCACGGTAAATGGAAAGCAATATAAACATCATCACCCAGGCAGGAGTTTACAAAGCATCGTATATCATTCGTTAATGTTACTGAAAGATGGGGGTGAGCCAAAGTCCAGAACTAGAAAACAGCACTAACCATCATCAAGGCTCTGATATCACTTGTGTCACCGTCTCTCTCGTCTTGTTCGGCGTCTCTCGGAGCGTGAACTCGACCTTTGCCCTATTGCACTAGCAGGCAACGATCCACCCTCCAAAGCGGCGGCGATAACGTCCGCAGGTAAATCAATATGCACACCTTCTGCATAGGCGTACGCATCCAGCGGCGAATACGCCGGGGGATCTCGCCTTGAGAATGACTGGTGTCCAGCTTGCAGCGCATCAGCCGCTTCTCGCGGAAGTGACGAGGATAAATTCGTGAATGCCTGTAGATGAATGTCACGCTGGTTAGGCGTGGGCGGATTCGGTGTGAAGGGCGAATCAGGGGGCGGATGCACCTCAATTGGCGTGTCTGGACCTGCATGTTGCATCGCGGCCAGGAAGTGAGTGAACGATTCCCGTCGCAGCCGAGGAATACTAAAGAGGCTGCTCGCACCTGCGGCAGTTTCGCTCGCGGGCGATTGTGAACGCGAGGATGATGATGAGAAATCTCCATCTTCTTGACCACTCTCACCCTCTGGCGAGGGAGACGGTGGAAGATTGCGATTTGGGGGTGTGTGGAAGGGCAAATCGGTCGGTGACATGTATATATTGTCACTTGACGGTCCAGCATCGCGCTCGTCTGGTTCCTCGTCGATGGGAGTTATTGGCGGGGGGGCAGCCAGCGGCTCATGTGAAGATAAGGGGGCACCCCTGAGTGGTGACGATGCAGAAGGAACAGTGGATGATGTGTTCTTTGGCCGTCGGTGGCGATGAGAACGACGTGACGTTGTAGGTGGCGACGAAGCACCTGGCGTGCTGTTTGGTCGGACACCACCCCCAACATCCAGTAAGATGCTACCCCGTTCACTGCCGTAAGCTGGGGGCGGCGCCAGGGTTCCCACGCTGGGAGCCAAACCCCACTTCTTGACGTTGGCTTCGATAAAGACAAACCCAGCTTGTCCAAGATTAACGTGCACGCTGCACGGTCCATCAGCGCCGATCGTGGGAAAGAGATTGTAACGGGTGAGGCCAACGAAGGCATCCTCCATCTTGCGACCATTTCGTGTGAAGAAGACACTACCTGTGCGTGGTCGATAACCGACACCGAGTACGTCGCCCTCTTTCAAAAGGGGACCCAGAGGAGTTGCGGTAAAAGGGTAATTATAACATTTATCCCCATTGGAATGATATGCGACGGAATGACGATTCAGGCCAGGTAAACGAAACGAAGGATAAGGTTTCGTTGCCAGTCCAACAGCAACCGTAGTAGTTTCTGGAAGGTCGAACATTTTGACTTCCCAATAGTAGACCTCGTTCAGCTTCGGGAGAGGAAGATTGGACTGAACACACGACGCTGATGCCGGATCGGGGAGGAAGGTAATTTCAGTGCGAGTGTGGACGAGAAGAGAATTGATAGTTTCATAGTCGGGTTCGAAGCACCATGCCGAAACACCCTTTTCCTGGATGGATAAAAACTGCGATAACGTGATATCAGTTGGTTCGGAGTTGGGTGGATACTGCAGCTGATGGTCTGAAAGTGAAGAAGATAGCGAGTGGGTCAATTGGGCTGAAGTGGGTAGGCGGGGGAATGGTTGCACCTCTAGCTCTCATATATGATCTGCGGACGGGCTCTGAGACGCTCTCAAGCCAACGAGATTCGATGCCTTCGAATCCGCCGTCGGCATCAAAGTACTCCTCGCGACTCATGTCGGTTGGGCCGTCGCTGTCTCTGAGGACGATACCACGCCGCCTGCGAATGAATATGACGCATACAAGAAAGAGTAGTAGGACGAAAAGAAAAGTGGAGAGAACGATGAGGAGAGGCAGAATGAAGAGCAGTGCATCGGGGGTTGTGGGCTGGTCTGGATGGTCAAGGGGTGAATTCATGATGCGAAGGTCAGGACTAGGCTGAACCAAGATATCTCTAAGAGCCTGTATTGCGGATGGGGAGAAGTCATTACGGACGCTGCGGTGAGCGTCGTTGAATTTGTCGTGAGCCGTGCTGGCCATGGCAACGAGAGACGAGACGAGACGAGACGGAGGGGGGGGAGGCAAAAGAGAAAAGCAAAAAGAGAGAGTACAGACGTAGGAATCGAGAGACACTGCTTTGACGACGAGCAACGCAGCAACTGCCAGTTCTGGTCACACTCGAGTCTTTGGTCACGAACATAATCCTTCCCGGATCTCCCCGGATACCACAGTCGCCACGGTCGGTCCTCGCCGTGTATATCTACTCTCTCATTAAATAATTAAATCACATATTTTATTTATGTAATCGTGAGATCCTGGAGTCTACTTTTCATGCAGATCGTCGACACAGACTTCGACAATGAGCGCGACACTATCCCCAACTCAGTCCCCGAGGACACCAAAGCGCAAATCTTCAACCCGCAGAGGACGATCTGTCTCGCATCTACCTCCTGTTCAATCCCAGGAAGCTCACGATGCCGCCTTGTATGCCATCCGCAATGTCCTCAAGGGACGCACATGTTACGACGCATTTCCAGTCAGCTTCAGGCTCATCGTCTTGGACACAAAGTTGAATGTCAAGAAGGCTCTGCAGTGTCTTCTCCTCAATGGTGCGCCCATCCATACACCCTCCCTTATTCTCCATTAATCAGGTCCCATGCAGGCGTCGTATCCGCTCCACTGTGGAATAGCGAAAAGTCGAAATTCGCCGGCATGCTCACTGTCCTAGACATCATCCATTTAATCCAGTATTATTACGATAATCTAAATTATGAGGCAGCTGCCGCAGATGTCGAAACCTTTAGATTGGAATTGTTGCGAGGTGTGTGCTCTTTGTTCTCGACCATCTTCCATGAAACGCTCCCTGATCGATACACGTCAGACATCGAGAAGAGTCTCGGTGTAGCAACTCCACCGATGCTTAAAGAACACCCGAATAGCACTCTTTACGCCGCTGCTAAACTGCTCATTCAAACGCATGCCCGTCGCCTTCCGCTCCTTGACTACGATACCGAAACTGGTCAAGAGGTTATCGTATCTGTCCTAACGCAATACCGTCTTCTCAAATTTATCTCTATAAATGTAATCTTTCACTCCCATTTCGTCACGTAAGATTGTCGCTTACACCTCTTCGCCAGTGCACGAGAGAGATACAGCAACTACATCTATCTCTCCGCAAACTCAAAATCGGAACCTACGTCTCCCAGCCTCCACCAGAAACTCCAGAAGGCCATAACCCTTACTGGCCAATAGCTACGGCAACTCTCAATACACCTGTCCTTGATGTCGTCCACATGTTCTCTGAACGTGCTATATCGGCCGTCCCGATTATCGACGAGGACGGTGTAGTGGTCAATCTATATGAAACGGTGGACGTTATTGTATGTACCAGCCATAACCTGGAGGATCCGTCTAGATAATTTATCTACAGACGCTGGTTCGACTCGGAGCATACCAAGCTCTCGACTTGACAATATCTGAAGCTCTCAACCAGCGTTCCCCAGATTTCCCCGGGGTTGTCATCTGCACAGCTAGTGACTCCCTTGGCACGTTACTCCAGTTGATCAAGAAGCGTCGTGTTCATAGACTAGTAGTGGTCGAAGGAGAGGTGAGCCTTGCTGTCTCCTAGTTTTCTCCCAAAGATCACGGTCACCGACCACGATTTGATCTTACTATAGGACGAAGAGAAGAAAGGCGGAAAGAAAGGTCGACTGCTGGGAATCATTACTCTCAGCGACGTTTTACGCTACGTAATCGGTGGGGTGGGTATCGGCGGGGCGGTCGGGTCAAATGAGGAAATTCCTTCATGCGTATCAGCGTCGGAGGTTGCTACCTCGTGATACAAGATCTCCCGAGTTGGGAGAACGAGTGCAACACCTACGCTACTGTTTTATGCTCTCTGTACTGGTTGGTCACACCCTGCGTTTGTAGATTTGCTGTATGTAGACATAGATTTATCACGTTGTATTAGCTGGCTGCTGCAATTGTTCCAGTCGATGACTCGTTGCAACCATGAGGCCTCGGTTGCCAAACTCGGTGATCATCTGGCGAGTAGCACGCGACCACCTACTATCCTCCACCTTCCTCCACGCCACCATGACCGCCATTCAAGCCGTCTACGTTCGCGGTCACGAAAACAGACCAAATCCCAAGCCTCATGTCGTATACCGTATTGAAATACAAGCTCACGTCCGCTCATGGCAAATGTGGCGCCGTTACTCTGAATTTCTCGAACTTCACACTGAACTCACAAAGTCCACCGGCTCACCACCTCCCGCAGCTCTCCCGCCTAAAAACGCCTTCTCCATTTTCAAGGGGCCTTTCAAAGACGAGAGTGTGATGATTGAGCAACGCAGCGCAGGCCTCGAGACTTACCTCCGTGCCATTCTCAGTGCCAAGGAGGAAAAGTGGAGAGATAACTTCGCCTTTCGTGATTTCCTCGGCGTCCCAATTGGCAGGCAGGGCTCAAATGCTGAAGGAGGTAGCAAGACCAAGTTCTCGTCTGCATCGTGGCTCGATGAGCATCTCGAGTTGCAATCCCGCATACGAGATGTCCGTGCAGACATCAACAGGCGGGACACCCTGTCCGATCGCGGTGACGTGGGTGCTTCGCACACAGCCAACGTCCAGGCGAAGAAGAAACTTGCAGAAATTCTCTCTCGCGTGCGGACATTGACAGAGGGGCTACAGGAGCTTGGCATATCGGGCATGGCAGAGGGCGAGTTACAGCGGAGGACAGATATGGTAGCACGCTTGCAAGACGACTGCGAAAAACTTGGGAAGATGGTGACGGTTGCGCGTCAGGTATCCAGAATGGGTTTATCGACGCCCTTACCTGCGCAGGGCTTCACGAACGTCGCTCCCGAGTCTGATCGCGCTGCACTCCTGGGCAGTGGTAAACCCGTCACACGTGTGTTTGGCGCGGCACTGAAGAAGCCCCAAGAATCTGACGTGACACGTCCTTTGGATGACCATGGCCTACTTCAGCTGCAAAAAGTGCAGATGGAACAGCAAGACGCTCAGTTATCCCAGTTAACTTCGATCCTTCAGCGCCAGAGGCACCTTGGGGAGGCCATTGGTGCTGAGCTTGCAACACAGATCGAGATGCTGGATGAACTGAACGACGACGTTGACCGCGTAGGCGGCAAACTCACGAGTGCAAAGAGACAGCTAAACAGGCTGGGCTGACCATTCTTTCTGGACTATAAAGTGGGGCTGTTGATGCTATGGGATATGTGGACTGTACAGATACCATAACCACTGATATCTAGAGATGCGTTATATTAATGTGTGTAGGTGATTTAACATGTCTATGGGGCGGTGGTGAGGGTTACAGGCCTGCCAGTCAGTCCTCTGCCAAGAATTTGCCAACTCCCTATTTTATCGTGAGCAAAGCGTTCAAGTTAGATGGGTAAGCTACGCACCTCGAAACACGCGATCATGATACCACAAGCAGGTGCAATCTTGGCTGTTCGTGGTAGAATACCAGCATACAAGGCACCGATGCCCTCTGTCTGCACTATTCGCAAACAAAGTGGTATGGTGGCTGCTGTCCTCGATGGCATCGTCCCCTGCATCAATAACGCCTGCCGTCTCGTCTTTAGAACATCAAAAGGCGATGTGAGAAGGGATGCAGTCGTTCCGCTGATGGCACCGCTGGCAAAAGAGACATATGCTCCGGACTTGCCGCGCGATTCAAAGTGTCGCTTCCAAGATTCATAACCTGCCCAATAAATCCCACTGAAAGGGACGTCGCGCCAGAGAGTGGGCCCGAGGCCACGCCAGAGGAAGACTATACCCTGCTCACGAACAACCATTCGTATTGATCTGAGGACGGAGGAGAGGGTGTGTGGCTGGTCGGGGGACTTGGGTGTGGATTGAAGATTAGTGCGGATGAGCTCGAGGGGTGAGAGAAGTGAAGTGAGACATGTCCGAGCAGTGATACCAGCGACAAGGGGCACCAAGGTAGGTGACGGTATCAAGGGAGGCAAGACATTTCGCAGAAGATGATCATACGTCAGCATGTAAACAGTTGAGGAAGGAACGCCTATGAGTCTGAGAAAAATCTTAGGCATGAAGTGTCACGCAAAACACCAGTACTTACAGTGACGTCCCAGCGCCTTTCCATAGGCCTCTTATGCCTTCCGCTCTTACAACATGTCGCACAGCATCCAAAAAACCATTGACTCGTTCCTTCCTGAGCACACCATGGTCATACACACACACGACCTCCTCCGCAGTAAAAGACCGTGCAAGAGACGACATGTTGCGGACGCAGGGCATACTTGATGGTTGGCAACATTTGTTAGGTGCTGGGTGTGACAGCAGAGGTTTCTTTGGCTGCGTCTGCAGACGGGTCTTGACCACATCGAATGGAGTCACTAGTGAAGTAAAATACTGAGGGTTATTCTGGGAGAAGGGGGTGATACATACTGGTGAGTGCAGTCAGCGTTGAACCAGTCGCTGCTGCTACGAGTTTGGCATGGAAGGGTTCCATCCTCTTCGCCGACGTTGTGTGAGACGACGGCGTCGGTCAGCAGGGAAATTCAGCGCAAGTCGCCGGATGTCCGCGTCATAGTTGGCGCCCCTCCGATGGTAGGCCGAGATGCCGAAAGAGGAGCGTTTGCGGCAAACTCCGGGGAAGCATCCGAATTAATTTTGAGAAATTCACCGCAGGCAACCTCCGCAAACGCAACTTTCACTCACAACGCACGATCGCAAAACATCTCAGCTCATACCAAGTCTCTGATAGTGGCTTTGACAGCCGTATCAACATTTCCGAAAAGCAACAGGATTGCATTCACTGTCTCAACTTATCATCTCTGCATTCGTACACTGAAATCTCTCCCAACATGACATCTATACTCCCCGCACCCTCCCAGCAAGCCAACAAGGCTGCTCTCACTGCCGCACTCGCAGAGAATCCTGTCACCGCACTCAACGGTCAACCAAAAGACACCGACATTGAACCCGGCGAAATTCAAGAGGTGGACATGCAGGCACAGGCCGAAGGCATCCGCACCGTCTTCAGCGATCCCACCAACTTCAACGTCAAAGTAAGTCTCCGTCTTCGATCATTGCGTCTCCAAGACTAACATCTCGCGATGTTAGCACCCGCTCTACTCACCTTGGACACTCTGGTTCGATTCCCCTGCAACCAAGGGCCGTAACCTTCCCCAAACCCCCGTCTCCTCTTTTCCTCAGACCCCTGTCCCTCCAACTCCCGGTGCTGCTGCTGCGCAAGGTTGGATGGAGGATATCAAACGAGTTATCAGTTTCGACAGTGTGGAAGAGTTTTGGGGGTGAGTAGCAGAGCAGCCTTTGTTCACTAGATTCGCGTTGATTCATTTGCCACTCAGCTTGTACAACCACATTGTACCCCCCTCGCAGCTCCCTCAAAAAGCCAATTATTATCTTTTCAAGGTTTGTGTCACCGTACCTTATCCCTTATCCACTTGAAAACGGTGGTTAATATCTTGCGCAGGAGGGCATCATCCCGGCATGGGAAGACGAGGCAAACAAGAACGGTGGCAAATGGAGTATACAACTGCCTAAAGAGAAAAATCGCAATAATGTTGACAAGATGTGGCTTTATACGGTACATATTCCTGTATTCTGGCTGTCATATATTCCAATGACCAAACTCATTGTCAGATGCTTGCGGCAATTGGCGAGACTTTTGACCCCTACCCCACAAGTGGAGAGTCGCTGGAGCCCAACTTGCACTCTCTCATTACTGGGGTCATCGTATCGACCCGACCGCAGTTTTATCGTTTGTCGATTTGGACACGACTTGCGCCTATTGGAGCTGGGGGAGAGGACGACAAGCTACGCGAGCGGATTGAGACGGTTGGACGACACTTCAAAACAAGTGTGCTCGGATATTCGGAATCACAAAAGTTGGCGGGGCCGCTTGCGACCGAGGTCGAATTCTTGTCCCACAAAGATTCTGAGAAGAAGGGGAAGGCTGCGAAGAAAATTATAGTTTGAGTTAGACTGGTTGGTTGACATGGCGGATAGGCGAGACATTTCACGATGGTGATTTATTCATTTTATACAGAGAGTGGAACTCGAATGTCCGGAGTCATCGATCGTTTTGGGCTGTTGCTTTGCGATTCCCTAATGACATAATGTTATATTATTTCTCTTTCACTTTTGCATTGCTTTGGCATGAGTATGTCTGCGATCCTGGAGCTGCGCAACGGGTTGTCGCACAGCCTTGACGGAGACAGCTGCGCTTGACGCATAGGAATGTGGCTGCGCTGGAGCCCCTTCGCATCATAAAAGCCCTTCACAACACTTGCTTCAGCACCAAGCATCCACCCCCGAAACCGTCAACACTACATTTTATTAACCATGCCGGTTCCAAGTTTCTTATCGACTTTCGCTGATAAAGCCCAGAACGCGATCAACCAGTCCCCACTAGCAGGGCATATACCTGGAACCAGCTCAGCGAGCGACCAGCCCTCTGGAAATCAAGCTGCGGCACAGGGTGGGCATCGTTCCTTCGCCTTGGAATCACTACAGCACCAGATCCGTAACATTGGCCAACAATACACATCGACGACCCCTATCCAGCGCATCATTACACTCGAGAAGGGTGTTGCACTCGACTGCGACTCCCTCGCAAGAGATGCCAAAGCACAGAGTAAGGAACTGTATACATGGGGCCAGGAAGAGAACGCCGCCGACTTGAAAGATGGTGAGCGCGATTACCCATATCACGGTTCATCCGCGTAGATATGATAAACATGAAACTGATCAATATTTTTTTTGGCCTATCGCAGTGACCGATCGGCTCGCATACTTGAATTTCGTTCAAGGTTCCTTGTCCGCGTCCCTAGCTGTTAAGTTGGATGGTGCTAGGTCGCCCCTGAAGGCACTTCGCAGTGCCGAGACCAATATAGCACCGAAACGCAACATTCGCGATGGATTACGTATCCAGATTGCACGTATTGAACGCAATCAAGAGAAGGGCGCCGAGCGTCGAGCCGCAGAGCTCAAAGAGCAGCTCGCGCGTGCTGAGAAAAACGACGAGCACCTCGAGAAAGAGGTCGTTTTGTTGAAGCGCAAAGCCATCCGAGAGAGCGAGCAAATCAAATGGGACGCTATTCGAGAGGTAAAGGTTTTGGGAAAAGTTGTTCAAGACTTCAGTGCTGATCCACCCACTCTGTAGTACGGAGAGAAGCTGGTCCTCCTTTCGCAAGCTGCCAAGCCCATCATAGGCGCGTTGCCCACCCTACCACCTGTACCCACGAATCCCTATACCGGTGCACAAGCTACTGCTGCAGCCCGGGCATCCCTCCAACATGCATTGGACAACTATAAGACAGGAAACATCAATCTCCCTCCTTATACAGGAGCGGACCTTTCACGTTCAGACACGCGCTCCTTTGGAGAAAGTCACGCATCCGAGCTAGCATCCCCGCCAACGGAACATGCGCACCCTGGTCTTCCCCTCACACCTCCGCCTCCTGAACCCGCCTCATCTGAGAAAGAAGGGGACAGCACTCGCTCGTCCGCCCAGCCACCGCTCATCGATCCGAACACACTCAATCAGAGCCCCGCTCCAATTCCTGGACAGACAGATCCTATGGCCTCACCTGTCCCTGTTCACGCCACCACCGAGAAGAGTGCAGTTCAGATGCTTGGGGTAGCGATCCCTGCCGTGACTCCGACAATGGCAGAGACTGGTGTGCCTGTCTCCGCTGGGGCGTCTGGTCCTGGTCCTGCTAGTGGTTCACTTCGCAATGTTCGAGCCGCGTCGCAAGATGCAGGCCCCAGAAGCGAAGGTCGGCCTGGTGATTCCCCTTCGCAGGAATTGTATGGCACACTTTCCCCCACGACTGAGACTGCCGAGGAAGAGAAAAAGCGCCTCGAGCGAGAGGAGAGGGAGCGCGTACTTGCGGCTGGTGGAAATGCAGGTGCAACACCCGGAATTGAGTCTGCAGAAGACGAGAAGAAACGACTGGAGAGAGAGGAGCGGGAACGGGTCCTCGCTGCGGGAGCCGATACTTCCAGCAACACAGAAGCAAAGGATGGAGATGAACTCCCTCCTTACCAAGATATTGAGTAAATGGTTCGATACGTGTCACAGGCAGGAATATGGGATAGTTTTTTCAGTGAATCCGCGTTCATGGACTTTATTGATACAAGTAGTACACATGCGTTGGCAATGATAATAAAATGGCAATTGTACACTGCGCAGTCTCAGTCTGTATGTACTTGGACACTTCTCACGCCTCTGTGGTTTGGATATGAGTGACTGCTCGCTATAACTTGCCTGACTGGAACCCTTGCTTCATACATCATGGACAAGCCTGATCTCGAGACTTATCAGGTACAGCTATCTCAAGTCGAGCTTGCACTCCAAGCAGATCCGGACAATGCAGAGCTTTCTTCCCTTCAATCAGAACTCAAGGAGCTCATCTCTCTTGCCGAGGAAGCCATCGCCCAGGCAGAGGCAGCTTCCTCTTCCCGCGCAGGACCATCACGAAAGTCAATTTCATCGACGCCTACGTTCGCATGGGCCGCTGGAAATGAATGTCTAGCCAAGTATTCGGGTGATGGTAGTTTCTACCCCGCTCGAATAACGAGCGTCGGTGGTTCAGCAGAGAATCCGGTTTACAGCATCGTTTTTCGGGGTTACAATACCACTGAACTGGTCAAGGGCTCGGAGATAAAGCCTCTCCCCACTAATCACCAAGAGAAAGCGCCTGCCATAACGAACAAGCGAAAGCTCACCAAGGCGGAAGAGGATGAAAGGGAGCGGAAGAAGAAGAAGAACGAGAAGAAAGTTGAAACCAGGGCTGCCAAAGCAAAAGAACAGCTCGTCAAGCAAGCGACGTGGCAAAAGTTTGCCAAAAAGTCGGAGAAAAAAGGCGTGCATATTGCTGGTGTTGCGGGAACGAGTATTTTCAAGACACCTGATAATCCACTGGGCAAAGGCAAGTGTCGTTCCGATTGGGCCTAAGACAACTTTAGACTAATGGATGGCATCAATCACAGTTGGTGTGACAGGGAGCGGGAAGGGAATGACGGAAGTGAAACTTTTAGGCAAACATAAATTCGCGCCTACGGAGGACGGTACTCAGTGAGGAATATGATTGGATGTAAGTGTGCGTCCACCTCTGATGCGGGGGTCTTTCTCCTACAGCATTTCTGACCTGTATGTCACCCAGGACAAATTTCACGTCGTCCTCTCGACATGTACTAGTCGGTCTTCGATGATTTTGTGTCTGTGAATAACAGGTTACCTCGCTGTAACCGCTTGTGTATCTGCGACCTCCGTTTAGCATGGAGACGCCCATTACAAGCCATCGAGGAATGCCGACGAACATTAAACTATACGTAATCCCTTACCTCCTCTTCTCCTGTATCCAGCCTCATGAATTTCTTTCGTCCTGCCTCGAAGTATTTATCAGAGTCCACAGCCTCGGTGGCGGATTGAGGGCCAGTTGGGTTTCTTGTGACCGTACGTATGCTATATGTACTCTTCAGCAGGCACCTGGCGGACTTACAATGTTGTACTCTGGGGTACTGGCAAAATTTTGCTACCCAATAATTCGAGCCAACAATCGATTGCACGTCATCAATGGCAGAGGGGTGATCCCCTGCTCATTGCAGAATTAAACTGAAGACGTGCTGCTTGACCGTGTCAGTTATTCAAACTACCATCAATATGTGTTGGATGATCTACTTGTCCTTGCAGACACACGAGTTCTTTAGTTTTTATTTTACCGTCAACTAATCGAAATTAAACTGGCCGTCGAGGATCTGCAGAGAACGTATTTGGACCTGGGAATCTGGTGGGCTTCTGTGACGTGTTTGTATTTTAACTGTCAAGGTTGATACGAAGGTTAAGGTCTGTGGTGCATCTTTATTTTCCACGTACCCGTCTTGCCAACACTTACTAGTGATGCAAAGAACGACGTCTAGGACACACGTACTCGCGACGACCCATGCACGATGTAATGGTAAGACAGTGGACGTGCTATTCCCGCGGCTGGTAGTGTTGAGCTCGCAGTCCGAGGAGTATAGTACGAAGTTCGGTGACGTGCTCGATGTGGTATGTTCATCAACTTGGCAGATTAACGTCTACAATTCCAATCTATCTGAATCGCGAATGTTGCATCTAATTGATACTGAGTACTTGATATATGTGCATCTCAGGTTCCAATACCGGGTCTGTATCACCGTATCCGACGAGGATATATTATTGGCGCGAGAATGATTCTGATCTCCCGGTTGTGATGATACGTCTTACTGGGGGCAGTTGGCTGAAAATGGCGAGAGACCGACCTTGCTTCCTCTCGTGCACCTGACAGGGCATTCCCGGTATACGCTGAGGTGTGGCGCTCTCCGATCATCATTGATGTGATTCTGACTACTGTATCCCGAGGTCGCGGACCACATGACTGGATGGTTCCCGAAGAGCTAGATTAGTAAGAGAACACTGTTCCAAAAATTCATTCCGGCTTCGTGCGATTTATTGCTATCACAATATACGCACATGCGACGGGGAGAGAAGAGAAACGACCGGGCAGCAGCTGACAACAGGCCTTCCGCGGTTGTCCTAGGCCGTACGACAGGCCGCATACCTGCCATGGACGGTAATTAACATTAAGACGGATGTGTATTCGGTCTCTAGCTACGCTCGCTCCCGCTCGTGTACCGTCCCGCGTGGTCACTGTCTGTTATGGAAACTTGCCCCCGAACCCTCACATGCACATTTCAATGGTCATTTTCCCTTTTACAGCGAACAGCTTCGTCGTTTCTTCCACCTCCGATCTGCTTCTTAGCTTCCATTCGCAATTCACGTTGGTATGGGACCGTCGATAGTAAATGTTGCATCTGCCCCAGCGCTTCAATACACGGTTCCGTGTCGAGTTGCATACATGCCTGAGATCACAAAATTACGGCTATTCCCTTGTATTCGAATTGTTGCCTGCAGCTGGTGATAACACAGCATTCTCGCCGTTCCTTTGTTCAAATAGCAGGACATTAGAACACTTTGTGACCGCGGTAGAATCATAACCCGATCTCAAATCAGTGAAACACAGGCGTCGCATTCAGTTCTCTCGCGGGTAACGTTAGCGACCCTAGACTTGACATTCCCAATATAGCGGGAGACCGCGATGCATCATCATGTATCTGCATCAGCATCCGTTGGTGCAGCAAGCTGCAAGCATCATTGTGCCATAATCCAGGACTTAGATATTTTCAGGGACGACGGACTCTATATCTGCGCGGTACATGCATGTTCAAGAATTACAAAAACGTCCAACGAAATACCCCCTCAGATTCTATCACAGTACGGACACCTGGAACCCGTACAACCGGAGAAAGATCACGCAAATATATCAAGCATAGTACGCGTTTTGCACTAATGCAACGAGGTTCCTAGCCGTTCATCTATCGATCGCAGGATACCTTGTCTGATCTTCACATCCCACCTGTTCCGGGGAAAGTAAACGAACCACGCGAAATTCCTGTTGATGTCTGCATACAAAGCCCCGTTGCGGCATCTACTGGGCTGGCTGGAGTTCCATCTGCTGATGATGGGCTTGCGGAAGTACTTGTACCCTCGGATGCGAGCGGGGATACCGAGTCCAAAGAGCCCATGCATGGTTCGCTCGAATACCCAAGGTTGCTAGACATGCCAACGACGTCTACCGAGTGGCGTCTAAGGGGAAGGCCAGCGTTGTGTGCGGCCATTACTTGAGCTGACAGATCAAGGAACTATGCCGAGCAGCTCGCAGATTAGGATGGGGGGGATGTTTTAGAAAGCATCTGGCTTACTACTCGTTCCTCGACAAGAGTACTTTCGTGCAAATTCTTGTTTGCATTTTGCATGTATACCAGGAGGGTTCGTATACTGCGAGAGGACAGCCCGCGGTATGTGGACACCCGCTCGAGAGCCAGCGGTAGGGTCTGCACGAGTCGGAGCTGCTCGTGCAAGTATAGGACGTATTGCTCCAAGCACTCGAGGTAGTGGCGCTTTTTCTCATGCGATGAGATGGTGTCGCTGTATTGACCGCCAAACGGGGTTCAAACAGTGAGGGTTAAACAGTAAACCATGAAACGTACGGATCGGTCGGGGTGAAACCAATTTCTTCGGCTACTGCGCGTTGTCTGGCCTTGCGTTGGCTTTCTGTTTTGTTTGCTGCGCTGCCGGGAGGAACGGTGGAGGCGTCCTCTGGCGTTTGCTGCCTACTTGTCTGGGACAACGGTGGGGATTGAGTATGTGATTGGATTTCAGGTAGACCTTGCTGGTGGGATGGCAGGCGATGATAGCTAGAAGGAGAGACGGAGGCGGAGGCGAGGTCCGTGAGTAACTCGGAAGGAGTGGGGAAAAGGAGTTGTGGCGCGGCTGCGTAGTAGTCAAGCATGTTGGGCGCGGTGCTAGGGGTGCTTTGTACCGCTGGGGGGAACGTATCTGTACATGTGGAGGGGTAAATTAATTGCTGTGAGATGGCAGGGATGGACAGGTGCGTACTGGTCATAGGAGTGGCCTGACCGTGGCGAAGGGTGTCGGACTGAGGCAAGGAGTGGGAAAGATGGAGGGGAACGGGTGAATGTAGTTGTGCCATATGGTGAGATGATAGGTATGGGGTGTCTAGATAGGTATAGTTTAGCGCAAGACCAGGTTCAATGGGGTGGTTGGAGGTGTCCATTGACTGGCGCCGGTAGGATTCTAAAGTGGGGTCAATTAGGGCTGAATCGATGAAATGATCGGTGCTGTAGTTGTTGGTGTTAGCGGTGGACGGAGGGCAGAAAGCTGGCTGAGAAGTAAAATGATACATGATGGGGGATTGAGAGAGGGGATTTGAGTGTGGAATTGGCGAGAGCAGAGGGCGATGATGGTGAAGGAGCGGGTATGTTGAACAGGAGTAATTTTGTTGAGGGAGAAGTACCTTTTATGAGGATGGATCAAAGGATGTACTCGTAATTAGACTTGGTGCGATTATAATTACGGAGTCGACAAGACATCCTCAGCGTGGCGTTAGACTCAGATCGACGCTCCAGACTCTCGCGTCCAGCTCAGGTTCGAGGTATTTGCCGTTCCGTCCTCCGCCAGGGAATGGAACGACAGCGCACCTCTTTACAAGGTACAATCACCCTTCCTAAAAGTCACTTACTCTTATGATCTAGTATAAATATCAATGTAAGTCTAGAAGAACTGGTCGAATTTTCGTAAGCCGAGCAATACATCGATGGATCCTATTGCTGACTCCGAGTCGAGGGCAGTTGCTAATTGATTCAAGGTTTGGAGACATCTCGGTCTTTTTTGATGAGAGAGGGGGGGTTATCGAATGCCGTATTTCGAGGGTGCACGGGTGATAACCTCGGGGTGTCGAGAAGAGAAAGCCCCTGAACTCTCCCAGATCCGGCGTTAATTCAGATCAGGGGGAGCGAGAGTTGACGCGCTTGGAGCGAGGACGGAATTCGATTTCGAAATTGAATATTGGATGTGGTATAGCTACTTGAGGAGGTACTCTAGGTACGGTGTCCGAGGAGCATGATTAAAGCGCGCGGAGCGACTTCCTCAACCCGATGAAATCTTCTTTCAAAAATTGGAAGGGAAATAACTTGAATGAGCTGAGTTCGCGGAGTTGAAGTTTTACTCCGATCTTGATGCAATCACTCCCGCATCGCAGCAGTCGACCCTGACCTGACTGACATACGTGGCGTCACCTTGCACAGCGGTGCATTATAATAATATGGGATACACAACTTCCCGAGTCAACCAAGATACTAATTTATTAGAAACTCGTGATATGAAATGTTCACCTCGTATTTCACTTCCTTTTCTGGCCACCCATTTCTTATATATACCCTTGCCTATCCCCTAAACTTGTCAGCTACCAATGTCCCACTCTTACTCTAACATCGACTTTGACCCCTCCGTCTTCCCTCATCCACACCAGTCTTGCCAATCTGCTTCCAGTCACGTTACTTCTCTTCCTGCCTATCTATCTGATCCTCCCCCCTCTTACTACAGTCCTCCAATTCCACCGCCGTCCTACTCATTTCCTCAAAAGAATTACGACCCTCAGCCCATTCCAGACCTCAAGGGTGGAATTCTCCAAACTCCCCCTGCCATCTCTTCCTTTCCAGATGACGGTATAACCTTCTCTCCTTCCCCAAGATCAGTAAAGCACCCAGCACGAGATACAGACCGCACAGCAGGTAGAATTACCATTGCCCATCCATATGCCCGCCTTTATGCAAAGAAAGACGGCTCAAAACGGCGCAAGATCTGGAATCACGTTCTAGAGAAGCAGCTTTTTTCCCCACAAGAACTGTTCGCACTTTACATTCCTCCTTCTTTTCATAATTTCATCCCTTTCCCTCAGATCGACCATGGGTGCACCTCATAGACGCACCATATATATCGCCTCCCTCGAAGCACATATTGATCGTCTTCACAACCAGTTACTGAGCATTGGCCTTTATCCGATACCATTTGACCGCCTTGAGCCGTATCGCGGCCTTAATTCGAAAACCGCAAAGGTATCTAACTCGTTCAACATCATCTGTGCAGTTCCTAAATAATAACCCCTAGAGTATGGTTGCTGGTCTGCAGCACGACGCAACCCACATTAAACTGAAGCTTTTGGAACTAGAGCGCTCGGTGTGTAGTATTCCATGTCGACATATCCAACGCTCATCCGGCAAGAAAATAGAACACAAACCTCCGCAAGCTCCTGGGCACAAACAATTCTGCCAAGTCGTCACTCCCGTCAGCACTCTCTGCCATGGCCCTCGAAGCAGACGTACGGAGGCACTCAGTCGACATCTCAGGTATCGGCATGGGAATTCATACTGGCCATTGTCACCCAAATCACCTTCAACGCTCGTGACCCTGGTCGCACGAATACTTATCCTACCAAATATTGTCAATTCCTCAGGCATTTTTTGCACTTTGTTAATCGGGTTTATGGGGCTACTTTAGTTGTAGGACATATATATATACGCATGGGTCCACGCGAGCTGCAATAGTATCTTGCCGTCTGTAAATATGAGTGATCTTCGTATCGCGTAATTACATGAAGTACGTGATCGATGAAAGCCTCGAAGGCAGGAGAAGTCCCGTAATCTGCCCGTACACTCGCACAACTTTGATCATGCGGGCCGATGTAATCAAACTTTCAAGGTCGTCGATTTCCTTTGACCCCCTCCGCCCCTCGCATTATTCCGCCTATTCAACGAACTGAAACTGTTTTACTGATAACGACGGTGGTGCTAACTGAGTTCTCCATCGCGCAGACACCCAATTATTAATCCCAGATCCCACCCCTGTCCAATTTCACCCGCTGGTCCTGCTTTGCTTTGCTGCCCTGCGGTCTGCCCACTCGCTGTGCTCCGCGTTTTGTGTGGTATTTCTTTTGCTGTCGTGCGTGTTTTGCGAGGTCTGTTGCGACTCTCTCCCGAACCTCTGAAGATCGCAAACTGAGTGCGGCAGTCATTTTTGCAAGCGTGTCAGGAGACGGTGAACGTGAACGCGGCGGCGAACGGGACAACTGAGAAAGGGGTGTAGATGACCTAGAAGGCGGAGCGCTCCCGTGGAGAGATCGAGAGGATGTCAACGTTCCAGTCCCCCCCTCTTTTGCGAGCGCCTGCCCACACAACTTCGTGTGGTAATCATCAGTGCCTCTTTCCTGATTTATACCCTGGCGTGCATGGCCTTCCTCTTCTTCCACGTCTTCTTGTCCGTCCTCTTCTTCCTCTTCCTCTTCCCCTTCTTCTTCCCCCTCTTCCTCCTCTTCCTCTTCTTCAGTGGTAATCGTATCATCAGGCCCTTCAACTTCGACCCTTTCCAAGTACTGCCAACGTAATAAGAAACCTTGCTCCACAGGGCTGACTGAAAATCAGAAGCCCACCTCCTCCAGTACCTTCTGATCTTTTTTTGTGAATCCACTGGCAGCGACCATCACATCCAATCGGAATCCTTCGCCTTCCTGATCGTGACCAGGTTTGATCGCTTTGAACCGGGGATACAGTGCACTTTCGTACTTGAAACGTCGCCTGAAGAATGTCCGGATGCATTCCACATCCCGGTTGAAATACCTGTTTGAGAGCATCGTTGATCATTCTGATGGCAGCGATCGCCAAGACCTTAGCGACTCACCACTCTGCGTTTTCGTGCGATGTGCTGACCATTTGTGGGAAGTCTATGACAACCGGCTCTCCACTTTCCCGACGAATCAGTATATTGAATTCGTTGTAATCGCCATGAATCAACCCTGCCCGTGCAAAGCGGACGATGATATCCATCAGAGTAGAGTATAACTTCCCGGGCGATGGGATGTCAGTGATCTGGCGCCTGAAGTGTACATTGTAACAAGTCGTGAAGCTCGCATGAGACTTGACTCACAGGGGATATGCGTCAATTGCCTCCATAAGGATGCAATGTCTTGCTTGGTCAACGGGCCGCGGCACGGGAAAATCGTGTTCGTGGAGGATCTGGAAAAAAATCATGCCATTTAATGCCCAATACTTGTCGGATCCGAGATCCGGCACTTCGCCACGAGCTCGTGGTAACCTGATTCCACTAACCTTCATAAAAGCCCATTCTTTTTGAGCCGCGAGGCGGGACATGTACATCCATGACGCGGATTTACGCTTCCCTAGGTAATCCCGCTTCTCCTTGATGGCCCGAAACGATATGCGGCCTAACCTGATGGGATACCGTCTCGTTGTGTGTGATCTGCATCGCGAGCAATCACTTACCGATGAAGTTTCAGCACCATCTCGTTACCCTCTCCGTCCGCCACAATGTACACGTCTGCCGGATGGCACGTGAGCTGTTATGTGGATGACAAGACGGATGGAACTAGACCAGCTGCAAAGTAGCCGAACATCGCACTTACCAGCCTCCTTGCCTACGCCAATCTGATTTCCAACCGAATACATCGAATCTCGCTTCGAGAGGGCCCGCATTGCCAAGTAATCATACCCTCCATAAGTCAACCTGTATCCGTCGTCTATGGTTCATCAGTTGGAGCTCATGTTGAATGTTTAAGTTCGAGGGTACTCGCTGACATTTGGAATTTTGTACTTTGGCAACGAGGTTACGTTTAGCGAGAGAGCCAATGATTTTGTTGACCCCTCCATTTCGTAGACCAGAGATCTGGACTATGAGGGGTGTAGGGACAACTTCATGATTCTTGGACCCAATCTCAACCTTTTGGACTATTGTGGGTGGCGACTCGAGGAGATGCAAAAGGAGTATGTATCATACCGCAGTTAATACCCTGAATTCGTCAGAGGTGATATACCGCAGATCAGTAGCGTCGAGCTTCATGATTTGCGATGATCTTTTCAAGGACCGAATGCGCTACGAACGAGAGATGGTGACCCTAAGAAAGTCGTGGTTGGGAAATACTATGTACTAGGACGTGGTTGGATTACCAAAGTAAGGTATGTTCGTCGGCATTTCCTGTCCAGTTTCATCATTGACGAGACATTGCGTCTTGACATGCCTTCCAGCGCCGCTACCCACAAAGCCAACAAGGTTGTCGTTTTCACAATATACTTACTATCAATTCAACGACCAAATACTAGGCCTCTGTAGGAGAGCTCACATCATGTATCCCCCCAACTCACGAGATAGGCGGAAAGAAGTGCGCTAGTGATTGATCACTGCTCGTCTTCTCATCATACAAAGCCTTTCCAGGTTTTCTTTCTCGGTGAAGACCACATCCGATCTATCCAAGAATCAACGTGACCAGATATGGCGCATATTTGAGGAGAACATGTACAAGCTGTAGGTCCTAGTCACTAAGCCTTTGGAATTCCATTTATCGTCAAGTACTATCGCAGATATCGCTCATCCTCGTTTGGCTGGAACCCACAGGCAAAGAAGATGGAGATGTTTGATCCCCTGAGTCGTTTCGTCATCGTGCAGCATGGTGACGATCCACAAGATAGCGCCAAAGGATCGGGTGTTCTCGCCTACACGCTGTTTCGTTTCGATAGGGAGGAGTACCAAGATGTGGTCTACTGGTATGTTCTACTCTACAGGGAGCCATGATCGGCCGGACTGGGATGTAAGTTATGAACTTCAGGTCGCTGAGGACGCCAGACGTTGCGGTCTTGGGAGGCTGTTGACACAGATGCTATCTGACATCGGTGCGCAGTGGGGCATGACGAAGGTGATGCTCACTGTCTTCAAAGGTTTTATCTCCCTTTAGCTTTCGTGACGTCGCTCACGTACGTGCAGCAAACCACACAGCATTATCGTTCTACAAGTCAATAGGGTGCGCTGATTGCGTGGAGAGTTTTTGCCCATGAGGCTGACCCTCGATGCAGGTTTGTGGTGGACGAAACATCCCCAGACTTTCCAGAAGACTCGGGAGGCTGGACAGACGACGAGTATGACTATTCCATCTTATCGAGATGTATATAACACCGACGTTTTTCATGTCAAACCAATTTGCACTCACCTCGAGACGGTGATCACTGAGTGTATACCTATCACTGAGCTGCAATCCGAAATATTTACATTTGTTTGCCCAACCGACATTTCCTCCTCGTCGGCTCCACGGAGGCAACCGTATTCCACTGTAGTGACTGTACTCATGCCACCAAATCCGTCGCTGCGAGCCGTCAAGCTCAGAGCACCTCGGCGTGCTCTTGGCCGCCGCTTTGCATCGCATGGCGCTCCGCACTACAACGAACCTAGCGGCTGGTTGTTTGGCGAGAAGGTAGGCACCTCCGCCGCTCTTGGATGCGTGTGGTGACTGAACAGCTTGCGTTGGATAATATAGCCCCTACCCCCTGGCCAGAAACGAGTGAAAGAAGATTGGGAGAACATCTGGTATATTGGGATGTTCGGGTCGATGGCTACGGCTGCAGTCCTGCTGTACTACAAACCAGACACGAGGTGGGCAGTACTTTTCCCTTCCTTGCAATATCTAATTGTTTTCTTACTGTCTAGCATACAAACGTGGGCGCTGAAAGAAGCGAAGGAGAGAATGGAGGCCCGAGGAGAGAAGTACAAGTACGAGCCCTCCTCATAGAATCATGGACAACTTGTTCCTTCATTTATCCATGCATTATCAACTTGCTCCAAATCACAATCGCCCTCAACGAATGCAACCATACGGTGTCTGGCAATAATATCAATGTCTACGCCCAAAGTTGAGTTAAATACAAAGATCTGAGTTGATGGCAGTTGAGGCCAAGTGTTTCTATGCTGGGGGTTCATTACGACTCGTAGCTTTTCACGTATCCTTCCAACGTTAGCAAACCGTGCATCTTACAAGCGCTTCATGTTAGCCGAATGTCATCGTTGGGATCCAATGTGTCTTACCTCGCTGGGTTCGGATAACTTGATTTTGCACAGCCAACCTGTTCTCCAGCTTAAGACCCAGCATTCTTTGCAATTCTCGTTGCTCACCTTCAGCCTCAGCAGAGCGGTTTACCAGGTTAGGTTCCTCGTTTAGTCTCTGGTTTACTTCCAGAATTTCACCCGAGACGGGAGCGTACTGGAGGCATACAATCAGTGCATATAACTGAGGATAAAAAAGAAGTCACTCAACGATATCTGAAGCAGCTTTGACACTCTCCACTGCACCAATAGGCTCTGCAGAAAAACGATGAACCGCATTAATGCCATGTGTGAGCCTGAGCATGTCTACCAACGGGGCTGACCTCCTTTGCCAACTACTGACCCCACGGCCGGCAGGTCAACAAAAACCACGTCTCCGAGACTCTCTTGAGCATGATCCGTAATTGACACAATGCCTACACCTGTGGAATCATCGAAAGTGACTGCCTCGTGCTCTTCCGTGTATTTTTTAGCTAGCAAGAATCAGTATAATCACGATGTTGCCTTCTGATTTCAGTTGAACGACACATACTGACAAGAGTCCGATACGAAGGGATGGAAAAAACCACTGAACGACAGGGTCTCGTAGCTGTCAAAGGTAGCGAAGTTCTCGCGCGGGAAGCCTGACGGATGGCAGAGAACATGATTAAGTGTTGTCCTGGACGGGTCAGGGAATAAAATAGTAGGTGTGAGACCAAAGCGTTTTGAGTGATACGGTCCTCGGCAATGTGAGCAAGTACACACGACGAAGAATTCGTATATACTTCGGATGATAGCGGAAGGCCGTCAACACTTTCAGCTGTATTTTCAATGCACTGCAGCACTGAGTACTGAGCTCTTGATTCCTTAGAGGCCAGTTGCGCAAGTGACTTATGGAACAGCACGCAGTGAGCGAGGATATCTACTTTTGAGCAATGATGAGGGGAGATGCGAAGGATATTGCGTGTACATAAGATTATAGCAAAGAATTATATGATTGTCAATAAATCCATCTCTCATGCGTGCTCCAAGATCTTGGTGATGATGCCAGTGCCAACTAGTCCTACGTCAGTCCGGTTGATGACAAAAACGTACAACACTCACTTGTCTTGTTACCCTCACGAAGAGTGAAACTTGAAAGTCGGTAAGACACATGCAAATATCAGGTGCGAACTGGTAATACATACCGAGAGCCAACTTCGGCGGCAACATCGGTTTGCAGGGAGCAAATCATCTCAACGTTGTCTCCAGGCATAACCTATGGGTGTAAGTTCAGCGATGTAGAGCTTTGGTTGCCGAGAAACCAACCATTTTGTCCTCAGCGTCTGGGGTGCCAGGCGGGAACGTTAGTGAGGTAGTAACGTCGGCAGTCCGAAGGAAAAGTTGAGGACGATAGTTGGACACGAATGGGGTGTAGCGACCGCCTTACAATAACATGTTAGTACAAGAGCGCGCGAGTGACCATGCAACCTACCCTCGTCCTTGGTAAGGACGTAAAGTTGAGCTTGGAACTGCTTGACAGCCTTTATTGATCCGGGTACAGCGATGATCTGGCCACGTTTGAGCTGTTCCCGCTTGATACCACGGAGCAACACGCCCATGTTGTCACCCGCTTCACCCTGGGATGGCCAGTCAGGGCCATATAATTTGCTCACCAGCACTGAACACTTACTCGATCAAGTTCCTTGTGGAACATTTCTAAGAAAATTTAAATACGTTAGAGAGTAAAACAACAAGACATCACCACGCCTACCAATGCCAGTTAAGGTAGTCTTGAATGACGAACCAAGCCCAATGACCTCGACGTCTTCACCTTTTGTAATAACACCACGTTCGGCCTTAGAGACGGTGAGCCTAACAACTGGCGGAGCATCGAGTTGATATACGCACACGACCGGTTGCTACGGTGCCACGACCAGGAATGGAAAATACATCCTCAACAGGCATGAGGAAGGGCTTCTCAAGATCACCTACATCAAGAGAGTGGGTGAGGCTCTGTTTCCCTTGGAGAGAGAGAGCAGCGTACGGGGGGGAACATCAAGCCATTCGTCACAAGCTTTGACCAACTCCAGAATCTTGTTCTTGCCAATCTCATCGTCGCGACCTTCAAGCGCTGCCAAAGCTGAACCCATAACGATGGGAGTGCTTTCACCATCGAAATTGTATGTGGCAAGTAGATCCCGCATCTCCATATCCACGAGCTCCAACATCTCAGCGTCTGGAACCATGTCTACCTTGTTGATGAAGACCACGAGTTTCTTAATACCGACTTGCCGAGCAAGGAGCAGATGTTCACGAGTTTGGGGCATCTGACCGTCGGTAGCTGAGACGACAATGATACCACCATCCATCTGTGCAGCACCGGTAATCATGTTCTTGATATCTAGTAGAACACATGAAACGTGCTATAAGCAAGCCAGTTAGATTCAACTTACAGTCGGCATGTCCAGGACAGTCGACGTGGGCATAGTGACGTTGCTCAGACTCATATTCGACGTGTGCGGAGTTGATAGTAATACCACGAGCCTTTTCCTCGGGAGCCTTGTCAATCTGGGAGTAATCGGTGAACTTGGCCGAGCCCTGGTCTGAGAGAACTTTGGTGATGGCAGCAGTGAGAGTGGTCTTCCCATGGTCAACATGCCCTGCGAGCGCGTGAAGACGCGTAAAAAGCTTCAAAGAACTGGTAATTTACCAATAGTTCCGATGTTCATGTGCGGTTTGGTCCGAGAGAACTTCCCAACAGCGTCAGCGTAACCACGTCGGCCTGTTCAACAAAGCTTAAGGATCGGCCCTCACTCAGAGAGGAGAGTCTTACCCATAGAGTATAAAGGGAGAGGTGTTATTGGAGACGGCTTCCATGTTGTAGTCCGACAACGAGAGTACAGCGAATACGCCCTCACGGCTTTCGAGCAGCAAGTTAGCGAGTCATTTGCAAGGTGACAGTGTTGCCTACCTCTTGATGAACCTGCGAGTTTGTGTGCTACTGCTCTTTGTGCTGCCAAACGGAACATGGTTGTGTTACAAGAAATCCTGGTGCAAGGTGGCGCCCTCTTCCGTCGTCACAACTCGAAAATTGATTAGGCTGGCGGAGTATGAATGTCCCAGGTGGCGGCGGCAAGTGCTAAGCGCTCGCCGCTAAACCTCAGAATCACCTAGCAAGTACTTACAGGTATATCAACCGAGTATCCATAGCTTTCTCTGCAGGTCATGGAAGCCTCAGAACGACAAGACCTCATAAGGAATGCCGTTTCTTTCCTGTCAGAATTCTCCGCAAGTTCCCCCATTCTATTTAGTATACCCAATGCTTACATCGCCACAGACTCAGCAGGCCCCCTTGGCTCAACGCGTGCAGTTTCTTGAAGCAAAGGGCTTGACTCGTCCCGAGATCGAGGAAGCCATGAGACAAGCAGCTAATGCACAGATACATCCCCCACCGAAATACCAATCCTTGCACCCCGTTTATGGTCCCTCGCCATACTCCGAAATACCTCCGCCACACCAGCAATGGGATTGGCGGGACTATTTCGTATGTTCCCCCCCACCCATTGAACTGTCCGACTTACTATCGTTCCGCAGATAACAGCTGTTATATCCGGCACGATAACCTATGGAGCCGTGTCATTGTTCAAGGTAACTCTCTGCCACTGCTTAAACCTGCAGCTCACCCTCGTTACACAGAAATACATGCTGCCCCATCTTAAACCACCGACAGGGACCGCCTACGAACAGGACCGAGATGCCCTCACCGCTCAGTTTGATACCGCCGAAGCTCTGCTAAAGGAGATACAGGCCGAAACAGCCTCTGTGCGCGCAGCAGTCGAAGAGCAAAAAGAGAGGGTAGACAAGGCTTCCAAAGACGTGGAGGCAGTGGTGGTTGAGATGCGCGAAGGAGAAACAAAAACTAGGGACGAGATGCGGGAAATCCGCGATGAAATAGAGAACATTCGGGAGATGCTACCGAAGGTGAGATATACTGCGACCTGCTGTGTCCCTTCTCTGATGAGGCGCGGCGTTTCAGATGATCGAGAAGAATAAAGAAACTCAGAAACAATCCCTTGCGGAACTTCAACAAGAACTCAAGTCGCTCAAAGCACTATTGCTCAGCCGTGGTACTGGCGGCCTGACAAGTTCACCTGCAACGCCGCTGCCGGGATTGGCAAGTAGACCATCGATACCATCATGGCAGCTTGCGGGGACTGCCTCTACTCCACCTTCATCGGAATCTCTCTCAGGTGCGTCGCAAGGGGGTTCCTTCGCCTCTTCATTGATCCCGAACGGCAAAGGCAAGGAAGTTGAGGTTTCGACAGTCGAAAGTTCGTAATGTATACCGTTTGATTACGTCGTTGTAACTTGTGATTCATACACGTACCTACTACCTCCGTGTTGCCATTGGTTGGCGGTGTGCACTGTGCTGTTGTCTCTGAACCCAACTGGGAAATCGTGTCACGCTGGACGGTCTGGACTTTGCAGAGACTGCCAGACTCACATTTTTATACTCGTATCAAAACCGACTCGAATGTTTTCACAATTTCGTCAGGCAGTGGAGAGTTTCGCGCAGCCCCCGCCTCGTCAGTCTCAAGACAACGGTTCATTTACGGATGGAGACAATATCCGGAGTCGGTCACCAGATGTCAACTCCCCAGTCCGCCCGTCCTCACCCCATTCCTCAGCTCAACTCGCTGAAAATGCTCTGGTGAACCTTCGCAAGTCACTCGCAACCCAGCGGTCTCCAAGCCCAGCTCTGCACAGTACAGGTAACCCGCAGCCGCGGTCTGGTAGTCCCGGCCCTTCGTCATTACCAAAGGGCAACAGTGACTCGGGTCTGCGCAAGACAACACTGGAAGAGCGCTTACGCGCTTCGTTCGTCGTAGGAGATGCCTCAGGAGGTACCACGCCCAACCCGTCAACTAGGGCATCACCGACTCCTCCAGCACCCGTTGCCCAGCACCCGCTGTCACCTACATCCACTCCACTACCAGAGTCTCCAAACCTTCCGACAACCACGGTACCATCTCCTCCAGAAACACCACTGGTCATATCTGTTTCACCAGAGTACACCGGTCCCTTGCCCATTGCTGAAGAACTTAGTGCTGTCCCAGAAGCACCGAACGTGGAAGCTGAGACGCCATCTACCAACTCGCAGGACTCAGTCAGCTTAGATCCTGCTGCCGATGTTAGCCAACAGAAGGACGCAAATACGGAGGGCGACGTCATGCCATCTGAAGTGGCTCCTTCTTCGCTTCCGAGCGGAGAGATTCGGCCGGTGATGGACGAAGAGCTTCAACCTAACGCACAGAAAGAGATCGATACACCTGAGGCCGCTCCCACTGATGCGCTGACCAATTTACCTGAAACGGAACGTGCAAGCGAAGAGAGCGTTGCAGTGAGCTTAGAGCCTCCAACACAAGATAGGCCCACAGATGTGGATGTGGATGTTCTACAGGGACGCCTGAAGCTAGTGGAACAACGGTTCACAGGTGGAGTTTCATGTTCTATACGCTTGAACAAGTGCTGACAGGCACATCAGACATATCTACTTCATTTAAGAGACTTCAAGCAGAAAGACGGGCAGCTGACAGTGTCATCAGGGAGTTAACCCCTTTGGAAGATACTAAGGATGCCGCCGTTTTACGCGATTATCTCGTGAATATTAATATGAAGGTCGAGGTAAGCAGGACCGTCAAGTCGCAGGGAACACCGTCGTAATGTTTTCCACAGCTTAGCCAAGACGAGCTACAGCGTCTCAATGGGAAGCTCACGCGTACGCTGTGTTTTTTTCTGCTCGCACATGCCATAACGAGTACTTCACAGGACAGGAGGAACGATTTGATGAACTCCGAGACACCCACAGACTCGAGACGGCTTCTCAGTCAGACCAAATTGAGAAGCTGCGCCAACAGCTGAGTGAGGCTGAAGCTCTCATCGCTGCATCACAGGCCTCGACATCCCAAATAGAAGAGGACAATGTCAAGCGGAAATCTGAGCTTGAGCAACTTCACGCCGAAGTGGCTAAAGCGAAGGAAGCCGCGAAGGAGGAAGAAGAGAAACGAGTGAAAGCCATAAGTCTACTGAAAACTGTCAGGCAAAAACTAGTCAAGGCGGAAAAGGATAGGGATGATGCACTGCGGGAACTCGCCGAGATGAGAGAGAAGGAAAGGCAAGACATGGAGAAGGACAGGACGGAGAGAGCAAAGTTGCAAAGCGAAATCGATGCGGCCAATTTGGAGCGCGAGAAGGTGGTATCTGGGTTGCGTACCCGGTTTGATAAGGACATCGCTGCAGCAAAAGACCGAGCGGAGAAGGAGATTCAAGCTGCACGAAAGCAGCTTGATGCTGAACTGGGCGCCTTGAAGGTAGCAGTCACAGTGATGTGCTGATGACATTACTCATCGAGTCTCACAGGCCTCGCATTCTGCGGATATTTCTGCCAAAAAATCCCACATAACCACCCTGGAGAACTCGGTCAACAACCTATCCAGCGAGAACAAGACCTTTTTTGAACAGCTGCAGTTACGGCAAGCCGAGTTCGAATCCTCTCAGTGTCACGCGGAGTCATTGCAGGCCCAGAACACCGAGCTTCAGTTCCAACTGAAGGAACTGCAAGAGCGGAATGCTTTGCTCAACGATGAACTGGGCGACCTTCAGGAGGAACGGATAGTGCGCTCGCAAGCCCCCGGTGCTTCACCGGAGGAAATTTCGCAGCTTGTGTCCTCCGTTGAAGTCAAATACGAGGCCAAGCTCTTGGAGCTCAGGAGAACCCTGGCGACCGTTGAGAAAGAGCGCACCGAAACTGAGGCGAATTGGAGCCGCAAGCTAATGGAGAAGACTAATGAGACGGACGAGCTCAAACGCATCCTTCAATCGTCTGCGCAGTCGCGTGAGCAAAACGAGAATGCTACCGGAGCATTGAAGGCTGAGATCGAGAAGTTCAAAAGCGAAGCTCGCTTTCAACAAGGTCGATTGTCCGAGCTCCAGTCTGAAATGGACGCGATGAAAGATGCTGAGGTGGGTTTGTGTGGTTCAAGACATATATTCTTTTATAACCCATGCCCCGGATTAGTCTGCTCTGCATCTGCGCATCTCAGATGCTGCCGCCCGTGCCGGGGATAACGATAAGCAACTTGAGGAGTCCAGAGCTCGAGAAGCCCAGTTGCGCACGCACAATAAAGTATGTCGCCCTTTCTTTCCCCGACGCCCTCGCTAACACGGTCACAGACCCTTCGGGATGAACTACGGAAGGTTCAAAATTCAATCGCTGTCCTGGAAAGGCAGCGTAGTCCAGGCGTTGGTTACTGGACATCTACCACGGACTCACGGACCTCTATATCGTCGGTCTCAGATGCTCCTTCTCCGAGTCGAGCAGCATCTCCGGGAACTTCTTCTTCTTCACCAGCCCCGGCTAAAGGTGATGAGGAAATTAACTTTGAGTACTTACGGAATGTCATCCTCCAGTTCCTTGAACACAAGGAAATGAGAGTAAGTGCTGTGCTATACCCTGCAACCCCAGCGCCGGACTGACAGTGGGTCCTAGCCAAATCTTGTACGAGTCTTGTCGATAATTCTGCGCTTCACCCCGCAAGAGACCCGGCGACTTATCGCCAAAGTATAACGAACCTGACACCGATAGAGTATAGTCCTGAACTACCGTCGTTTGCTTTCGGTCGTTCTATAGGTTTGCTTTAGCCGCTACAGAAGTACACCCCAGGTATCGTGACTCTACGTATATAAAGTCCCACATGCTAGAGAAAGACGCGAGACCGTCTGAGGGCCGCCTTGGCGCAAGGGACTTTGATATCCTGTGGAATGTCGCTATTATTTACTAGCTATGTTATATACCATCGACGTCATATTTTGACCATATTCCCATCTCAAGCCAATGCTGATTGCAGCTGGACAAATATCACGCTGTGAATGGTCCTATATGTGATGCTACTAGTAGTCCGAGTCGAGCACAGATAGTATTTGGCAACTTGTGCAATGTGGTCGGACTCACGTGTTGAAACTCTGACCGAGGACGTGTCCGACTCGCCGCCGTGAGCTCACACAGTGGATCAGTACTACCCAACAGTGTTCACGGACTTGGTTTGTGTCACTCTCAATCGCATCGCTCATGTCTCTGGCGGACTTGACGCGGAATTCCTACCAGAACGGTTTCTCTGTAACTCAGGTGAGGAGATGCGTGTTTCACAAAGTCTTCATTCCAGTTAATTCACCCACAAGTGGCTCGGGCTTTGCAAACTATGGGTGGAGAAAGAAACTTCAGCTCATGGAGGCACACCCAACGTTGGCCCCGCGATCAGTGGTGTGTTAGAATGCGTTTGCTATCAATAAGCTAACCTGTCATGAAACACTCGCCGAACTAAACAGACGCAATCATCGCCCTGTGCAGCGTTTATATGGCCGATCCTATACTTCAGGACTACCTAAGGCACGCCCTCAACGATGGGTTCGTGTCGACTTCAGATTTCGTCACTGCCTTCCTCCACGCTGCACGTTCATCACAGCTGCAAGACGCCTCCACTCTTGATATGCTTTGTCGCGTGGCTTTGGATGCTCACTATTCCTCTGGGATGCCACCATTGGGTTCTCTTCTGCATCCCGTCAGTCCTCAAACGGTCGTATTGGCCACAGTACACGATGCACTGTTTTTCCTTCGTCAGGCGTACTCTCTGTCGTCATCTAGCTTCCATCGCCTTATGACGTCGGCGTCAGAGCTTGTTGCCCTCCTTTTATCTTGCGTTACAGACGTTTCACAGATATCAACAGCCCAAGCCATGATCTATTTTGGAGACGCCAATGACTTGCTCCATTCCGTGCGATTATCTCCGAACGTTCGTCAGGCACTGGAGACGTTTGCGCTTTCTTTGAGTCTCTTGATTGGGGATGACGCCAAGGCTGCACGCGAGGCACAGATGATACACAGCATGCAGCTTGCTCTGGGACGGAGTGATGTGCTGGGTTCTAATCTGGAAGCTGATTCTATCACTTGCGGTTTGTTGCTACAGGGACTCGTGAGTTCTGGTTCTTATTATGCCTGTTATCGTTCTAAGAACATGGAAGATCTCATCCCGCGCCAGCGACTATGGTGCTGGCAGTGGTCCCGAAGCTGTGGCACTGCTTATAGGGTTACTGAGATGGACATCCTGGGCTCCAAATGTCTTCTACACCCAGATCCTCTTGGCATCAATGACCTGCGTTTCCCAAAGCGCGCCAAGGGGAATCCATGATGGATCGTGTTTCATTTGGAGAGCATTCGTGCTTGGTCGTGTGAGGTCTTCTGTTATCCGTGTAAAACCACTGCTTCGAGCCTGAATCCTCAGCTCCCTCGGTTGCTGCAAATACTTGAGAAGGGGCTGGAAGGCCATGGAACACTTGAGTCAGACTGGGTGCGTGACTTGTTGGCTTCGCAGAATGATTTCTTCTCATAGCCTCATAGCGCGCCGCAATGCATGGTGCGGTGTCAACTGTGCTGCAACGCTCAGATCTATTATCGGAGTGTGACAATGTTCAAGCACAGGGAAGGTCCACCGAATCTAGTCAGGAAGACAACACTAGGTTTGGCCGGCAACCCGCGCAGATGAGAGACCTTGACTCATACTTGCGTTTCAGCCCACGGTCATTCGTTCAAGAACTGATGCAACAGCTACATATGGTTGGACTCATAGACCAGACTTTTGCAACAACCATGAATCCCACTATCTCTCGTGATACTGGGATGCGTCTTCACGCCGAGGCTTTCGAACACAATTGTACCCTTGAGGTATTGCACTCCGCCTTGTATGAAACGCACCTGATGACGATTATCAGAGCTATCTCGAGTCAAGACTCACGATAGAATCTAGTGAGGAAGACATGCAATCGCTGTTGAACCGCATCCGTCAGGAACCTGGGAGCCATCACTTCTTCGCTGAAGTCGTTCGTAAAGTAGGTACCCGTGGGTATTGGTCCTTGCATCGCAAACAACGAATACCCATAGCGTTTCACATCTCACTCAAAATCTGGTGATTTGGAGGTCTTGAGTCATCTTACGAAGATCCTTTATACGCATGATTTCGCTCTGGATATCTTATCTCTGCATCTGAAAATTACAGATCTTGTGTTTGAGGCATTAGAGCTTCTTTGCGAATATGATTGCGAAACCGTCGGTTCGTATTTCCCTGGTCAACACATGCCATGTTTCTGAAACGAAATAGGTGATCCTCAAACGGCTGTTAGCCATCTCGGAGACATCGTTCTATTCGTCCAAATGGTGTTAAGCAAGTTCCAGGTCAGTACAGATAGGCAGGCTTCTCGATCATACCTAAACTATCTTTTGCAGATATCGGCTCCCTCTTTTAAAAAAGGAGCCAAAGTCTTTCGCACAGACTTCCTGCGATCATCACGGGTATACCATCCCGATGAGCTTCCTCCCGAAATGAAGTCTGTGTTTACCGGATGGTTCAAAGCCATTTTTGATAGTAGTAGCGAGGGGATCGACGACACCATTCTCCGGTAAATTCACCACACGCCTCCCATGCTTGTTAGTGACTGAACATTTAGATCGACGAAACCAAAAACCCTCCTACACATGTCTGCCACACTGTTCTCTCAAGCTTGCATCGCGCGACAGGAAGGCCGTATTGATAATGATGTCCTTCACAATGGCATCTCATATTTCCTGGGACCTCTTCTCAACTGGACACTCGTGGGTGTCGTCCATGCCATGTTGTTCGAGGTTCAACAACGGGGGTGAGTCAAGATGTCACATAGTACTGCTCAACTCATAGGTGACTGTCTCACAGATTAGCCGCCCCCTTCCAGCTCGAAATCCTGCAAAGTCTATTATTGGCCCCAACGTGTCCCCACGTGGTGGTGCGCCTTTGCAGTCCAAACATTCTTAAAATCTTGTCGGGAAAAAGAACGCAAATAGTGGTCTCAAGTCTCCATTATGACATTGGTGCCATAAGATCAATTGCGCTCCAGACATTGTCAATCAAAAAAGAAGGTAAACACTAGAGCGTTTCCCATTTCTTTTAGACTGAAGACTGCCTTGGCAAAGGAAACACCCAAACCCAGGACGAACCTTCGACTACATCCCCGGGCGCGTTCCTGGACTTCGCAAGACGGGAAATTCGTGATGCCTTGGCCTTGGCGCGACAACACAAAGCGCCCCGCGTTGACGTCGGTCGCTGCCTCACCGTCACTACACCCACAAAATTCCTCCTACTCCTTTGGTCTGAGCTCTGCGTTGCCGCAAGCCACGGAGAAATGGAGACGTGCCGTCGGCTCGCGACATTCGTCCTCATCACGCCACGTTCGGGGGTACCGCCCCTTCTACCGCTCTTCGTGTACAACGTTCTTCCTATCTTAATTGCTGCGGTCGACCAGCAGGGAGGTGACACAAGTATGAACACGGAACTGCTCGTGATGATTATCTCGACCTCACTTTCAGCTGCCCTTCACCTGGAATGGGCACTGCAGACCCTATGCAATGAGCACACGGTGTTGGGTCAAGCGAGCGCTGTGCTGGCGAGAAAGCTGGCGGCAGATTTGCATGCTCGAAGGGCAAGCTCGATCACGAGCGGGACGATCCTTCAACGCCTGGGTGCATCGCCTGCTTTCGTGGCAAACTATCCAGTATTCATTTTATGATATGTACATATGGTGCGCGAGTCGGTGCACCCCAAGATATATTGTCTAATTGATCACGACGCAAACTACATATAGAAATCCTGACATCTCATCATACTCCGGGCTGTGGTGGAGCTGCAAGGGGTTTCATGAGGCTAGGCAATAAAATAATTGGGGAGGCTTACGACAGCAGGCATTTTCTACGGGATCACAGTTCTGGTCCGCAGGGCACAGAATCAAACAAGATGAATGTGCAGACATCTAGTGAAAAAAAGTCAGACATTGATATCCTGACCCTACTTGTGAACGAACCTGTGGGTTGTTCTCGGGTATTGTGTGATGACTACGCGGGTGATATTCGGGTTGAATAGTACTGGAATGAATACCGTGGTGGTGAAGAGCCTTGCGGATCTCTGCAGCCACTGGCATGAAGTCATGATCACGCGATGCCATGACATGGACCGAGGCGACTATCTTGGATTCGGAAAGCTGCCAGATGTGCAACTCGTGGACAGAAAGCACACCGTTGACAATCAAAATTGATTCGCGCACTGCATCAAGTGATATGGTTGGCGGAACCCCTTGTAGCAGAATGAAGGAAGCGCTGCGAACTGAAAGCGGTGTAAGACTTGGTTCGGGCACTAGCAAAGCCAACTGAAGAGCTGCATACCTAATGGCAGTGCCGAGGAAAAAATTATCGCAGTGATCACAAGACTGATCATTGGGTCGAAGTAGAATTTGTACTGCCACGTTGTGAGCCATATGACTAGGCCCGTGGCGATGACGCCGACGTTTCCCAAAGCATCTCCCAAGACATGAAGCATCAACGCCTGCATGTTCATCGAACCGTGAGCGTGTCCATGAGCGTGTCCATGAGCGTGTCCATGACCACCTTCTTCCGCGGACATATCAGTGGGAGATACCGCGGTGAGATACTCATTTGCATTGGATTCATCTTGGAGTAGAGGCGTTTGCTCAGTGAAAACATCGGAATGTGTGGTGCTGTCCTGGCTGAGTATATGTTGGGGCGAGTGCGGTGGACGAGAGGAAGTTGTGTGACGGACGGCATGTGACGGGGATGTCCTTCCGCCAGACGACGCAATATCCTGGGCAGCTTGCACGAGCGAGGCACGGGTGGCAACCGGGTGTCCGTAGAGTGATGAGTAGGACTCCGAGCGGTCGCGACTAGTGGAACGAAGTGTCACTTTCTGGGTTGGCGTGACGTCACCGCTGGTGCCATGACGGATACTGGCAGGTCGAGACGATGGAGTGCTACCTTTGTGGTCATGTGCGTGACCATGCTCTGTGAAATGGGGGGTTATGTCGGTGATGGGGACACGAAGAAGATCAGAAGACCCACCATGGAAAAGGAATAGACCGACGATGTTTGACGCCAGGCCGAAAGACCCCACAATCACTACTAATCGAGGGTTCGAGATTTCTATCGAAATGGCGGCATTCAAAAGACTGGATTGGAGTAGGCCTGGATCATTCACGCACCAGGGGTACTGAAGAAGCGCTCCAATGCCTCCATTGAAATAGAAAAGCAAAGTGCCAGAAGAAAAACCCCATTGACGAGGGCGGCAAGGATCTCTGCCCTGTGCCAGCCGTAGGAGTACCGAGAGTCATTTGCACTCTGACTGGTGAGCTGTGACGTGGAGCCCTACATGAGGAAGAAGTAAAGAATGCCACAAGAAGCAAACCTTGATAGCATAGAGTGCCACGATCAAACTCATCACATCGCTGCCCCGGGGATGAGCCAAATATAAAATCCATGCATGCAGTTCGGCTCACTTCAGCATATGAAAACTGTCAGCGACAAGGGCTAGTGAACCGACTGCATAACCTAGAGACAGCCATGGAAGATTAAAGGGTGTGTTGCAGGCAAATGGCAGGCTGGTGCGTACCAACGATGAGTTCTATGAAGAAGAACACGACATCTATGACTAGTAATAGTGTTATACGTGCTGAACGAGACAAAGCCATCGTTGTGGAGGAAGAAAATGAGAGACGGCCACAAGCTGGCCGCGTTCGAAGTGCTAAAGAGGACCATAAGCTGCTTAGTCAGCGTTCGAATGTCCGTTTTTTCTCCAAGACTGCGAACTTCATCCGAGTAAAAAAGTTAAAGATTTGGTGTAGCGTTGGTGACTTTCTCTAGCCTAGCACACCCAGCGAATCAAACATTCACAATGGCTGCTCCATCGATGGCCGCAGCTCTTGCTGCGTCACTACCAGCGCCCTCCTCGGCTCCTCCGCCTGCTGCACCTGTGTATGAGGCCATCCCTGCATCCATGTCTACAGCAATCGATATCGAAGCCGAAATACCCCTCACATGCGTGCAGTTAGATGCTTTAGTATGTGTTTTTTAAAGTCCTTCTCTTCCATTCTGGTTTCTAGCAATGGAAATTTCTTCCCTTGTCTACCGCATTCTCGCTATCCGACCTTTCATGTTTCGCTGATGAAGAACACCTCTCCGACCGGTTTGCCAGGTTGTTACCAAAATCGTACAACACGGACGTGACGCCCCCTCAGCTTCTGCCCACGGCCTTCTGCTCGGACTTGACCTTGAGGGTGTCCTCGAGGTGTCGAACAGTTTTCCATTACCGAGTCATGCAAATGATGACGATGAAAAGTCATCGAAATCAATTGGTAAGTGTGCCGACAGCTGTCTGCAATCGACGCCTGATGAGATGAAACATTCGACATGCAGCACGTTACCAAGCGTCGATGCTACGATCACTGAAGGAGGTGCAGGGCGATGACAACGTCGTCGGGTTTTATCAAGTTACGACACTCGGTGCTTTCTACAACCAAACTCTGGTTGATACACAAGCGATACATCAGGAGAGATTGAGACATGGGGGTGTCGTGATCGTGCATGGTAACGGGATTTCTCACATTCAAGGCGGATTCGGACACTCACAGCGCGGTCAGACATCTCGCAAACGGCGCGCGGAAATGCGTCGTTCCGGGCGTTCAAGTTAACGTCTTCATTCATGGATGCCTACAAAAGGGCCAATTTTAGCACCTCGAGGTGAGGTTCCATTCCACTCGATTGAGGCTGTTTGTTCAGGCTGTTTCGCTGGCCGGTGCATGTCTGGCGGATTGTTTTGCTGAGTCACGGTTTGCCGTTTACAGCTTGATCAGCCATCGATTGATATTTTCGGCTATCCTCGAGGAAATCCCGCTAAGAATTCGGACAAATGCATTGACGAGTGCGTTCCTGAACGTCTTGGCAGCGCCGTCTTCGTCGCCGTACACGTCTACGCAGCTCAGATCAGCGGATACTCTGGCGGTTCCTCCGTCGTTTTCAGTGCTGGATCTCGGGAACTCTGGCCTTACGCGCAACTTGGAGCAAGTGTCGGAGGCTATTGACAATTACCGGACAGAAGAAGGTAATGTGGCATACTTATCAAGACAGATCGGACGAGAGAAGCTGCGGGCGGAGACATATGTGGCTAAGCGAAAAGAGGAGAATGCGCAACGGGTGGCGCAGGGACTGACCGCACTTCCTGAGGAGGACGTGAGCAGGTTGTTTAAGATTCCAGCTGAGCCGAGCAGGCTGGAAAGCATGCTTTTGTTGGGACAGGTGGATGCTTATGCGAAGAGTTTGGAAAGTAGTGCAGGGATAGGACTACTAAAGATGTATGGCGCGAGGGCGGGATCTGGTGTATGAGCTACGGTGGTATGTGGTCTTGTGCAAGTGATTCATTGTCAGGGTACAACTGTTTTATTGATCAAGCATCAATGCATCAATGCATCACGATCCATCTCCGCGCAGTGTCAAAAGTCATACAGCTGTGTTCATCGTTGCTTGGATATTATTATTATAAATAGTATGTAATACGTTGTGAACAGAAAGAGAGGGCAGGAACCGCAGTCGTTCTATTTCGGAATAGATCGCAACGGAAATTTTTGAGGGAGGAGGGACGATAAAATCGCGAATTTGCCGCGAGGGGAGGAGGAAGAGAAAGGGCAAGTGAAAGGAAGAAAGAGACGAAAGGAAAGGGGGGGTCCAATCAAACGAAGTGAAGCGAGCTCCGGTCGCTGTTAACGTTGTGCGGATGAAGCGTTTTAGGGTCCTTTGTGATTAGTCAGCACAGTACCAGAAGTATTAATATTAGTGTTTTTTTTTCTTTGCCAGGGTAATCGTCGAACTGGTTTTGTCTTCTCCCTTTCGTTCTCTCGTACTCATCCACGACTGTCCTTTTGACGGCCAAGCTTGAAGCTCGCTCTTATAAAAGGGCCCCTGTCAATCCTTTAATCAGTCCAGCCAAATACACCCCCAAACGCTCTCTACTCACAATGGCTCCCTTGTCAAAGTATCTCGCGTTCTTCTCTTTGGCTCTCTCTGTTTCTGCCCTTGCTTCCCCTCACATCTCCCGCAACGTTTACAACCATGCACACCGCGGTCTTGGCCATGCAAAAGTAGATGCTGACATCCCTGTCCCCGTCGCCGCTCCCCCCAAGCGCAAGCGCTCCCTCAACAAGCGGTGCGTGCCCAAGCCTGCCAATGCCACCACTTCCGCGCTGCCCACCTCTTCCCCACTCCCCGCCTCTTCCCCACTCCCCACCTCCGTCCCGGTCCTTCCAAGTGCTGCCCCGGTCAACGTTGCTCCTGCACCGGCTTCTCCCCCTCCGTCTTCGTCGTCGCCTGCTGAATCGCCCTCCACCCCGCCGCCGCCTCCCCCCCCTCCCACCTCCACCGCTCCCCCGCCTGCTCAGACTTCCCCACCCCCGAGCAACTCTGGTGAACCAAGCTTCATGATCGGTACCCAGGATGGTCAAGGTATGCATATCTTGCTCTGCGTTCCTCCCACCCAACACTAAAATTTCTGTCTCAGGCACATATTATGCGACTGGCCTCGGCGCATGTGGCATCACCAATACTGACACCGAGTACATTGCTGCCGTCTCTTACCTTCTTTTCGACGCCTACCCGTGAGTCCTGTCTTTCCTTCCAAACATCATGCCTGAGTCTCATGATTTATTAGCGGTTATAATGGTGTGAACCCTAACGACAACCCGGTTTGCAACCAGAAGGTCACTGCCAGCTGTAAATACCCTCAGCTATCGTCTCATCCTATGCTCATAATTTCTCTCTATCCAGACCAGGGCAAGAGCATCCAAGTCACGATCACTGACAGATGCACAGGCTGTGCGATCACTGACCTCGACTTTTCACCCTCTGCGTTTAACAGCTTGGCTGACCCGTCCCTTGGTCGCATTGACATCTCTTGGGTTTGGTCTCCTTAGAAACCGCTTCCCTCGCACCGATAACGAGTCGTTTCCCTGGCGCTTTCGACGACGGCGATTGACTTGTCCTTCCGTGTTCACTTATTCACTATTCATACACGACCATATATCCTTAAATTTATTCCCGCATCTTCAGTTTCGCATACGACTATCTTATCCCGGCGCTTGGTCGCTCTATCTGCTAGCCAGAGAGCTTGGGGAAGTCACGCCATTCCCGCAATACCCACACGCGTAACGCGTGCTACGTTAATTATACTCATTTGATGGAGCTTTTTGGTAGTTGATGGGTGTTGAGTGCAGGGTGTTTTGTGATGCGTTTTGTCGCTTGCTTGCTTTGGTCAAGAAGTGCTTTGTTTCTAGTGTTCTACTCTATATAGATGCATTGTTGTTTAAATGCTCTCATCCAATGGAATCACATTTTGCTACTACCTTTTGTGCCCCGAAATTCCTTGTATTTTGAGACTGCACATGGAAGATCTAAGGGAAGTTGAGATGCTTAGATCCGAGGTTGATTTCACGCTATCTCCGTTTGTGCTATGGCCCATGGGCATCCGGAAGTTAACTTCGAGATCTTATTTCCGCAGTCTCTGGAGCACCGTGATCCTTGAACTTGCCCAGAAAATGCCCTTCCGGTCGACGATGATTCCAGTAGTACTGTAACAGAAAAGCTAGAAACAGGTATAAAAAAATCGGATGCAGTACGGTCATTTGATACCTACGATCCCATAAAACTGATGCGCCCCTGGCAGGCTCCTTGTCCGCGGTAAAATCCTGACTCGGCAACGTATATTCCGCTCCACAAGAGCTGGTTTTTAACGCGGTCGACTCGATGCTGATTAACCATTATGGGGATTTCGACACTGGTTATGACTGACTTTACGTATTCAGTGCAGTGAGCAGTACTACTAATGATACCGTACGGTCTAACCAGGGTCCCGGACCGTCCTTCGCGGTGGAATAAAACCTTGTACAGTGAACGCATGATGCCGCGAATTTTTTCTCTCGACAGCCCTGTTTCATCTCCGGGAAGGTAGATTTGGCAACCAAAGGCCAAGCATGCACATGCTAGCATAAGTTTATGCACCGTGTATACAGCGCCATATACACGTGATGGTACGACGGGAATGACCAGGCTTGAGACTACGCTGATCCCGGTCAAAATGGGGTGCACGTCACAACGTGGCCCCCGGGCTCTTGTTCCGCCAAGGGACAACTGACAGCCACACACACAATGGTCGCCGCATCCCCTCCCTGACACAGCTCCTAGCGTGTCCAAGCAAATGCCATGACGCAAGCCTCCTAACCCCCAAATCACGTCAACCGCATGGCCGCGGTCACCCGTGCCCAATACTCTTCTTCCGTCGTCCCTCTCACCGCTGTAGACACCGCCTTGCATAGGCCCTCATCCCCCACCCCTGATCTTCCCTGATCCATGAGAATTGATGCACAAAGATCTAATGTAAACCGTCGGAACACCGAGGACGGAATCTTGGTGAACGGTCCCGGAATTTGTCCACGTATGGGGTGTGTGATCATAAAGAAGGGCACGAGGCGAGAGCCCAGGGATGAGATTTGCTGCAGGTCAGGGACATGGTCAATTCCTGATTAGATCATGGCTCTTGTCACGGGGAAGACAAACCTCGCTCTGGATGACGCACGATCCACGTTGGAGGAGACGTAAGAGCGCACAGATGATGATCTATAAGATAAGATGGTTTGACGGTGTGACAGTAGATGAACGTGTTATTGGGCGCACCTGTGACGTGGAAAAATTCCCTGTCCCTAATTCCCAGAGGGTTTTAGGGAGGTGCGAGATCCACTCCTGAAACTTGTGATCTTCACCTGCATGGCGAGGGTTGAAGTGGCCAGTATAACCACGTTCTTTTTCGAGCTACCAAGGCATCAGCAACCGTTGGGTTCCAAGCAAAATACTAGGCATACCAGTAAAAGTCGAGCGACAAATTCGATCGTAAGACGTTTGACGCCAGAGTTCGCTGTGGTCCTCAGAGCGTGATCAAGCGTCGCTGACAACACTAACGAAGATTCATCCCCTAACTGCCCTCCCATTCCGGTCACTTGATTCAACAGAGCCCAGATGGTCGGCAGAAGCGCGGTATACACTGTAGGGGAGATAGGCCTCGGCAATTGCGCGCCCAATTCACCTTCTCCTCTGAGAAGTCGGATGATATAGGAGCTGACGAGATTAGCCTGTACATCGAGCTTCGCGTCGCCCCTAAGAGAAGCAGACTGGGCCTTCGCGTGTGGTGGTCGCAAACGAGGATTTCCGCGTTGCGCATCCCCAGGATCTGACCGAGACGAGACGAGCACCAGTAGCGATGTAAGTTCGCAGTAAATCACGTTGAGATCTTGGAAAGCTTGTTCCATCTGAGTTGCCGTTGAGTCAATCTGGGAGACATGGTTCTCCGAGTGCTTGCCTTTACTTCTCCGTACGCAGGTTTAAATGGGAAATATCCAGTCAAGTAGCCCAGTAATGTCTTCAGTTCTTCACAAGATTTACGAAGATCTTCGCCCTGATTCGCCGGAGCTCAATGAGAAATCAAGGTACGCTTCAAGGACCACATACATAACTCGCGTTCTGAAGAATTGCGCTGTAGAGAGTCCGAGTGATCTTGAGTGCCGCAGTCAACATTTGAAGGTCCGTTTCAGGCGGGTTTGTGCTCGGTGAGAAGACGATAGGGGCACAATCGAGAGAAGTAGCAGTTAGAGTTGCGTAGAGTGTTTGAGTCAGTCGCTGTAAAGTTCGTGTATGTCTAGCATGTCATCGATAGAACGAATCCATACCATGACGAAGGGAATGTCACCCAATGCACGGGATGAATGGTCTTGTTCGAGGGAAACTTTTGAGAGATCGTTCAGAGTCCACGCTGCATCTGGTGGACCCGATATAATTTTGGAATCGTACACAAAGTCTTCATCGAAAGACTCAAGTTCCGGTTGCACGTTCCAGACAATCTGCTTGCCACGGTTCACGTCTTGTGGAGCTCGAAAAACCGCCGCGTTTTCTTCGTATAACCGTCTGCATGTAAAAGATGGTCGCAAAAACCAAGTCGGTGGCGGTATTGCAGCTAGACCGACATCCGTGCCTAACAAGCCAGATGCAAGGGATTGTGGATCGATCGCATGAGCTAGGAAAGAAGAGAGGGAGCGCAGGACCACCAGTTTCGACTAACAATCCGTAAGAATGGGTGGAACATAAACGTCGAGTAGATGGAACTACCTGAGGTGAAAGAACTACAGAAGCAGTAGAGGTGGCCTGTGCTGTTCCTGGGTGGGGCACAACGTTCGATCAGATAACAACGGCCACTGACATTCCAAAGAAAACAAACCTTCCGCCCCGCCCAATTTGGTTCCTGCGCTTAGGATTCCAAGATAACCCTCTAATGCACGTTTTCCGTGCCCAGGACGGGATTCATCCCAACCATCGACCACGGTCTCTGGTACAATACCAAGAAAGAGATCCAGAAACCGCACTGCATCTATTCGGATTTCTGGGAATATGTGCGTTTGTGCAGAGGTGGTAAAAAGGAGTAGAAGTGGTATGTGTGGAATTATATCATCCTGACGAGTGACATGAACACTTTGAATGGGTGCTAGGGATAGCAATACTTACTCTGGGTACACGCGGTAGAAGCCACCAGAAGAAGGAGAGTAAAGCTTTGCGAACGCTAGGATCCTGACAAAGTTATAGCGAATGTGTATTTGGGCTGATAAAGACATACCTCGTCGCCAATGAGACGCACACAGGCACCAACCAAAGGAGTAATGGAGCTTTCCAGCAGTCCAGGGTGATCCTCGAACAGCTCTCTGGCACTGAAAATCGCATCTGCTATACAGGTCTATCATCGCGCGCGGGTGTTGTTGCGATCTTATTACCTTTACGAGTTCCAGCATTGTAGTGTTTCAGGAGTGAAAGTATGTCGTCGAAGGACCGTCTTCGCTTAGTCGTGGGCACCGTATGGTCTTTTTCAATAGCAATGCTCTGAGTCGGAAGGGCGATACCTTGGGACTTTCAATGGACAGATAAAGTAACGAAGACGATACGCACTTCGAGCCTTGAACGAAGTGTCTACTACATTAGTTGGCAGCTGCTTTCCCTTGCCAAGTTTTAACTTGGCTTTCTATGATGGTTGTCAACAATTCGGACAGTAAAAGGTGGTGCATGCTGGGTGAAAGGTCTCACTGAGAAGTCTGCGACCTTGTCCTTTTTTTTCTTGGAGCTCTTCGGCATAGGACGCGCAAGTTGCTAAATGACAGGATTATTTACATAAGGACCGTTTTGTCGCGGAGTATCTCAGAGTCTAGGTCGGATATGACGCGTTGGGCCAACAACGCAAAATGTTTGAGTAGGTACATCAAAAAGTTCTACGCAAGAGCGTAGATGAGTCACTGCATGTTCACTATAGCATATACAGAGCGACGAGACAGTGCAGAGTAGATCACAAGTGGAAAAGTCCTTGGGCGGTATAGGGCAGTTCTTGGAATCACCAGAACCCGAAGAAAGGATTCTTCATGAAGTCGACCTTCAAATCCAAACAGAGCATGTCTTCATCGTCCTTTGTGTATCCCCTGACAGTGACAGTGAACTTGGCTAAGTGGTGGGTAAGTGGGGGCCTTGTCTGAATGACGGAGGACAAACCTTGAGGGATCTCCTTTGGTAAAGAGACTGTCTGCACTACAGTATAATCCCCCTTTTCGACTGGACACTGTACGCTCGCGTTGGCGGTACGACTAAGGATAGTGAGCATCGGTATCAGACCTTTGTGGCCAGCAAAGACTTACGCCTCCTGGCAGACATCGAATTGTTTCGACAACAATTTGATGAGGCCGAGCTTAACAACGACGTCCGCATAAGCTCCGTCCTGATGGAGGGTGTCAGCTCAGGTTGGACAAGATGAGGTACCGAAGCGAACCTCAATAGTCTCCATCGCTGTGCCAACCACTGTGATAGTGAGGTCTTGGCCGGGTTTGGGTGGATCGGGGAACAGAGATATCGACTTGAGCTGAATGGCGTCAGTGGAAAGCCCTGTCCCCTCGTCAGTCATTCATTCCTAAACGCTACCAATAGCCGTGCTCCCACCACAATCGGTGTACGACCAGCCCTCTGTAGTGTGAACAGGGGTTTCGACCAACACTTGCTCCTCGACGTTGGCAAATGCTACACCCGCGAGGACAGCAAGCAAGGAGAAAGAGAAAAGGCGGACCATGGTTGAAATTGAAAGGAAAGAACTGAGAGAGACGAATAAGGTGCCAAGGTGGAGACTATTGAGGGCGTGAGAATATATTCCTCCATGCGTCCGTCGTTGACACTAACAAAGTAATAGTTGCGGCCAAGAGTAATATTAATACCGACAAGTCTGCGACTCTCACTTCTTCTACAGTGACACAGTGAGTAGCTATAAAACACAACTTCTAGATCTTTCTCATTTCATCTGAGACCACTCAGGACATCCGTCGAACTGTGTCAGGACCCCCATTTCACCTTGTCTTCTTCATCGATCTCTGCCCACCAGCTATGAAGCCACGAGAGTACTGCTGCTGCGCAATTCCTCTCACTAATGCGGGCATATATACTACGCTCACCGAGCAATTTGTCCTCGCTATCGTCGTAGGGACACTTTCGGTGGCCACCCCATCTAGTAAGCTCTTATTCTCATATGCAACTCACTTTGAAGTAACTGTTTGTGCTGTAGTTGTCGGGGCGGCTACTCCATCATTTGCTCCTTGGCTCCTGGCACTTTTCTGCTATGTAGCGGCTGCAATTCAAATATTGGGCTTCCTCGGTGTAGCACAAGTAAGCACCACATGCCGACCTATTATATCCTGGCCTGTCTGACAAGAGTTATAGGAAAAAGCAATTATGTACCGCAGATATGTCACTCTCCACACCGGTTCGACCATCGTTGTCTTTGCGATTGCTGCAGTCTGGGCTATCATCTCCGCCGCTCGCCACCCCACTGCGCAATCGAACTGCGAGAGCACATACTTTCCCACTAATGACTCAAACGTCAGCACCTCATCAGAGGGTCAGACTCTATGTGACATATTCTCATGGGTCGATGTCGGTCTGATGGGCGGTGCTTGGCTCTTCTTCGCGGTAGTTCAGGTGAGCAGAGAGTCATCAACCAATGCAACTTCCTATACTTATCACTCCTGAAGACCTACTTACTTACTGTCGTGTCATCGTATGGCGCCGCCCAAAGAGAGGACCACGAGAAGTACGACGCACTCAACGATTCAACGAAACCCCTTACAGATGATATCCCCATGGCTGATCGTGGCGACCCTTGGGATTCCAGAGCGTCTCACGAGTTTGATTATGGTCGGACTCATGGGCACTCGAGGAACGAAAGCACAGCATCTACAGTCACCGGTGCACCGATACGGACTGAAGCCTATCCTGATGGCGGCTATGGTGGCTATTCAACAGCCTCTCATCATTCACAGCATCAGCAGCTTGCAAGAGAGCCGTCAACGAGGAGAGCGCTCTCCCCGCCTTCTGATGCGTACGTGCAGCCTACGTCATATGCGATTAATGATCATACTGGCCAAAGTGCCCCCATTGGACAGCCTGCTCTGGTCCAACACCATCACGGTGGGTGCTGATCCAATCTCTTCCGCCGTGTTTGCCCTGATGCAATATCAAGCTCAAGCTTAACGAGCTGCTGGTGATTAATGGACAACTCGTACTACCCATCGATTCTCTAGTTGAGAACTCATTTAGCCATAAGGCGCTGAAGTTTTCTTACAATAGCATTTGTTTTACTCGTGACGTTTCATGGAGTTTTCTCGCCTCCATGTTAGTTCCCGGACTTGGTCTTGTATCCATATCCTTAGCCGTACGCTACTACACCCTATGATACTTATTAGGATGGACATGGCATTGAAATCTTGATGTAAGTCATGACAATGGGATGTCCGCTGTGTCGTCCCCTTTAAGATCAGGTGCGTAAATCGTCTAGACGTTTCCATCTCAAATCTCTCGGTATCCCGTCTGCCGTCAGGAGAGTGACAGGAAGGACGGAACAGCATGTCACGCGTGTATAGTTTGCAGTCCGAAGCTACGGAGAGAAGGTCCCAGTGGAAGTACGAAGGATAGGAACGCCCCTGAATCTGATTCAATCAAAGCGTTACTTGTGATGCAGGCTGCGAATGGTGGGGTGGGTGTCTCTAAACCACGATCGAGATGGCAGCATGTCACCGACCCCGGAGGGCACTGGGGTCGAGGAAGTCATATAATGAGAGCAGCGTTCCATTCAAAACTCGGTCCGTAAGGAAAGATGAATGAGAGATGTATCATTGGCCTGCGAGCGGAAGATTTACGAGCGGATGAGATGGTTGTCTTAACTGCTGCCCTGCAAGTACGTTGCATCTCGTGGAAGAGTATCGAGCGTTGAATTCAGTGCTAAAGCCTTGCGTGCTTGAAAGCCAAGTTGAAGGTTGGCTTTAAACCTGGACTTGGCAAGTAAACCGTGCCTATGAGAGGAGGGATCACGGAGACAGTGTGAACTAGAATTTTTGGCGGGTTTTGTACATGTGGATGATAGGGCCCTAGGGGAGGACAAGGTATATTTCTATGGTGACAAGTTCGCTTGAAGATAACGAAGAAATCAGGTTGAACGGCTGTTCCCGCGTCTCTGCAACACCCGAAATCGATGTGTCGAGCTTCTGGCACGACGTTACCTCGCCCACTCAACGTGGATCTGTCTAATGTGTGCCTTCTGCCAGCTTGGGGTGTTCCAAGGCCATTCGCGAGCCTAAGACGCCGCTTTAGTTGCGCAGTTCTGCCGCTAACTGCAAAACAATAGGGCGAGACAACGTGGCATGTGCAGTGCTATTTGCATCTTCAGTTGGCTGGTTACCTGGCCGCAAAGATGCCCTCGAGATACATAAATGTAGTATGCTTTAAAGGGGGATTCCTTCCTTATCGACTTTTGTTCGCACTGACATCAAGAACGGAGAACCCATCGGACACCCATAGCCCGTGCCGTAAGGCGAACTTGAACAAAAGCAGCATTCGGGGCAGGCTTCCTCAAGTTCTTCTGTAACACTTGTATAGTTTCCTTGTCACCCGCAGGACTGTCTTCTTCGCATCCATTCACTTGATCCTCTGTCATCCAATCTCTCTCCCCAAACCATACTTATCAAGTTTAGCGTCTGCGACCCTCCATTCGCAAACTCATCCCGATGCCTGCACTTACACAATCATCATACGAAGTTCTTCTGGACTTTACAAATGACACCCACGACTGCGCAACCATACAGCTGTTGCGAGACTATGGAAGAAACCCCAGCGCAGTTATATTGCTACACCCCGGAGAGAGCGTCACTCTTGTACTCGATGCAGGCTCAGTGTACAAGTATGCTCTGAAATCGCGTTCCAAGGTCGCCAACGTGAGGTGAGCCCGCTCCACGTGTTTTCTCGTCGTCCTAGATCTTGACGCATGGTGCAACGGCGCAGTGCCCGAAGTTGGAGAGACATACGATGCGAGATGTCGCAGCTATTTTCTACGGGATCGTCTTCACGGACGTCGCAGCGTGCATCCCCGATCCCGCTATGCAATGGTGTGACTGTCGACCACGTATGGCGGGACTATCGCTTCAATGTCTGGAATGATTCGGCTAGTATTCTCAGGATCGCATATCCTCCTTCGTCGCTAATTACATCTCTTCTTTTAGTGAGGCTCGTGGGTTTGCAGGACGCGGCTATACCCTGTTAAGGCGAGAGCCTTCATACTATACCATTGTCACCCACCAAGCGCAGGACACTCTGCTGGTAGATGATGATCACTCACATCTCGACGTAATATGTAACGTAAATTTATCTCTTATTGTCTTACTCTCTCATCTGCATTTGGTGTCGACACTTGGCAGTTGAGGGTGAAAGACCTGGAATGGATCACTTGTGTCTTGGTCATGTATGTCAGTCGGCATGAAATTAAGTCCCTCTGCACACATGATGTGCTCGAGGTCGAGTACCCAAGCGCAGTCACGTGGGAGAGTAATCATGCACATACACTGAGCGTCACGCCCCCCTATAAATGTCCACTGCCGCCTTTCTCTTCTCATTTTTATTCATCATTCAACCAGTACAATGCAAGCAGCAGCGAACATCGCGCAGGCCGTGAGTGTGAACTTTCTAGAAAGTTCGCATGCTCACTCGTTTCAAGCAACTGGGCGAGTTTCCAACCGTTGTCAAGCCGCAGTATAAGCATCGCGAGGATGGATCTACCATGAAAGCCCTTGCGTGGTTTGGTACGAAAGATGTACGAGTGGTCGATGCTCCTGTTCCGGACATAACGGAGCCAGACGACGTCATCGTCAAGGTCACTGGCACGACAATCTGCGGGTCTGACCTTCACTTGTACCATGGAGAGATTTTAGCTCTCCAGAAAGGCGATATTCTTGGGCACGAGGTTCGCCTCTCCCCTAGTCGTTCCAGCTGCTGTTCACTCGCATTACCTCAGTTTATGGGCAAGATAGACCGAATAGGTCCCAACGTCAAGAATCTGAAGATCGGCCAGCGGGTCGTAGCTTCTTTCCAGATTGCATGCGGAAGATGCAAGTTTTGTAAACAAAAGCTCTCGTCGTTCTGTGACAACACCAATTCTTCTTCGCGAGTGATTTATTATACTTCCAGTGTACCTTCCTGACCACCACCAGGCTTCAAAATTATCTGTATGGCGCGCGCGACGCAGGCTTTTTCGGGTATTCCCATTTCACAGGAGGTTTCCCAGGTGGTCAGGCGGAATACGTGCGAGTGCCCCTCGGGGAAGTTAACCTGCTTCCCGTACCGGATGACCTACCTGACGAGAAGGTCCTATGTCTATCTGACGTCTTACCCACCAGTTATCATTGTGTCGTTGACACCGGCGTAGAAGAAGGAGACACTGTGGGAGTTTGGGTAAGTTAAGTTGCTTTCCAGCTTCATATTTGACTCACGGGCTCACTAGGGACTTGGCCCAGTTGGCCAGTGTGTCGCGCGCTGGGCTAAGATCAAAGGAGCTTCTCGTGTAATTTGCATCGACAGGGTTCCTGAGCGTCTTGCTCTTGCCAACACGGCAGGGTTTGAGGTCATTGACTTTAGTAAAGACAAAGATGTCACGAAGAAAGTACACGAGCTTGTCCCAGAGGGGTTGGACGTGGCTCTCGATTGCGGTATGTTGCAGTCAGATCAACATTTCATTTGAATCTTATGTGTCCTAGGTACATTCCACGAGCCGAAGACGTTGCTTCACAAAGGCATGAAAATGCTGATGCTGGAGACCGACGTTCCAGAGACGGTCAATGAGATGATTTTCTCGGTGAGGAAAATGGGTCGATGTGGACTGATTGCCGTCTATGCTGGCTTCACCAACAGCTTCAATATCGGTGCGTTGATGGAGAAAGGTGTAAGATTGATTGGAAACGGTCAAGCGCCAGTCCACAAGTACTGGAAAGAGATACTTGATGACTACATCCAAACTGGGAAGTTCGATCCTACATTGTGAGTAGACTTGTTATGGTTGGATCATAGCTCACCCGGGTTTAAGTATGATCTCTCATCGCGTACCAATCGAGGACACGGCAAAATTATATGCTGCGTTCGACAAGCGCGTCGCAGGAGTGGAGAAAGTGTTTATAGAGACGCAGTTTTCTTCCCCGGCTTGCGAAGGTGCACCCAAAACAAAAAGGGTGGACGAATGGAAAGTTTAGGAGAACCAAAAAAACGGTGTTGGAAGGGCTGCAATACGAAGTCACATTCAGATAGTATTAGATTGTGTAGTAATTCACATTGTACGTGAAGTGCCGGAATTCATTGAAGCTGCAAGTTCTGCACAGAGTAACGAAAGGGTAGGGGCGATGCGCGATTCGCAGAGCCCAATCGGCTTTTGGGCGACCAGCGTGTCCGTAGAAGTGCACCTTGTGCAAGTTGTACAGCTGGTCTGACCTCCCCTGGGACCGCGGCGCCTGCACGCGAAGACGCCTTGGGGAATTTTGCGGCATAGCTAGGCTTTGCACTCTCCGCTCTCGAATTCTCGGCCATCTGTGCCCTGCTTTGTTGGACTGGCTTGGCAAGAAGTGATTCCTAAGAGACTTTAACCATTGCTACGTGTCCGTCGTCGGTGGTACTCACAATATACGACGTTGCTTTATTGCCAATCTCAGCAAGAGTTTGGGTACCCCGGTACTTCATGACCTTCTGGAGGTTCCTCCGTGTCACCGACCGTAATTGTCCCTTGTCTGTGAGGCGTAATTTCAGCTCGTTGGAGACGGAGGCATGCGCATCAGTGACACCGCTGTTGAGTACACCCCTCGGTGTGCTCCGCCGCAACTTCTCGGTCAGTAGCTCCCGTCCCACAGCCCTCGCAGTCATCTCAAGCTTGAAGTCATTTGGGTTGTCAACTAATTCCAGGAGGGCCATAGGCGCGTTGTCGCCCACGCGATTGTCTATTTGGATTACGCGTGTGTAACCGCCTGGACGCTCCTTGTAGCGCTCCGCAAAAGTCGTGAAGAGCCTTGGAAGAACGGCAGGTTTGAGCAAGAAACCTTGGGCGCGTCTGTAGGCGGATTCGTTTCCCTTTTTGCCCAGAGTGATGATCTATGCTTCGAGTTAGACAGAGGTGTAGTGCCAGTGGCGATTTCTTGCCTTCTCCGCTAGTCTCGCGGTATCCTTTGCCTTCGGCAATGTTGTCCGAATTTGCTCGTGCTCAAACAGAGAGGTGACAAGGTTTCTAGAGTGTGCATGAGTAGATGGCCCAAAGAGAGATTTACACTGCGAACCGAAGCATTAAATTGCGGTGCGAGGATGTCCTCGAGAATTTTCGAAACGCAACGCCATGTTTCATTGTCGAAAGCTTTCTGTCCTGCGGGCTTCGATGGACGGAATAAATCACTGTAGTGCTGAGCGGGACTTGAATATTGAATACTCTTAGCGCGCCCAAAACCGGGCAATGAAACAGAGCTAATGTCAGACTACCCAATATGGGGCAGATAACCCCTAATAGTCTGTCACCACCAGCATCTTTTGTCTGCCAGTGTACTTGGTGACTTCCCCAAGTGCCTGTAACGTTGCTTTTAGTAAATACATCTAACTTGAAATGTTTAATTTTTGGATGTAATAAGAGTCTATCTTTCATTGCTGTAAACACACGAATCATAAGACTATCTGTTTTATTGATGGCGGTTGCATTGGGTGGCTATCAACGGCTTGCCTCATAGACGAGACGGTCACCAGACTATGGCCACCGGTCCTGGTGGATGAATGGATGGCTGTGACAGTTTGATCAAAAGTACCAAGCAGAGAGAATCCATGAGGGTATTTCAGCTTATGTCCGAGGACGAGTGATGGAAGTTACCTGCCTGGTGGCAGATATTCGCGAGAGGCACGGTTTCCCTGACTATATGGCGACCCTGATCCTGGTGCGGTGGAAAAGAAAGGGTGAGAAGATGGTGCATTCAGGTGCTGGATTGATTGGAAAGCTTTTGAGGGTTGCTGGGAACAGAACTTCCGAGCATGGAGCACAGCAACCGAAATTTAGGGGAAATATTTGCCAGTCACTGCAGCTAGCTGGAGATGATTGCGTATCTGGAAACTATCGATTCATCATCGTGGCGTTTTATGCCTTGCATATGACAATTAGGCCGATGGGAGACTACAGGTCGTTGCGATCTGGCGGCGACTTACCTCTAGATAAATCGTCAACTAACATCGGTGCAGCCTAAGTAGCATCCGGACCATGTGGTCATCCTCCTCAGTGCTGACTTGCTGGAGACCTTGGATTCTGCTGGGAAAAAAAAAACACCCCCAACCTGAGGTAGCTATAGACAGACAGTACTAGTGTCGCAGCTGGAAGTAGGTAATTAGGCTTAGTAAATCTTCGGTAAATCCCGGAAAGTGCTTTCGTCTGTGCTTCAGCAGTTCAAACGAGTTTTAAACGTCTTCACTCGGACGCGTTCACACAAAATGTCTTTCGCCCGTATAACACTTCGCAGCCTCTCTTGTGCCAGACCCACTTTCGCTGTTTCAAAACAGTCTGCTTATAGGTCGCACCGCGCGAATTTCTCGGCCGCTGCAGGGATATCGAAGGAAGGCATTGAGTCCAGAGTTTTCAACGTCCTGAAAAGTTTCGAGAAGGTTGATCCTGCAAAGGTGGGAATTAGAACGCGTGCCATCTGTGCAATTTCCTGAGTCACTCATGTCTGTCTTCAGATTTCGACGTCAGCATCCTTCGCAGATGACCTGGCTCTCGACAGCTTGGACGCGGTTGAAGTAGTCATGGCCGTGGAGGAGGTACGCAGACACTTATCTCCAGGTGCAAACGTTTGCTCACTTTACATCTTCAGGAATTCGGTATCGAAATTCCTGACGCTGAGGCTGATGAAATAAAAACTGTTCAGCAAGGTAAGCATTCCTTGACCTTCTGCCTAATATCTACCAACGCTCACGTACGTCCACTCCTCAGCGATTGACTATATTGAGAAGACGCCTGAAGGTTAGCAGGATCCACTGCTCCCCTACTACCCGTCACTCACCTTTCTTGTTAGCTCATTGAGGGAGTGGTAGCACCATTCGTTCGCTCGTCATTCTGTACTTGGCACCAATGAACATGACTTCCCTACTCCCCTGCTGGCACATGAGATTGGTGAACTATTCCCTGGCAAAGACCTTGCTCCGTCAGGTCCTGTTCAAATGTTCTTTCAGTCGCAAAGTCCAGGGGCATTCACCCAAGCCGGCATGCCAGTACCATGCATCGTTTTACATTGTATATACGCGGTCTCGAAGATAATATTTGCTCCCATAGTCCTTGTACTCCATACTTCTCTTGTTGATGCGCCACCCTTCGCGGTAGGGTCACTCGATGAAGGTCAGGGTATTGTCTTTGCTCATCCCCAGGCCAGGTTGACAATCTCAAAATAACCCCTCTCCACCAGCCTTGGACGGAATTCCCGCACATGGAGATACACGAGGACCAAGTGAGAGAGCAACTCAGTTAGCGGTCCAAAAATCGTCTCGAGTTCTCCATCTCGACATAGGGGGTGCGTCCGATGATCTCCAGACCCTCAATCCTATACACTTTCTTACTGTTTCATAGCTTGCCTGTGTGATAGTTAGTGAATTTGTGATATTAGTGGGGCGAATCAAGGTTACCTGGTCTCTGCAGAGCCCTGCAGGAAGAGCAAGCCCTCTGTTCGATTCCATGACGAGGCATGTGACAATAAGCGCAGGTTCTTGCTGGACCCCATGTATTCCACAGCGCGCCCTTTACGGTCAGTTCTGGAAGACTTCGTGGAGCGAAGTCAGGATCAGAATGGATTGGATTGGGCTGGTACTCCGATGGGAAAACTATGCAAGCAGACCTCCGTTCTTTGTCTCACAAAGCTTCACAGGTACTTACTTATCTCAGCGACGTCCGTTGTCATGGCGTTCTTGGAAGAGTTACTAGCACATAGCGAGACATTGTGAGCGCAAAGTGAGCAACTACATCTTCTGAAAGACATGTCGCTTGAAGTTAGGGTTAACTCTTAGATATATCTTCGCTAGACCGTAAACAGGGTCGTGGGTCTCCCGAAAACGGTCTCCTCCATGGATATGAGCTATGTAGAAAGTTGTGTGTCGCGAGTGACTCAGGCAAAACCCTGTAAATAGTTCGGTATGGCAGGATGGATTGCAAAACGGGTCATCCAATGTAGTCTCGAGCCGTTATAGGAAAATCGGGTGAGAACGGGAAGCAGATGTTTTATGGAGCGCGGAAAATCCCGACAATTGAGAGCGCCTTCCCAGAACGTCTCGAGACTACATCCAATGCCCCAAACCGTAGTCTGTATATTGGGCTCCACACAGGGTACAATTTCGTAAACTCGCAAGTGGACATGTGTAAGATTCCTTGAAGCGGCCACATAGGCATAGTATACTAGGCCGTTCTTCCAAATTCCTTCAAGCTTCAAACTTCACGGGCAGGATCACAAAGCTCCTGGACATGAGAGTTCATTCGCAAAGCCTGTCAACCAGTCGTTTAAGTGGGGTGGTGAGGCCTCAAGCTGAACAGGGGCTTTAGATTGGGCTTGGCAGTCGGATGTAAGGAAGAATGTACCGCGAGATTTCTGCTTCTCGGCAGTCAAGTTGGGGATGTGGATTAGGTTTGATGACTTGCATAATTCGTGTTGCCATATGCACTGTAGGCAAAGCACGAGGTAAACCTTTTAGGGCCCATCACGTAGTGTATAATGGGGACCAGGTCACCAGGTCATGGTGCAGGCTACTCATTTATGCATTATTGTCGACTTTCACCTGTCCCCACTGGGATCCATCCGGTTCTAACGCAACATAAGGTTTACGTATTATGAGAATGTTTACTGTCGAACTTGCCTTTCGTTACATCCATTGAGTACTTGACTGGACGTTCGAAGGAGTCGTTAAGCGTCGACGTAAGTGGGTTGGCGATTGAGAGTTACCGCATTTCGAAACGACAATGGCATGCACCAATAAGGGAAGAGCTCGTTCTTTTCCCATATAATGATGTTAGGAAGGCTAACTCAATCACCATGGACGCAAACATTCACCTTATTTACTTTTTTTCTCGGGGGCGTCGAGAACCGATGCTGCTGCTCCTCGCCGACTCCGGCCAGCCGTTCACACTTGAGGAGTATACTGTTCCCGCATGGACGGAGATGAAGAAATCGGGCCAGGTGACACCGAGTTACTTCCCCTGTTCCACAGTTCCCGTTTTGCGTGTTTCCAAGTTTGGCCAGGACTACGACGATGATCTCTACTTAGGGGAGAGTCCAGTGATAATTTCCTTCTTGGAGGAGTATCTGGCTCCCAAAGGGGTGACAGTGAGTACTACTACTCGTTTGCAAGACACGATCAGTTGAGGGCGCAAGAGACTACGAAGGACATGCCTCTCGAAATCCGTGCTCGCATGGAAATGGTAAAAGAGGCATCGCTGTACACCTCGGGAAGGATTATGTTAATGTCCGGGAAAGAAGTGAGTAGTGCATAACGGCTGGGCAAAACAATTAGAGGGATGGTTTTGGTGACTTTGGACACACAGGACTGGCTAGCACCGCCCAATCGGGATCACATTTACCGCGACGTCGTGATGCCATACTTGAGGAACACTGAGCATGCACTTTCAGCTCTGAAGACACGCGCCAAGATCATCCCAGAAGAGTCGGATTCACTGACTGGTTTATCTGTCACCGTGACAGCGACTCTGAGCCTCGTGATGGATATATTTCCTCACCTTCGTGACAAGGCAAGGCAAGGAGAAGAATTTAACTGCTGCGGCGAACTTTGGGAAGTCGTGATGAACAGACCAAGGATTAAAGCGTACTGGAAGGAAAAGCAGATGTGGGGGAAGAATTGGACGTACACGCGGTTTGCTTCAGCTGAATGGATAGCAAAAGAGGCCAAGGAGTATGACTCAGATGGCACCTCTGATTTGTGACAAACTCTTAAGTAGTAACATGGTCATCTCTGTACATCAATGTCATTTCCTGAAAGTTAGTCTGGGTACTGAGTGAGCTTTAACCGATCTTGCGTGCAAGGAAACGAAGTGAGTAGCCAGCAAAGACGGGCCCTTGATCATTGATGACATTGGACAGATAATACGATGAGAACCTAAATAATGGAAAGTGGCAGTTTCTCTGCGGCAATTTCCGAAACCGACTACACAGTTCTTGTCACGGTGGCTGTCACCATCGCAGGTTCCCACATTCCCCAACGACCTCAAGATCTTCAAGGTAAGCGGACCCAGCGTCTTGCAGCAATTGATCATTCCTAACACACCTTTCGTTTCCCCTACAGGCGAGTACAGAAATATTTCGTTCTACCGCACTATCGAGACTGAACATAAACGCGCATACGATTTAGACTTCGTCATGGCCACTTTCTCTTCGACACCCATCGTAATTGATGGCAAGGGTCACCTCCTTGGTCGATTGGCCTCCATCATTTCCAAGCAAATCCTTTCCGGGCAGAAGATCGTTGTTGTGAGGTGCGAGGAGATCAATATCTCCGGCAGCTTCTTCCGCAACAAGGTATTTATCATATAGCTGTATACCCAGACGGAGACAAACAGAAATCCTGCACATCTAACAGCTTCGCTACCACAACTTCCTCCACAAGCGTCACATCGTCAACCCCAAGAAGTCCGGCCCCTTCCACCACCGTGCTCCCTCTAAAATTCTCTTCCGTGCTATTCGCGGCATGGTCCCCCACAAGACTGCTCGTGGCGCTGCTGCCCTCGAGCGTTTGAAGCTCTTTGAGGGTGTTCCCCCACCCTACGATCGCAAGAAGCGAATGGTTGTTCCTGAGGCTCTGCGGGTATTGCGGTTGAAGCCTGGCCGGAAATACTGCACCGTAAAGGTATGGACAATGGGCGAACCGTCACGGGCTCGAATTAATGTTCGGCGAATGCTTTAGCGTCTGTCGCATGAGGTCGGATGGGGTTACAAGGACGTCGTTGATCGTCTTGAGGAGAAGAGGAAGATCAAAGCACAGGCATTCCATGAACGCAAGGTATGTGAAGATGAGATGGTCCTTCCGCATTGGATGGCAGGTTGACTGGCTTGAACAGATTGCAGCCCTGAAGCTGCGCCAAAAGGCAGTCGCAGATGCATCACCATCTTTCGAGAACCTCGCTCAGTATGGGTTCTAGATTGATATTACTGCTTTATGTGCGATTCCGTCGAGCTGCTCTACGTTATGATGAGAACCCATAAGATCATGCATGTAACTATGCGACCTCTGTCGGGCCAGTGTTTTTATGATGAACCTCGATTCCTTTCACTCCAAAACACGCAACACAGAGATGTAGTTCTAGACATGGCAATGGAGATGATATGGATAAGGTCGGGTTAGAATAAGTTCAAGTTATATGTATTCACTTGCGGCGGGTGGCCATGATTTCTAGAGTCAACCCTCGCTGAGGAGTGTGCCAGCCCTTTCGCACGACCAATCTGCCGAATTCGTTCATGTTTATTAGCCGGTGAACTCTAAATAATGACCCATCATATTGCAAACACCCAAGTGCAACAGTGGAGCAAACCATACCGAATATCGTCTATGAAGTAACAGTATCACAATGCATTGTATGTCAGGCATGTCACAAAATGTAGCAGGGTTAGCATTTTTCGTCGGGAGGAGGGATGGCGATCACAAGAACATGAACAGATTTGAGACGTCAAGAAAATCGAAGAGAAGAGGTCAGCACGGATGGGCGTAAGTCGTGCGCATTTTCGGCTGTAAAGGAAAGGGAAGTGCACATGGGGTGGAAGAACAACAGTGAGACGGCTCTTGAGCAGATAGCAGAATGACGCGAGGCATGCCCTGTTTGGCCGGAGTAATGTCTAGGTAGTTGAGACGACAAGCGGAGTGGGAGGGTGAAGCATAGTACATGACGGGTCGTGATAATGAGGCGGGTCACTTTGATGAGGCATCAAATCAATGGTGCGAAACAAGAGTCGTGTGTGCGAATTTATTCCTGGGACTCTTGTTGCTGTTGCTCCCTACCAACTCTCCTCTCCTTCTCGCTTTCCAACTGATTATAAAGGAGAAACAAGGCCTTCTCATTGGCCTCAGGCGTACCGATGATGGTGAACATCCGCTCGCCAGTTTCATCGTGTGGGGCTTTTGCGATAGATATCTTGGATCCAGAAAGTCGACGGATCTCAGTAATCTTGCTCCCATTGCGGCCAATGATACATCCGACCATATCAGAAGGAATTGAAATATTTTGTGTGCGAAGATTAGCTGGTGGTTGCGTAGTCGAAGGCGAGTGTGGCGAGGGCGGGGATGAACCACGGCGAGCAACGTCACCAGCGGATTTGCGCGTACTCATGCCTCCTGCAGAATAGCCGTTGGTCGATCGTCTTGAGCCTACTCGCTCGTCACCAACGCCCGGATGGAAAGGCACTGTCCCTGCGCCCCTTTCCCAGTCCTCTAGTAAACATTTGCCAATTTCTTCGATGGCATGGCCAATTGCATCTGGGGAGCCCTGAACCTCGACAATGCGCTCTGTCGACTGCGGTAGCATCTCTTTTGACGCCACCATGCGAGCGCCAGAAATGTCCTGGATGGCTTTGATTTTGAGGCCATTACGGCCGATGATCGTACCCATCAGATTATGGGAGATGAGGAGGCGGATGGAAGTATGAGGAGTTGACGACGATAGGGAAACGGGAGATGGGCTTGATGAAACAAGCTGGGCAATTATGAGGTTGTATGCCTGCAGATGTAAACGAGTTGGTGAGCGATAACTGAGAGATGAAATGAAGCAAAAACAGCGGTGTTGCGTACCTTTGCAACCGCCTCGACCGATCCGCCGACTGTGAGCACTCGCTCGTGAACGCCGGGTATGACCTTACTAACGCCCGCTCTCACACCAGTCTGCTCCCTCAGATCGGCGACATTTTTTCCACCCTTTCCGATGATTATTCCAGCTTCTTTAGTGTTGACAAGGGCACGAAGGGTGAGGACATCGTGACCAGACGATGGAGATGGGGAACGAGATCCAGCGGGAGATGCTAATGTAAACTGAGTATGTGTGATACCCCTAGAAGAATAAAGAGATATACCTGAGTTTTGAGGGGCCAGCTGCTCTGCGGACATGATATGGGACGTTGTCGGTGGGATGGTGAGGAGAATCAAAACTGGAGGAGGGACTTGGGATGGCGGAAGGGGGAATCGAAAATTGGGTTGGTGAAAGGGTGACTGGAAGAAATGCTCTCTTCTTGAAACGCGCGTTTCGTCACGCGTTCGTATTTCGGAGCCGTGGCCCGCCCGAGAGCACAGCCACTCGGCGCATTGGCCGTCGGAGTTTAAACATTGATGGTCCAGCCCGCCCTATCTTTTTTTGATGTCCTTTCTTCAGTGATGCATCGCGGACACAACACGGCACAGCCAGGTCCATCTTCCTGGCACAGAACATTACCACAAAATCCACACCGTGTGCCAACTTCATCGTACACGGCCCCAGTTTACAATACCACCGCAATAACTGCTGCGTTGAACAATCCCTACGCGCAGCAACATACACAGTGCAATGTTTCCCCGCATTACTATCACGCATATATGCAAGCCTACTCTAACGGAGTACCAGGTATGACCGCAGAGGGTTACACCCTTTCATCGACCTACGTCCCAGGTAATCGAACGGACCGCGCAACTTGGAGTACACCCGTCCCCCTGCCTCAGGATCGCCCTTCTGCACAACCACAAACCGTGAGACAGATCACGAATCCCCTTACCTATGGGAGCTGGTACCAACCGGGGAACGGTCGATGCACGCGCCAGGGCTGTCCGTTCGCCGGCTCCCCAAAGGCCGTCGAGATCCATATGATGGATCGGCACTTTATTTTTCCTCCTGGGTGGGAGAATAGACGCAAGGACGATTGGGATGCCGACCCGAGCTTGAAGGGGTGCGTGATATACACTGTTGACGCATCCTGGAAGTTTGACTAATTGAAACGCAGGAAACCTGTCGCGATTCAGGGGACGTCTCTCTTGCTGGATACCCCGGAAGCTATGGATGCTTGGATAGCAGAGCGGAGAAAGCGCTTCCCGACTGCTCAAAAAGTCGAGGACAATAAACGTAAGCTCGAGGAGGCTGCGGCCAGAGGGCAGCTGGCTCCGGAAGACATGGGCATAGGTGCAAGGAAAAAACGGAAGCAAGACAATGTTACGGTTGGGACTGGTAGGGCATTTCGAGGACGATATGGCAGAGGCAGGGGCCATGGACGGGGAGATTCATTGCAACGAAGAGTCCCTCAGATAAACAAAAGCGAAAATTTGGCCCCTCAAGCAGCCCATACGAGTAGTGAAATCACCCAGCAAGGTAGCCCGGCCTCTGGATCAGAGTCTGATAACGATGAAGCACCCGAAATTGTCTCTTCCAAAGCTAACGTGGCCCTGGTGCCTATCGCAGAAGTCACCGCCAGAGGCAGCGATGAAGTGCAAACACTACAAGTCCTCCGTCCAAAACGCATCAGCAGGGCCCTCCCTCCACAGCCGAAGAGGCCACCACGAAATCCGTTCGGATCTAGGCCAACGCTACTCCGTAATGTACTGAGACGTGCTTTCATGTCTTCTTTGGGTTCTGATAATTTCGTCATCACAGCTGCTCTTACCTGAAATCCGGATCACGATTTCCAATCTATCCCAAGCCATTCGCTTTCTAGTGGACAATGATTTCCTTCGGGACCTCGAACTGCGGCCAGGCGAAGCACAGGAGAAGTTGATCGAAGTTATTGGGAGCAACACTAACGTATTGTCGGTACCTGTCTCTGCCGAGGTCCCGTCAAACCAACTCGACCTCAATCTGTTATGACATTCCTGCATCGTTTAGTTCATTTATGCATAGTCCAGAAGCCAAGCTGATCAGTGTCAACGATTGTCCATCCGGAGATTATTCCCCAATGCATTCAATTATTCGTGAGGCTACATACTACGATTGGCTCTCCGATCCACTCTCAGACCCGGACGCACTCCCGCTCTCAGACGACCCATGGTCATCGGGCTCGACCTCCAATGTCCGTTTCTCGACATCGAATCCGTATTCCTTAAGCCCGGCTGCGATCTGGCTTACCTTGGAAGGTGCTGTGACGACGACGGCAGTGGAAGACGAGGAGTTGAAGATCGGCAAGATGTATTTCTCGAGAGAAGTCAGGACGTCTTCTTTGGTCACAGCCTGATACTTCTCCAATTGCTGGAGGTTGTGGTTTTGAGGTAGACCTTTGAGCGCTTGGTTGGTAAACGAATTTATGGCCTGCAACCACGTGAGTATGGGGAAATAATAGTGGGAGAAGTGTCGCGTACCGCTCTTCCGGCCGTTGCAACGTTCTTGGCAACACCGTAGACAATGCTGCTCTTGGCAGCATCTAGTGTCGTTTCTTCTAGCTCGACCTGATAGGACAATTAGTTCAGCAGAGTTCGACGACACCCACAATAAAAACTCACTGAGCCATCAACCAAACCCGTAACCACTTGGTGTGCCTGCCTGAGAGCCTCCATGCTGTCGGAGCTCTGCACGACGAGTTAACAGGAATTCCCACTTGAGATTGTGATGATGCATACTCGATAAAGAGAGAAAGTCAATAGCCCAGCTTCTCTGTCAGCGCTTACATAGGCACCGTAAGCAAGACCAGCCCCTCGCACTGATCGCTATAGGGAAGACGGTCAGCACAAGATACACTTCGCAAAAAATGTATAGTACCCAAAGATAGCTCTCCGCAGCATTGAGGACTTCCAGTGTTACCCTCAGCGCTGGGATCTCGGGGTGATCAAATCCTTGAATGCCTTTAGTGGTGTGATTAACATAGGAGCTTTCGATCGTGGGCAAGCTGACGACAGTGGCCTGGGAAGAAAGTGAGTAAATGTGCAACGAAGTATCAAAGACCTCTAACTTTTCCGACAGGATTCCTGCCCAATTCATTTAGCGTCTCACAGGTCAACTTAACGGGTGCCAACGTCGATTCCTGCAAGATGTGTTAAAGTGAGTGAACGCAGTCGACAGAAACGCGAAACTTACACCGAGGTTTCGGAATTTATCGCTCCATGTGCTACGCGGTTTTTCAAGACCTAAGATGTTGCCGGTGACGGATATCCGAATTCCAGAGGAATCGGTCACTGAAAGCATCCAAGTCCACTCAGACGTTGCGATACATGTTCGATGACAGAAAGCACGTACAACACTTTCGTAGTTTCTCGAAGGCAGCAATAACTTCGGCTGGCGACTCTTGAAGTTCTCTTATTAAACTGGGTATAAACTCTGCTTGTGACAAGATTGCGCCCGCCAACGAAGTCGAACTCTTGTCGAACAGGGTTTCGGCCCAGATGGACGATAAGACATTGCTGCCATCGCGCTTCAGCTCGGGGATGGACTGTGCAAGTTTAGCAGCGGAAACGTGGAGCCTGCTCAATAACTTAGCCTCGCGAGACTAGATTTTGCGGTGTTCACTCGCCTCTCCTTATCGAACACTGCGCCCCAAACGAGGTCGCGGAGCCAGGTTACAGCAGACTCATACTGTGAAGTCTCTACCTTGAAGCTAATCCGCACAGCCTCCGTGAACTGATCCGACATTCCAAGAGCAGCCTCATACGAGACAGTCTGATCATCGAGCTTGTTGACAACCTCCTCGTGACTCAGCACTTCGCCGTTTTCGAGCTTCACAGGGAGCGAGAAGAATGCGGCGAGATAAGTTGAGATGTATCTACAGGGAGCAAGTGAGAGGAGAAATCAGTTAAAACAATAGAACGAACGGGCGAAGTTCGTCCGGAACATTGGCCAGTGAGAAGAATGCATGGATCCCCACAAAATCAGACTGAAAGATTCGTTAATCGAGCACTATCTGATGTCAAAAACGAGCCTACCTTGACATGGTCATATTGCACAAATATAGATGATGGGTCGCCATCACTCTTGATATGCTTGGCAAGCTCCGACTGCAACGAGGCTTTGGAAGCGACGTTGCGACCCTTGCCTACTTCTTGCACGCTCTCCACTGGGATCCATGATATGCTCCTCACGTCTGGAACAGGGAATGAAGTAAGGATATCCTTTGGTATGGGTAACTCGTGTTCAGCTTTCGCAGCCTCAAGTTCCTTCTCGGCGTTCGCCAGGCCTTCAGGGCCGAGTTTCTTGACTTGCGCGGCAAGACGGGCCTTCTCGTCCGTTTCGAGCTGTTCTGCAAGGCTAGATGAAGGCTTTCCAATGACAACAATGTATGGTCGATCGATAAAGTATCTTTAGATTTCAATTAGTATCACAGCACGTGTAGAAACATATCATGTGACTGACACCCTCAAAAGTTCCGTCCATTGTGAGTGGGACCAAGTCCTGAGGATGTTGTAGTACTTGATTTCATCCAAAGCACCGTGTAGGTCCGAACCATCTGGAGCACCGTACAGGAAATCGGTGATGACGGTACCCGAAAAAGTGTCTCCTTTAGCAGATTCGAGTTTACTGCGCAGCTATAGACACCACATTAGCAGGAAAATAACATTGTATGAGGTCGTATATACGCACTTGACGCTCATCCCGGTTGATGACCATTGCCATGCGAGTCATGTCAATGCCCTCCTCGGCAATGCGACGGAAACTGGCGGTCAGCCTCTCGTCGAAGCCATCCAAGTGTTCCGCAGGTACAGAACCAATGTAAACTGGTAAGTCTACCATTGTAGCACGGGTGTCCTCGCTGAAGTATATGTAGGAGCTGCAAGAGAATGAGCTCGACAATGTGGAGAACAGATGAAATCATACCAGAGGGGAGACTCTATTTCAATGTATTCTTTGTTCAGGGGAGCCACGGGCGAGGAGGTGAGGTATGTGGAAAGAATGTCCAGAGCCTGACATGCGCACTGAGCAAATATTCAACCTTGTGACACTTTACGAACCTTGCGTTCCAGAAACGCCGTTGGATGTGGGCCGTTGTAAGTGATGAGCAGCTCGCCTTGGCTCTCGTCCTTCTCTGGGAACTCAACAGACTCCTTCATGATTTCTTTGATAGGCTCGCGCTTAGCAGTAGCGGTCTCCATAAACGGCCGCTTCCAGCCTTCTGGACGTGGTCCTTTATTCTGACCATGGGCGATGATAGTAGGCTCTACCTTCTCTTGAACTACGGAAAGAAGAGACTTGGTCCCACTTGAAAGTTTTCCGGTTACTATCAATGACAAGTTGTGGGGAACGTAGTAAGTGCCATGGTATTGGCGGACTGAAAAGTAGGGATCAGCTAGCGTAAGCGTGTATCAACAAAATAGTCACTCTGGTCGACTGTGAGAATTCGCAGTGCTTCCATAAGGCCGCCGGTTTCACTACGGTAAGCACTGCCAGGGGGATACAAGATACGCTGGGACCTAAAACGAGACGTTAGCATGGTCAGACGACCTCACGTGAGCGTATACGGACCGAAGTGCCATGAGATCACCGGAGGTGTTCTCGCGCCCTTGCATTTCGCTGTACACCACGCCAGCATCTTCGCCTTTGGGATTGATGTGGTGAACCTAAGAAGCAGTTGTAATCATTTCTTCAAATTTTGCAGGAAATGTTTATACCTCTGTTAGGAAGGCGGCGTTAGACATTGTCGGGTACAGGATGTGATCCAGGTATATTGGTAAAAGCTGTAGGAAGCCTTGCTCTCCGGCAGTTGAGGCGGTATATGCTAGTATAGGACAGTATAAGCTCAGATGACAGGGAGAGATCATGGCTAATTCACCTGTATGATCATTATCGGTCCAAGCATTCGTGCCATTGGAGAATCCACGATTAGCGAGATGGTCTATGATGCCTTTATATGGGTACTTTTCCGAGCCCATGAAGACTAGGCTATTGGATCATAAGAGAGAGGTTCGGGTCTGCTATCAATTAACGCACTGTTCCAGGGTGTGAGGACAACCGCTGTCATTGAAAACTAGTATAATGAGATTGAATGAACACTATCAAAGGGGGTTGGCTGGCTTACTCTCAGTGCCGACAACGAAATATCCATTTACGAGGGGAGCTGAGACGAAGTGAGGGATGGACGACCTGATGGTAAAGAAGTACATACCTTCGTAATCAAGATGAACAATGGTAAGGCCGGTAGCACGACTCTGCCATTTTGAAACAACTACGTCCGTGTAGTCTAGGTTAACGCGCTGGACAAGGTCAAAGTTGCCAAACGAGGTAAATGCGTCGGCTGGGATTGCAGAGCCGTTGAGGGATGGAGACATGGATGAGAAAGACCGGAGATTGCGAGTGGGAACACGAGGCCAGCGAGGATGGGAAATGGGATGAGAAAAGGGAGAACGACTAAGACTGGGTGGAAGTCGGAGAGAAGGGAGCAATGATGGTGGATTGCTGGCTACTCGTGACCTTGTAAGAACACGTCGAGTCGTAGCTGTTGAGAGTGCCTTCATCGACTTGTCACTTGACCTGTCAAAGTCTTCGAATCAGTAAGTATACCCGCTGAGTTCTATGTTCGTATTATGTCAGCAGTTCAGCCCTCCTCGAGACCAACATGAGAACTTCCACCTATGAGCCCACTCCAGAACAGATCGCCCAGGCAGACACGAAACGCCTCAAGCGGCTGGAAAAGAGGCTACAGCAAGAACAAGAAGAGAGCCGGCCCCTTCCTCCAGGCTCCATCCTGGCAAGACCATGGATATCACTCTCAAACGCGAGCCATACCCACAAGTCTGTCAAGGTCATGACCTGGAACGTTCGTACATCTCTGTGAACTCCCCAGCCCCCTATTCAACGTATCATCTTTTAGTTTCTTGCTCAGTGTCTTGTTCGTACGTTGAGTTAATGTAGACAATCTAACTCGGACTTAGAAACCCTCTTAGGATCCGAGCTCTTCCCGACCAGCGGCAAGGCCCGTAAAGCAAATGAGAGGGCGCCAATGATCTATGCTGAAATACTCTCACATGATGCCGACATCCTCTGCATGCAGGTCCGTCATTGTTGCCGATGAGGCTCGTTGGCCAGGATCTCATCTATACCAGGAAGTCGATAGGTTGGACAAGCTCCTTCCTATACTTGATAGCGCCGGATACTCTTACACTTACGCAGCCGGACCAGAAAAGCCGCATGGGTGCCTCATTGCCTATAGAAATAACATGTTTCAAAGCGTCCACGCCGAAGTGATAGAGTATGATAATCTACAAGTTCATCACAATCCCGAATTCAATCCGGACGCACGCATCGGATCAAGCCATCGTACCAAGAACATTGGCAGCATAGTCGCACTCCAATGGTTAGGTTCCGATTCGCAGCATAAAGGCTACATTGTTGCAACAACGCATTTGTTCTGGCACCCTGCGTTCGTACGAGAGGTTATGTGTTTAATCTGTCCACTGACGTTGACCGGTTATCAGATACACCTATGAAAGAGCGAGGTAATTGATCGCCGTTTCGCCCGTTTACTCTTTCTATAATCTTCGGATATGCCTCAGGCAAGCTAGTCTCCTACTTCGCGAGGTTGTCGCATTTCAAGAGTCCAGGAAGCTCAACCAGTGGCCCTGTATCATCGCGGGAGGTAAACAATTTGAAAGTCCTGCGAGTGCGCGTTCTGACCAGACGCTGAGCAGACTTCAATTTTTCCCCCGACGATCCCGCGTATTCCTTGCTAGTCGGAGATGCGTTATCCCTGGAACAGCGAGAACGACTGGAAATTTCGCGTGTTGTGCATGTTTCCATCGACCCGTCCGTTCCGCAATCAATCGCGAAAGAGGCAGACGAAGGAGGTGGTAACGAGGAAGCTGATCCTGATAGGGTCATCCGAAACTCGAGGGTTGCAAAACCTTCTGACGGCTTATTGTCAGACACCGAGTTGTGTGACCTTGTTCGGCATCGTTTGCGGAGTGCATATGACGAGGGACAAAAAGCACGACGAGCATTGCTCGAGCACAAAAGCGATGTGGTCACCTACGGCGACAGGAAGTCATTACCAATGGAAAAGCCTGGTGCGCATGAACCAATGTGGACCAGCTATACCCACTACTGGAAGGCAACTCTAGGTAATCCCCTGTCCCATTACACAGCACTCCAGCTAACCATTGTGCCAGACTACATTTTTATTTTGGATGCCCCTGAGAGTAGAACAGATGTAACGGGTTACCTTCAACCACACCGTACCGAGGACGTTGCACCGGGTCTACCCAAGACAGGGATATGCGGAAGTGATCACTTCTCCCTCTGTACCCAATTGGTAACGTCGCCTATTACATTTCAACTTGAGTAGGTAATATGTGGCATCTGCCATCTAAAGGGGTATTTGGAATACAGAGAATCGTTACAAAGACCACCCTTCCAAACAAACAAACTACAAATGACGGTTAAAAAAAACACGGAGATCATTATAGCCGAAGGAAGGGTGTCATCATCATCAGCACACCTACGTGGCCCTGTCAGAGCCCGCAAGCAGGGTCTTGAACAGTCCACCTGCAGAGTCTTCATTCCGCAGCTGGATCATGTAAACGATGCCCGTCCGTGCACCTCCGGAATCACTGAGCTCAATGGCCACACCAGTCTTGCCCACCCTCTCCACGCCATCCGTCAACACGATCGTCGAAATGAGAATCGTCTTGTCTCTGGTATCTGCTTCCACAACAAGCTGTTTGACGTTCGTTGGCTCCTGGCGGTATAACGTCAACTTCGCTGTGCCCAGCGACTTCCATTGTGCATGCTGTTGCTGATGGAACACCTTGCACTTCATCTGCGCTGAGACCACGGACCGCACAGGCCCGACTGGCTTGGGTTCTGTTCTGGGGGATGTGGGAGGACTGAGATCTTGTATGGGAAGTTCCGCAAAAGAATTAGCCCTCGATCCCATCTGCATCGAAGGAAGAATTTGTCTGGACATTTGCATATTCAAAGACCCTATCGAGCTGTTACGTTGGCTGTATACCCGTTGTGGCATGGGCAAGCCATCCGGGAATGAAGGTACTGGAGGAAGTGGAGCCTGACTATGGTCATACTGCGAATGAAGCGACCGCGATGACAGGGATTTCTGGAGTCTGTGCGAGGAGGACGGTTCAGACGGAGGCCGCGGGGGAGGCACCCCATGTGGAGAACCAGGTGGACCGGGTGGACCTGGTGGACGTGAAGTAAATGACTGTCCGTGGGGAGGATATTGACCTGGTTGAGCCGGAAGACCTTGATATGGAGGCGCTTGTGGTGGGGGTAGGTTTTGGTGGATCAACGGTCTGTGATAATGAGAGTGCATTGAAGGTTGATGGTGAAGAGAAGGTTGTTGACGAAGGGAGTGCATTGAGGCGTGTTGTTTCAGACGTTGTGCAGGGAAATTCTGCCCGTTAGGAGGTGAATGTACCAGACCAGGATGCATGTGATCCGAGTTGGGTGTCAATGGAGGCGGTGACTGAGATTGCATGCTCACACTCCGCATGGGAGGAATTACTTGTCCTGATACAAGTGGGGAAGTGGGGGAATCTATGATAGCCCCTGCCGAAGACTTACGTGGCGGATACATGGGTCCTGGAAGGGGCTTCTGCAACGAAGGCACCCGTTGACCACCAGGAGCAACTTGAGTCTCGGGTGAAGCAGGACCGCTCGGAGGACTGGCGTAACTGTCAGGTGGAGAGCTTTGTGCCGACCGGAGCTGGCCCGTGTTTTCCCGTTCCAAGCTGACTTGTGAAGTCACTTGGGGCAAACCTTGGTTCGAGACAGGTGGCGAAAGAGCGGGATTCCTGCTAACTGGAGATTGTGATTCTGAAGACCACCCGGCCACATCTGCACCTGGCTGAGGCTGTGACAATAATCGAGGATTGGCGAGTCGCTCAGGTCGTTCCCTCTTGGGGGGGCTACCAGACGGTCTGGGGTGCGCAGCTGGTGAGTGAGGTAGGCCACCCATAGGGGGCAAGGGCGGTACAGGCTCTTGCGCAGCTCCAGACACTATAATGGAGGGTAAGTAGAACATCAACGTCAAGATCTGTGATCAGCTCACTGGTTCTCGCAAAAGAAATACATTCTTGAAATTCTTTGATGATGTCGTCTCGTGCGTCTCGAGACCCGGCCTCCAAAATCAATGTTTCTTTACGCATGATCGAAACCTGCAGAGCATTGTCTATGAAGAGGGTCAGGGGACTGCACTTTGAAGCAGTTAAATGACTGACCTTGTCCAGGCAATTCAGTCACCTTCAAGACTTTGCCAGAAAGCGGAGGATAGCATAGACGCATGTCTGGACCACCCCTACCTCCGGCGGCTCGCTCTTCTGGTGTCATTTTCTCACAAACAAGAAACAGATCCGACAGAATGTAAACGTGTCCATGATGATGAATGACCTCTACCCCCGTTGCCTTCGGAGTAAGTCGCACGACCACCTCTACCGACGCACGCAATTCACGGGCATAAGGGAGTGAAGGCGGTGCCATTTGTAGTCGAACTTGCTGAAAATTCGTGTGCTTGAGTCGGCGGCGTCTGTGACAAATGGCATACCAACAAACCTTAGGTTCCATCGTGAATATATCAAGCGTCTTCTCAGTTGATAACCGCTTCTCTAGGTCAACTATGGGTGACAACATGGTTTGAGAGGACTCGCGACTGATTGAAGTCGATTCGGTTTCTCGTGAGAAGCGTTCGCTGGTGATATGTAAAAAGCTGACTCGAAAAGTAGAAATTGTCAGGCTCACCCGCTTGACGAGAAACTACCGCGGACAGACTCCGTAGCGCTCGCAAGACCTGAGCCAAACTGTCCGGAGAGCAGGGAGCCACTCTGCATGAACTCATCCATTGGTGGTTCCTTGGGCATCCAGTTTTTCTCGTTATTCGGTTGGGATGAGGGTGGCGATGGATACGATTCTCCGACCTTGATATGGGCTCTGTTGTCAAGAGTTGTTAGAAGGCCATCCAGCTTCTCCAGTGCGCCTGTTAGCAGGCGGTGGTCGCTTCTTCCAGGTGTCGTACTCTTGAGCAATCTGCTATACAACTTTCTGTAATACTGCAAGCGTCCTTTCGGTAGTAAGAAGAGGGCATCGAGGGTCCAAAGCGAGGGATCGCGCAGCTGTGAAGCTTGCACCACGGTAGAGGGCGGAGGATTAGAGGCCGAGAAGGTTTCCAGTACACCACCGAGCTTTGGATTTGACTTGACGGGTTCCCAGTCATCGAAGCCCGCACGATACTTGTCAGCATACGTCGTATATGGCCGTTCCAAGTCATCAATCTTGCACAGCATGAGAACAAGAACACGTCTTGGAAACATGAAACGGATGCCTACCCAACGCATCAATAGGTCACCGAGAGCCTTGGGAGACGAAGGATTCTCGCCGATCTCCTTGAGTTTCTAGGACAAAGTTAGATGGAGTCACATCAAATCAAGATATGAGTCTTACTTCCAGTAGTGTACGGTTGGTCTTGTACACACCCTCCACGCTTCGAAACATGACGTCGAGTTCTGGAGGAGGGAGGTTAGATCGCGACCACGCAGCGGCAACTTTCTGCAGCATAAATAATTAGTTAGTTATGTATGAAATACAGCGAGTATCACGAAACAAACTCGAATAATGCCCGTCAAAAGGTCGACATATGACTTCTCGCTCTCTATGAGATCGGTCAGTGGACTAGATTTCTTTGTCTTCTCCACTGGGGAGGATATGGGCATTGCAGGATCTGGCGGGCCTCGTGAAGAAGGAGATGTTGTCGGAGACAAGGGAATGTCGAGGCCTGCAAGGGTCATCAGAGGCGGGGCCCAATTGAGGGCAGAGTGGGTGGTTACCTAGAGATGACATGGTTGGGAGGGGGGGTAATAACTGGAGTCTGTCCTGGAGGTGAGTGTTCAGAATATGATCATCATTCTTGCCAGGTGGTGGCGGTGGTGCCAAAATGATTTCCTCTGGAGGTTGGGCAGGTAATTTCTCGTTATAGCCTGGCGATATCGGCACCGGTTTCGACATATACATCACAGCGCTAACCCAGATCGTCTTGCAATTCGTGAAAAATTGTACTGAGGACGGGTTCCGAGTGGTTATGTAGGCATTTAATAGAGATGGTCAACCCTACTGATCCGATACAGAGTCGGTTGCGATGTCAAAAGTCAGTAAATGATGTGAACGGGAAATTTTCTATGCATATTTTATTTTGTCGATATAATAGACGGTACTGTGCCTGCTTTGCTTTTTGTAAATAAATATTTACAATCGTGTACTTATCCCCCTAACTCACTTGTCTTTAAGTGACGATGTCCTACCCACTTGACTGGCTGTATAGAGCGTTCCCCACTCGCGAGCGGACAATTGAGCTTCTACGGCCTGAACTAGAGGAGAATGCCTTGTCCCGGCATGACTATGAGCTGGCCACCAGGTTCTTACCTGGCCCACACCAGCGTTGGCCTGTGCGTGTTCAACCTCTCCTCACTCACACATATGACACACCTCGACACAGATAGTCTATGCTGGGGGTGTGTCAGGCGCAACGTTTGGTTATGGATATTATGTCGCCCGACCAAGGTGGAGCGTTACGAAGCTCGGTTTCGGGACTGCCGCAGCCTTCATGTTAGGGATGACATTTGGCGCGTTCAGGCAGTTCGTGGCACACTACCAATTTGCGAATTCATTGGAGGATCCTCAAGGCTTTATGAACGCCTTGAGCCATGTCGATAAGAGACTCGGGGGAAGTGGCAGTATAGGTTTTACTCTCCAACGGATTCGTAGGGAGAGTCTAGAAGCCAGGCAGGATACTGACCACGCCAGGCACACGCCAGGCCCAGAAATGGTCCGAGAACTTGAAGATTGGAGTGAACAACAAGACAAAACCAGTATGCTCGTTTCTTATCATGGTTATGGTATGGAGATTACATGTATTGCATTAATAGATGCCAACATGTCCAGGCCAGCTGAGACTACGAGCAGGTGGGAGGAGATCAGGAATGCCAACGCACGCAATGTTGCCCACCAATCATCCTGGGACGCCGTCAGACAGCGCCATGAACGCACCAAGCTCCCTAACTCCAAATCATCCCCGGACGATGGCATACCAACCAGCGAGGCGGACCAACGTGCTGCCGCACAGGCCAGGTTTGATGCCTTGTTGGAAGCTGAGAGACGCAGCGGTCAGTCTCCAGATGGCCGAGAGTCTGTTTGATCGCGAGTCGCAATGTCTGCAGCTTTGTTACACAACTACTGTGCAAATACATACAAGGGTGCAATGTCATTCCAAAGTCCCACGCCAAAAATTGAAGTCAAAGGCTATTTCGCAGTACATATCCAGATACACGAAGGTCCATGCTCGAAAGGGAAGGGTATGATGCACCGTCTCAAGGTCAATTATTCCGGATGCCTCCACGCCCCGGTATCCTGTTGGAAGCCATTGTGTATGTCGTTTGGTGGCCATGACAGTACAGGGTACAAGGATGATGTGGCAGGGGGATGTGCTACATGTCCTGAGTGTGTTCCGAACACGTCATTGTATACCCGCGCTTCACCTTGGCTCGCTGTGCTGGGGCTAGGCAGGGGTGCGATTGGCGTGTCGCTAGGTGGGACGTTCGGCGAAGCAAACAAAGTGGTATGAGAGAAGGGATAAAGGGGCAATCCGACCTCCAGAGGCTTCTTTTGACTCGTTAGGCGAACAATTTCTCTCATGAGACCTTGAAGTAACTTTTCTTGACGGGCTGCAAAGGAAGTGTGAAAAGATGGACCTATGTTGTTAGTTAAACTTACTGCCTATAGGAGATCTGGCGCCATAACTCAACATAGCCTCTCTGTCCGGAGGTCAAGAAATACAACAGCTGTCACAAGTAACCAACATACCGGAGGACATTGATTTCCTCCCAAACCTGAGCTTCTCTGACGTTATCACCGATCTCAATAAAATGTTTACAGAGTTGCACTTGGACGACTGCGGCGAGGTACCAGCAAATCTGCGGACGTTGAGCGATAAGGTGGGTAAGTAGGAAAAAATCCATACTGTGACGAATGGGTGGAGTCGTGTGATATCAAGGGAAGTCGCGGAGAGCATGAAGTAGGCTGAAAGTACCGCTTGCGCAGCTTTGATGCAACGATTAGTTGAAGTGCGCTGTAAGTCGTTCAAATCCATGTATGGATTGTGAAGCGTTATTGTGGCTCTGTCAAACCCATCTAATCACTATGATTATACAGCAGTGATCAAACTCACGCATGAGGAATCATGTGGACCAGATACAGGTCGGTGTCAACGCACTGCGCAGTTCCTGCCACGTCAGTGACGCCAATATTGAATCTATACACATGAGGAAGGTTCTCCAGGAAGCCAAGGTGGACGAGGCTATCTAATTCGCTAAATCCTGGTATCGCAAAGGGGTCCTGGTGCTTGCTAGGCGCTGTCGGGGCGCGCAGATTACCACGCACATTAAAGTCCGTAACACGACCAAATAGCATAATGGCCTTGATAAGAAGCAGAAAAGAGTCGGTATATCTGGGAAGATGAGTTGTAAAGACGTCTTCCGTGATCATATCCTGGGGGTTGCTGGGGATTAATTGCTACGTCCCAAGTCAGCGGGTGAGTTGAAGCCAGCGAAAATCCAATACCTCGGTATCAAAGTCTTCTCCTCTCAAGGGAAGCTCTGTCCCAATATCCCGTTCGTCAATAGCGTGTATCCAGCCACCCACGGACACGATCCTATCAAAAATTATGGACATCCACCATGTGCGCCGTCGGGATTCAAGGTCTCGAAAGTCTTTTGGGGGAGGTAGATATCCACCTGGTGAGCCATTGCTGTGAGTAGAGAATGTTCCAGGGTAGTTCAAGCGCAAAGGTACGGCAATGCGCGTCTGAAAGCCAGCGAAGATCCATATTTCGACCCATCGACCTTCCTGATAAAAATACCAGGAGAGAAGGATACAAGCTTGAACGACTTGAAAGATGTCTTCCCCTGTAGCCATCGTTTTATCGATATATTGTCGGGTTTTGCTTGCATGATACTCTGCAAAATCATCTCTGCGGGAACCATCCGGAAGGACTGCTACGTTACGTGATGACCAGCGGGAGGCCGACGCACACTAAAACTTTGTGTCAGTACTATGAAGACGAAGGAAGCAAAGGTATTACGATAGCGTGCAGGATAGCGGAATGCGGGAAAGCTGGGTCTCGGGGGTGAAGACGCATTGCTGATAAGAACGACGGGCGGTGGAGTATCCGGGGACCACATGGGTCGCATTTGAAAAAAATCTCGATGCTATGGTACAACGTCAGTTTTGTTTTTAAGTAGAACGAGCCAAGACTACCACACACTAATGATCGAGTATGTGAGGCTCTGGGAGATCTGGATTCCACCCAGAATGGATAAGCTCCAAGATAGCGTCGGAAGAACTTCTATTTGTCACGCTCCGTAGCTCTGGGCTCAGACTCTCGTGTCGAAGAACCAGCGCTGAAACATTCATGATACTGTGAAGTGCTGGTTTGCTTCCCATAGCAGGCGTTTGAACACTCGAGACTGACGAAGAGGAAGCCGACCCGGGTCTGTAAAAAGCTTGGCTATGACGAGGCGGAGACATAGTATTCTGTTCTTGTAATTGTATCTTCAGCTTCGCTGGAAGGGTCTCAGGGTCTCGAAAACAGGCAGTGCGGGAAGGCGCTAGCTTACAGACTTCTTCCTCAAGCATCCGTATTTTTTCAATTGGATCGGTGTCTGCAGCAAGGGCCAACCCATCGACCGGGTCATAGACGCACTGGGGTTCCGATGGATGCCTAAATCCTCCTAAGTATCTGATGCCGTCAGCTAGGTGGCGGACTTACGCATATCCGGGTGGCGCCGGAACACTGATTAGGGACTGCCACTGTCTGCAAAGCAGCAGAGATTATGTGGATATTTCATTGGGGGATAACAAGAAACTGACTTGACGCATGTACCACAATGAGGACGAGCAGCATCGCATTTCTGAGTGCGATATATATTCAGTTTCCTGAAGGACAGAAATAAGACAAGGACTGTACATACGAGCTTTCGTTTGCGACATGAGCGACAAGCCTTCGGGAGAGAACGTCTCTTTCGTGACAAAAACTATGGAAGACAGATGCGCACCTGATTCCTACGGAGGGCAGGGCGGCTTGCAGTGCTAGCGCTAGGGGTGGCCTTCGGCATATTTGCTCAAGGGTAGGTGTGTGAGGCTACTAGACTTGTGGGAAGTGACCTGTAGGGGGCGTCGACGACTCGGAGATAAGGTTGAAATGGTGAAATTCGGGTGACGCGGACTATAAGCTGGTCGTTTATGTTCACAGCGATGGTTACAACGAATTCGAATATACTCCGAGGTAATCTCAGCGAGGAAAAGCCAAGAATCCAGACGACAGTCACCTGCCGTAACACTCGTTACTAGTACACAACAAAGCCGGTACCTCGCGGACCGTTTCCCAACTGAAGCGGAATAGCCCCTAAGCTAAATAATGTATCCGGCAGTGTTCAAGCTTGTGAGCGACCAGCTTAAGTACTGCAGTCAAGTTGCAATGAATCCAGGTTCTGCCTGAATATGTCGCCGACGACTTCAACCTGTTCCCCACGGCAGAGGCACGTGTACAACAATTTTCATGACATCGAACCCCGTACTGCGTGTGTTAAGAGCGGAGCTAATTTGCCTCCTCGCAGTTCTACCCATGCTTGGAGTGTACTTGACAAGGAAACCCGCTGGCCATGTATGCTGATCGCAGGAATTATCACGTTAGTCAGGTAAAATAATATTATCCAATACGTACTTCGTTCTCGGAATGCGGAGCAGCTTCTAGACAGACACACGAGAGACTCGTGCAAGGTGTTTACGCACCAATGCCAGCACCACGACGTTAATTGTATTAGCTCAAGCGCCAGACCTCGCTCACATCCATATCATTCCCCGCTCAGTTTGACCCGCAGTTTCTATCTGTCTTGAAAGGGACTAACAGTAGCATGACCAGGAGGGGGCACATCCCATCATTACACAGACTTCGTGGATAATTGAACATATGGTAATGAGGTTGAGAACGGTCATCTGTACTCGCTCGTCGACACCGGTCAATGGCGAAAAGGTTGAGCAATATTTCGTCAAGACCTGTGCCTGTTAACCAAAGGGTATCAGTAAGAGACCGAGGGAAACTCACAAAACCGTTGCTACAACACGCCTAGTGTGTGCCGCATGCCTAAACTCGGTCAAATATATTCCTATGTTAAGGTCAACACATCTCCACAATGAAAAAACCAACACACACCTTGCCATGTCCCTAGGTTCAAATGGCCGTTCGTGATGGGCACCGAGATCGTGGAGCCGACGAGCGACGCCTTAGTATGAGAAACTCTTGAAGCTGCGATGGCAAGACGGATCTCGTAACAGAAAATTCCACACTTACGAATCACTAAGGATCATCCGACACAATCAGAATTAGCACTCCGTATCATAACTGTGTCATACTCTGGCCCCTCATCAGTGTGCATCCATTTCAAGCTTTCAGGGACGATGGTGTCTAAGGCCATGTCCATGTCTAAGGGATGCGCCAGGTTTTGTGGTCTGATCAGATTTTCTGTGCATCGTCTAATACGAATCTCCACAAACCTCTACGAACATCTTTATGCAGGTCGATTGTCAAATCGGGGTCATTATATTTGATGATATACTCGCCTGGGTCATAATTTTCGTTGATCGACAGTGCGGCAGAAGTGTGTTGGCTTCCGAAAATTCATCGGTAAGGTGGTCGTCTTATGCGATGATCTTCACCTACATGAACAGGAATAACATTCCAACCTAGAGGATGGTCAGTACCTTCGGAAGTCTACACGTGCAGAGATCACGCGCATACCTCAACGTTCTCGATACCTTCGGATATCTGAGCCAGAACAGAATCAGTTACAAGATGACAGCCCTTGGATTGTCTTGGGAGAGTAAACGTCTTTTGCCATCCCATGTTGCTGCGCACTAGCTCTTGATGAGAGTATCGATCAACTGCTTCAAGCTCAGGCTGCAGGTAGCAATGCCATGGTGCTGAGTAATTTACATAATCCAAAAGGTGACTTGCGGACATTTTTCAATATTGTACATGCCGAGAATTAGTACATAAGGTCTACTCGATTTATGTTGTCAGATGGGCAGGACGTACAATGTATTGGAACAGCGACCGTCATCTCAACGCTGTCTTTTTCTCCGTTCTACAGACTAAATATAATTAAAAGAGTGTTCTCACATCCTAATCCGAGATGGGGGTGACAATATATCGGTTGCTCGTTGGGATGGGAAGAAAGCCACCGTGAAGCCATCGCGCAGTGTGCGCAGCAGCCAAGGACGGGGACAACCTGCACCAGCCTTATAGAAAAATGAACTGCCCGCAAAAAGCGATGAGAAGGAGCTGACCGCCAGTACAGCACGACGGATGGACACGAACCGGAACTGTACAAATAACTACCACCCAAATCTTGCTGACTAATGTTTGAGCTCCACCTGAGCTTGGAGTGATGCTCGCGCTGAGCAGTGCAAATTTTTATTCATTGTCGCAGACCCATCCATTGAAATGCTCTGTAAATGCAATGGCGAATGAGTACCTCCGACTGCACAGGCAGACAAATTTTCAGAGCTTCAAGCTATGTATGACAACCACAAGTACTGTCTGACCATCGCCAATCAGGGGTTATTTATGGTGCAAGGCAAATCTTGAGCTTGCTTGTAGGCAGTAGATCTATTGTTTCAAATTCATGGGTTGGTAACCAGTATGTATCTCGTACCTGCATATACTCGAGAGGGTGAATGGTTGAATTCAAAGCAAACCTGTCAGAGTGGTTTGAGACTGTATAACACGAGGGAACAGAATGTTCATCAAAAACAGACACTTTACATAATTGCTCGCTCTTGATCAAACATATGCCCAGTTTTCCTCTCTTTTCTTTCCCTCCTTGAATTCATTGAATTAAATTTCTACCAACCCAGACCTTTAGTTCAAAAGCCCGGGCACTTGCAGTATATACATCGAACAATCGAACCTTGACACTATTACCATGTGACTAAGGACGAGAAAACTCGGTCTATAGGCTAATCATCTGTGTTTGCATATCTTCTAGAGCGATCTAATCCACCACGGTTGCCTGGGACGTTACGATTTCTACAGTGATTGGCGTAGTGGCCCTTTTCCCCACACTACGAAGAATGATGAGGAAACTAGCAAAGACAGTGTTCCAGACTTACCTTGAAACAAAGTACTTCATCTAAATTTCTACGGGGTCCACTTGAACTCGTTCCAGTGTTTGGTTGGCTCGTGTTGGATCCGCCAAGAGTACCACGGTCGTAGTCGGCATACCGACCGTAGCCAGGCGGAGGTGGGCCAAGGTCACGATTTGAGGGTGGAGAGGGTGGCTCGTAAGCCCTGGGAGGGGGTAGCCCAGGTTTCGGACTATAGCTGCTTATCAGTATATATCATTGGAAGGAACTAGGCGCCGCTTACTGTCCACGGGGGCAATCCGGACCCAATGGACAAAGGCCCGTCAAGTATAATTGGCATGCTACACGTCGAACATGCTTGCGAGGACAAGATGGGCCTATCAAACAAGACTTATGCTTAAAAAGTGCAAGGTGTCGCAAAAGTGACTGACATACCAAGTTTACAAAACCCGCGCTTGTAATCGGGACATTCCACGCGACGTTCTTTTGGGTGAGCATAGAGGCACTCATCTCCAGCAGAGCAGTAACCATATTTTGCATACCACCAACATTCAGGCATACGCCTGAGATTGTATTCATGCAAAAACTCGCAGGCGTCGCCTTTCTTGCACAAACCACGCAGCCAGTGCTTACACACCGTGGCTAAACGCTCGCGATCACGGGGATGAGTTGGTAGCTGCTTCGGGGGTTGGAAATTTTGCGAAGAGGGTGAAGTATGTCTCAAGGGACAGTGCAATGGACCAAGAGGACACCCAGTGGGTGTTAAAGAGAGGCGACAAATCTGGTCATCTGAGTGCTCGTTGGTTAGAAATGGTCCCTGACAAGCAACGAAGCAACTGACCTTTATCGAGCTTCAAGCCAAGTTCATTTTTGATGTACAGCTCCTCAGGAAAATTATTCTGATGAAACTGAGGGTGCACGATGTCTCTGAGTGTAGAAGGACCTGCCAGCGGACTCGCCATTGTCGCCTCAAGAGACAAGGTGGGGGAGCTTACATAAAACTGTAAGTTTGACGTATTAAGCGAACAGGTACGAGCGATTAAGGACGTCTATAGGGATGAACCAAGGAGAAAATAATATAAGGCTATCATCCCCATCATACTCTGGTATGCCACCTTCCGCATCCCCCCTCTCAATCTCTGGCCATGTATTCTAGCAGTTTCACTCCCTTTCTCACTCTGGGGTTGGCATGCTTCGTTCTCTACACATGGATCGTATCCGCTAGAAGGCGACTTCCTCCTGGGCCTCGCGCAGGTTTATTTGGAGGTCTGCAAGTCCCTCAGATGCACCAATGGTTGACCTATGCGTCATGGAAGGAAACTTATGGTGCGATGCCAACCGTTAACGTGAAAATCGACTAACTACTATAAATTCCCATTACCAGGCGACCTCATATACCTGCGCGTCTTCGGAAGCCCAATCATGGTAATCAATTCGGCAGAAATCGCGGAAGATCTCTTGGAGAGGCGTAGCAGAAACTACTCCTCTAGGTCAGTCCAGCCCCTGACACAGACAGTATTCTCTCACTCGTGTCCAGGCCTGTGAGAACAATGGTGGTCGAACTGTACGTAATTGAGTTGATTTGCGCGGTTCGTTAGCTGATACACGATTAGGATGGGTTGGGACTGGTTATTTTCCTCGATGCCATATGGTTCTCGTTGGCGAGATCATCGCTCCCTCTTTCATCGCCACTTCCGGCGTTACATGACTTCAAACTATCATCCCGTTGTACTCAAGGAGACACATACTACTCTCCGTAACTTGCTTGATTCCCCAGAGCAGTATGGCCATCACATTCGAAGGCATGTTAATCAGACTCTGTGCAGCCGATTTAAATATTGACCCTACTTCAGGACAGCAGCAGCGATTGTCATGAAAATATCCTATGGTCATAATATATCGGATAAAGGGGATGTCTATGTGACAATAGCAGACCAAGCTCTGCAAGGTCTCGGTCAAGCTGGTATCTTTGGAAGCTTTCTGGTTGACTACCTTCCGTTCTGTGAGTTTATTTATCTGCTTATATGACGATAGACACTGAATTGACGTTGTCGGTCTTATTCAGTAAAGTACATACCGGAATTTATACCTGGCGCTGAATTCAAGCGGCAGGCCCGCGCGTGGAGAGTGGCCACCCGGTCAATGATCGACAAACCTTTCCAAATGGTGAAAGATCGAATGGCCGGTGGCACTGCGATTCCTTGTTTTGCGCAGAGCGAGCTCGAAATGTGGATGCAGTCATCTGAGCGTGACCCGGCCTACGAGACACTAATTAAGAACGTCGCAGGCATTTCATATGCAGGTGGGTTGCTGCAATCCCTCGCAACATTACGATAATCTTTTCTGACAACCTTGCTCAGCTGGTGCAGACACGGTTGGTGTTGTTTGTGTTCGAGCGGAATTGTGACTGAATTCGTATTCAGACTGTATCTACTCTTCTTTCGTTTGTCCTCGCGATGGTAATCCACCCTGATATACAACGCAAAGCCCAGCGACAACTGGACGATGCTTTAGGGACGGAGAGACTACCAAGCTTCGCGGACAGGAAAAGGCTTCCATTCATTGACTGTCTTGTTTGGGAATGTCTGAGATGGAACCCTGTATTGCCCATGGGAGTTGCACACTTCGTTTCAGAGGACGATGAGTATCGAGGCTATTTCATACCAAAGGGTACTTCTGTGTTACCAAACGTTTGGTAAGCAAAATTTCCGGGCAAATCAGTCTTCAATTCAGTTTTCTCATCACTCGCAGGGCAATGCTCCATGATGAAAAGTGTTATCCAGACCCCTTGAGATTTGATCCTGAACGCTTCGTTGACCAAGCAGCCAACAAGAAACTGGGGATCAACAAGTTTCCTCAGGCAGCCTTTGGATTTGGGAGACGGTAAGGAACTCTGGATCTTTTCGAGACGAAAAACCGAACACTAGCTCGTAGATTGTGCCCTGGTCGGTGGCTTGCCATGGATTCCGTTTGGATTGCGATTGCTTCAATACTATCAGTCTACACGATTGAGAAGGCAGTTTCAGACAACGGTGAAGAAATCACCCCGTCGGTGGAATACACATCCTCCTTGCTCAGGTCTGCTTCTCTGTATACTTAGTTGACGAGTGGTGGTCCTGATACACACGTGCAGCCGCCCAAAGCCCTTCAGGTGCCAGTTCGTGCCCCGGAGTGAAAGGGCAACACAACTTATCGAACAGACCCGCACTGACTCTTGTTAACGTCCGAGCAAGAGCTTGGGTCTATTGTACTGACTCGTTACGACTCTGTTATGTCCGATCGCTGCATTTTGAATGAAATCCTTTTGTTTTACAAGTTCAATTACCCTGCTTTTTCAAGTTCTCTGTCTGCTCTGGGTGCAAATAACTTCGGTTCACTAAGTTCTCCTACATGGCCTACAAAGAGTTGGTTACTACTTAGCGCTTAACATCTAGCATACATCTATTGGAGGTTTGGTCTACCTTCACCAGACGCCCAACACGGCCACCTCCGCACCTGAGCGCTTGACCTTTTCCACCGCTCGTTGTAGTTGATCTGACCACTCCACGCTGTTGTCTGAAGTAGCGCCAATCTCAAGAAAGTAAACATCATCAAACGGTCTCGCATGAAGTGATGGGCGTCTGTCGATCCGTAGTAGATCGAGATCAAGTGTGTTGACGGCTTTTGCAATGTCCAGCCGCCCAGCCGAGCTCTCCGAGGGAGCCTGAATCCGCAACAAGGCCATATTTTGTGTCGAAAGGACAACGTCAGCCGGTAGAGGTACATCTGGGCCGTATGAAAGGACGTAAAAGCGGGTGAAGTTTTCTGCAGAAGACCGTTAGCCATCTGGTATATTTGGAGACAAGGTACCCGCCTTCTCCATCCTGGATGCCTTCTTGTAGGACCTCTAAGCCGTCATAGATTGTAGCCACGACTGATGAGCATATCGCTGCACATTTCCTCGGGTTAAGACCACCCAGTTCGGACGATAGCAGTTTTTCGGCTGCACTCGCAGTGGAGTCCATGGGCACCAAGGATGCCATTGGTAGGTGTACAGCTAGCCATGTCCGACACTGACCCAAGGCCTGCAAGTAATGTGAAAGGGGGCTCCGATAGCTGGATGGAAGAAACATACCTGTTCGTGACTCAAAACGTTTTCAACGTCCTCCATTTTGACCCCTCGACGAACCACTAGAGAGTGCTGGATTCCAAGGACTGTGTATCCTCTCACGATACAGTCTCGACCGATAGCAGGGTCGCGTAGAAGGTTGTATGTCTCAACAACTGAGCCATTTATACTGTTTTCTTGAGGGATTATGCCAAATGGCACATCCACAGACAGGGCTTGTTGGACGTCTAACACTAGGTCGGGTTTCCCTTCACCAGTGCACAGACACTCGGCTCACCTGCGATGGTTGGTTGGGAAATGTATTCCACGGAATCTTTGAAGAATTCACATGCTGCCTATAATGCGTCGTCAGTAAATTTGAAGAGATTCGTCAGGAGATGGGGACCTGATGAGAGTAGGTACCGAGCGGACCCAGGAAAGCCACTTTCGGTTTCTTTGAACTTGAGGCAAACATGTACCTGCGAAGACGAATGAGACTTGTGTTTATAACTTCAACCGTCCTTGACTGCATCGTAGTGACGGGCCACGACAATCAGAACACACATCGATGCGATGAGAAAAGGATTAAACCTTGACATGTCATTATAAGGTTTCGTCCTATGGCTCCGATTTTCCCTTGTGTAGTATGAAGTAATATCTGGTTCACCCCTTGTGGAGATCGATCGTGTACATATACGTACGTCTCTAGCCTACAAAATCAAGGCAGTAGTACCAGTCCTGGCACCGCTTGCCACCGTGTCCTTCAAACGTCTTCTAGGAAACCATTGTATAGCCTCATAAACGTTGCAAGATCATATGCAGGAATCGAAGTCTGAGCAACGTGATGAAGGAGCGAATCATCTGTGACGGTACGGACTGGTACACCGTTCACGGGGACTGTAATGGTCACCAATGCGCCACATATCTCTTGAATACATGCGTCAAGCATCTTCTGGTACCGAGCTAGAATGAGGGGGTTGACCGTCACCCGTGTAATACCAGAAGGAGCGATGATTATCACTCACCCGACAATGGCACTCTTTCACCCATCTTCCCTAGCGCTGTTCTGTGGAGGCAATCAGTCCTGAGGTCTGACTCATGAAACCCTACCGAGGGTACGGACCTTATGAATTCAAGTTCCACTTGTAGGGTCTCGATTTGTTGGGCGCTATCAGCATCCTGAGCTGCCTTGAGGAACCGTCCGAAAACTCGCCCCGCTAGATACCAACAGAACTGTAACGGACGAGTTGGTGACTATTCCAAGTGAGATATCCGCCATACTTACGGGACAGAACAGGTCCAGAAGTCCAAGTTCGTAGTTCGTAGACCATACCGCATAAAGAAGGTCCAGAATCCCCCGCGCGGCGTGCAAGATTTTCATAGCCGAAGTGCAGATACTGGCTTTGAATTTCGAGTGGGGTTCGTGGAGAAGGATGATCGAACTTCAAGGATTCTATTAACATGCATTTGACTCACACAAAGCAGCGACTTACGCATGTAGCGCCAAGTGAGCGGTGTATAGATGTGTGTCTACACGACCATCCAAGAACGGGTCCTTGAATTCTTGTGGCAACGAGCATCGAAAGGAAGTCAGAAGCTCTTCCAGTTGGCTAAACGTGGGTGCTGAACGGACGTCTGGCTCGTTCCACCGGTTCATTCTCGTGACTGTCGAACCAAGATCTCCAATATTTTCCATTGCGCGGAACCTGTGGTTGAAACTTTTGATGCGGGAGATTATCATCATGGTTTTGATATACAGAGTGAACGAATCGGTTATTCCAGGAGGATGGACCAGAAACGTTTCCCTGAAATGCGACCATTGGCGACTTTCTGCACTGACTGGAATCTACGAACACGTCAGTAGGTCATTTGCGGGAAGAAACGTGCTACACTGACTCCAGCATCCAGCGTTGCTCGGGGAAGAGGGAGTAATTGAGCAATATCGGTATCGTCGAGTGATAAGGCCCATCCATTTCCTGCACCATGCTGACGATCGATCGCATAAGCTAGCCAGAAAACGTTGCGACGCATCTCGTCCTCAATGATGGTACGAGGAACTGGTACTATTGACATTGATTGCACTGTGGCGTTTAGAGCATGGAATGGCGGACACAGGTTCAAACCGAGGGGCACCGCTACCCGTAGCGACTGTCCAGTGGAAACAAAGAGCTCGGGGTCTGTCAATTCCCGTAGCAGATTTGAGCAGTGTACCTAAACCAACCTCAACCCATCTAGAGAGGGCGAACATGATAACCTCGTGTCATCGCGGTAGCCACATAATTTAAATAAGGTGACTCACTTCGCGTGACTCCAGTAATACCAGGACAAAAGGACAGTCGCTGGCAGTTCACTCAGCATTCGAATTCGTTGAAACAACGGCGTGCAGACCTTGTAAACATTGTACTAGTTTGCGCCCACTCATTATGTGTTTGTCCACTTGGTCCTTCGCATACATAGCCTGTTGTTCTGCAAAGCCTGCATCACTTAACCCTGATTCCTGCCTGGCAACGGTATACATGGAACCAACAGCGCAAACAGCATGAAGGACAGGAAGTGAAGGGAAGTCAGGATGGTCTGGCGGTAACGAGAGAGAGACCATGAAGTTCGATATGTTGAATAATCGGGTAGCGTGTGGATGGAATGCAAAGAACGCCTCGACACTATAAGGGGGGAAATATTGTTATTATACTTTCTCAGAGTATGGACACTCACATATGTCGAAGAAGGTCGGGACGAGGCAGGTGGTGCGGCCAATGTGGCCAAAGGATACCTGCGGTTGTGTTCAGCTTAAATCTCGAGGTGTCCTGCTTAATTACCTAGCTCTGGCATGCTGCCTTCCACGAGATCCCCGCTAAGCATGCCAATCATAGATGGGCTGTCGTTCACGATAGATGGATCGATGGATCGATGGGGACCCATCACATGGAGGTTGTCGGAGTTCTGAGAGGTTTGGGCAGGTGAAGAATTTGTTGTTGATGATGAACCCGCTTGGACTGCATGGAGGCTTCCTGCGGTGGAAGATGATGCAGGACTAACCGAAGGTTGTGCCGGAGACGGTGTCGCCTCTTGCTTTTGCTTCAATGACGCTTCTAATTCCGCTGAGGTTTACATGAGCGCAACTCGTGGCCAGCAATGACTCGAGCTGACACGCACTTATACGGCTCTCTAAACGCCCATACTGATTTTCAGTGGTCGGACCAGAGGACTCAGCATGAGCAACTGTGATTGGGGTGGGTGCGGTGATGCACGAATGCATGGATGGATTTACCCTCGTCATACGTGCACTCAGGGGACGGTGCCAGCTGGGTTCCAGGTCGTGGATGCGCAGTCGCATGAGAGTGCGAACGAACGCAAGTGGAGCATGGTCGTTTGGCGTCACTGCGACCCAGTTAACGGAGGGCCTCGACTAGTTGTTCAGAAGTGACATTACCATCTCTTAGAAAATGTCACGGAAGCCGTCAGTCACTTGTATTGTTGAGATGATCGTGTGACAAGCACTCACCATTTTCCGTCTTCTACATTGATGACAGGCCTGTGATTCAATGTTGCTCAGAGTCAGATGCCTCGATAAATAGTATCCAGACACCGAATCTGATGATTACCTGGTTCCTCTTCAACCCCCCTCCGCCACTGCCAGTGCTCGGGGCCGACGACGCGCTAAGGACTTTTGGCATGCTTCAAGGTACAGTAACTTTGATTAACAGGATGGACTCGGGAGTCGGAGGTAGAGATACAACTGAACTCGGACTTTGGAGCTAAATAAGCGTCTCTTATTCGCTCGATCTACTATGATCAAAACGCTCATTAGTGCGAGCGTCAATCACTGGCACCACTCTCCATAATTCGAGTTATTTCATCAACGTTTGCGTTGAAATCTGAGGCCCTGTCAAATTGCAACACATCCCAATTTAATTTGTGGGCATCAGGACCCGGGACCAATGGAGACAAGATATATTCTTCGAGGAAGGAAAGAAGAGGAAGAAATAGCATGCGGGTCGTAAAGCGAGCAAGACATATATGGGCGTGAAATGCGCAGGAAATCCATCTACGTGATAGGGCGGTCGGAGCAGTCCCATCCTCACGAGTCATCTCATGCGATTACACATCCTCGGCCACGCTTCTCTTTCTTTGGGGGAGGATTCACTAGGCGAGTAGAACATACATGAGAACCGCGGAAGTCAGGCAAGGGTTATAATACTCACGGACGGCGCGGATGGCTTCATCAAATACGGTCTTTAAACCCTTCTGCGTGAGAGCGGAGCATTCTAGGTATTTGACCGCCCCTATGTCCCGAGCCATAGAAACACCTTGAGTGTACTGGATTGGTTGCATACGACTGATCCGCGTGTTTTTGTCAGTAAAAGATCAAGGATTTGAAGGGAGGCAAATATCGCACCGGTCACGCAATTTCTCGATGGTACCGGGATCCTCGCGCAAATCAAGTTTGGTTCCCACAAGAACTACAGAAGTAGATGGTGCATGGTGCGAGATCTCGGGCCACCACTACGTGAGGAAATGAAGGTCGACCGTTAGAAACGTATTTAAACTGAGTTACAACGACACGTACCTTGGTTCTGACGTTCTCGTAGCTTGGTGGGCTAACCAAGGAGAAACAGATCAAAAAGACGTCCGTCTGTGGGTAAGAAAGCGGACGGAGACGATCGTAGTCTTCTTGTCCAGCGGTATCCCACAACCCGAGAGATATGGTCTTCCCGTCCACCATCACGTTCGCGGAATAGTTATCGAACACTGTTCCGACAATGAGCAAAGGTCGGACCTCGTCACAAACATGCAAAAATACCTGTTGGGATGTATTCTCCCTGAAACCTTTGCTGTCAGCGGTTCCAACAGATAAGCGCACATCCAAGGCTTACCGGGAAGGCATTCGTGGTATACGATATAAGCAGACACGTCTGACAGTAGATGATAAGGGTCACGGTTTGTTTGTTTGCAAGTTTCTACACTCACCTTTCCAACAGCACCATCGCCCACGACAACACCTTTACGTCAAATGATGAGGAAACTTTGGTGGTGTAAATTTTGCTAAACGACACACATTTAATGGCCTGCATCTTGATCGTTGGCGTCTAGTTGGTCAACAGCTTCACGTCGAATGCACACAGAGTTCCAGCTGTACGAGACCTGAGATCAAGCCGCCAGTTCCGGAAGTCAGCGCAGTTTGGCGAAGACCAAAGTGGTTACCTGAATTGAGTTCTTTGGCTAAGTAGTAAGAAGTATTTCGTCGAAGAAGTTCCTTGACGAAGTGACAAAGTTTGTGCGTACCAATGCGAATTGGCTGTACTTGATACCAGCCTGATATCCTCGAAAGCTTGATGGTCCAATAAGTGATACTGCCTTAGCACAAGCACAATAATTACCAACAACCGTTCTCCCAATTTGGAAACATGTTCGCCAATTTTCACACCGTGACCACCCTTAAGCGCTTCTACCATCCCAGGGACTGATCACAGTTGCAACTGTCACTCTTGATTGACAGTGTGCAACGATGGAAAAACAATTACAAGATAGCCCCCCCCAAAAAAAAACACTTTACATGTAGGTTACGAGAGGAAGTGCCAAGATTACATAGTCTGGAGAATTTGCGCTTCCACAACTACTCAGATAAATATATTGAAAACACATCGAGAGGTGCAGAATAACCAAAGGATAGCTAAGAGGCAACATATATCATTCAGTCCATGGTCATACGTCGCCTCTTCAGGGGTGGCGAGCGCAGGTGCTTGCTGCTCAATATCTCGGTCGGAGACCTGAGGCCGGGGGAACTGTCTGTTAGAGCTCTCTCGACCTCATCTTCGTCGTTATCGTCGGCGGGAACATCTGTGACTTGGTCGGAAAGCGTTCGGCATGTGGATAGTTTGAAGGGAGCCATCAAACCAATCCCAAGTCCTACAAGACCAGCCTCGAGCTCCGGCGCGCCCACATCCGCGTACCGAGCATTCCTAACCACAGGACTTTCTATCCCGGATGAAGATACAGAGGGTGATGAATCTGGGCCATCTTCCCGCGCTCTGGGCTCCATCAAAGGTTTGTAAAGTCCACCGAACGGATCATCGCTGGATAACCGAACATGACTTTCCATGGCCACATCGACTCCCATACTACTGGCAGACGACAAGGATCCGTCAGAGAGCCAGTCACCTCGTAGGTCAAATGAGGAATTCATTGCGGTCGCTTTGCGGTGATGCACGCGCCGCCGAAGACCACTAGTCAAGGGGGAGTCGTTGACACGCTTGCGAAAATCGAGATGGTTGAAGGTTGGAATATGAGATGGGCCGTCGGAAAAGAGTTGACGTGGGGAGGGTCGGAGTATAGCAGGCGAACTACTAAACGCATCGCTGAAGTTTTTACTACGTCCGATAGCGCTGCAAGGGGTGTTAATGATACTCGATGGTCCCAAACTCGGAGAACTAGAGTCAGTTGTTGAAGAGCCTTTGACGGAGGGGCTGACACCGCCACGGACGAGCATGCTCAGGCAGAACTCTCTTGCTTTGGAGTGTAACGGATGACTTGGGCTTGGGAAACGCCACGGCTGGTCAGAGGGAAGACGCGGCGGAGAGTGACGAAATGAGGGAGTTAATGTTGGATCATATGGGGACATGGGAATCGTAAAGCGCGCCGTCTTGGGTGACAATGTCGACATCCCGTCAGATTCTGGGTTCGACGGGGGGTCATCCCCGAGACCGCTGACCTCTGGGTCGTTGTCGGTGAATATATGGTCACGAGAAGGAAGAGCAGGCTGCGGAAACTCTTTTTGCTCTATAAATGGTGCAAAAGGTGGTACAATGCTTTCATCCTGGTCGCCCTGGTCCACCCTCTTGGCTAACTCTTCTGATTGGGCAAGGAAGGGTCTTGTTTTGGGTTTGGTGACACTCTGCTCTGGCGACATCCTGTTGCTTTGACGAGGTTCGTCCGACAAATTCTCCTTGTCGGAAACCGCGTTTCGGTGCTCCCCTGACAATAAAAGCTCAAAGGCGCGTCTAAAACATGAAATCGCACAAAAGCTTACTGTTCGATCCTCGCCCTCCACGATTGCGATCAATTCCGTCGCGACGGTTCGACATTGCGATCTTATGCTTCTCATATACATGACGTCGCCACATACTCTTTGCATTCACCCCTGCATAGGTTCTTCTGCAAAACGTGCAACGTAGTCGTGGCTCTTCCCCTTCTGGCCAACCGTCGGGACCCAATGCCTTCAGGTCTTTTTTCTTTGCAGGACACCACCCCCTTGGAGGCTCGAGCTGAGGAGGGTATGGTATTGCATCGGGATTCGTTGTGAGAGAAGACATAAAGTCAGTTGCATCTAAGAACCACTCGGGGTTGACGGCCATCAAGGAGTAGGAAAGACCCTCAGGATAGAGATGGGCGTCTGGGAATGCCACAAATGGCGGATGTATGAAAACGACATTAGGATCTGATGGTGACGGATCCATAATAGGAATATGCTGGGCTAACGACGCAGCCGAGTGATTACGGACGGGGGGTGAAAGCTTGGGCGCATTGGGGACGTGTATAGAAGAGCCGTTGTGTGGATAAGGCTTCGGGTTGAAGGAGGCGGCGGCAGGGGTAAAGAACCCAAGGTCGCCGGAAGATGAAAGACGACGTTTCAGCTTTCGCGAAGAAGAGGCGTTAGCTGTTCCAGAAAACGACAGAGAGACAGCTAAGCTAGACCGCGCTTCTGACATGTCACGACTGATTTCCCATCATTCCGTATGAGTATGCACAGGATCAAAGCGAGGTACCACTCACTTGTAAAAAAGACTAGGGAAGGAGGGAGGTAATCAAAAACAAGTGAAGATCTGGGTAAAAGATCACGGGCGGGGCGGGCGACTTGGCGGGGGGATATCGCGGGTTTGCATGGAGGGTTAATACTCGGGACGAGGAGCTTATTTCTCACATTTTAAGCGGAGCTAACACGTTCCTACGCGTCAGTCACGTGCACAACTAGAAGTAAGTTATTCATTCCAAGAATCGTGTAACAAGTTACGAATGTACTACGTCGAAAGCATCAGATTGCAGTGAATCGACGTGTCTTGCATCCTATCAAATTGACGGAGCCTACAACGCCAAAGCCACGTAGCTGTCGCGCATTAAATGTTTTGTCAATGTACAAAGAGTACCGCTGGTCAGTGGCTTACCCAGCTATCATGACAATCCCACCAAGTGGCGTTATCGGTCCAAGGAACTTCAAGCTTTTCCCGAAGATGAGCAACTCGTACACAAATCTCAGTCAGACGTACTTTTTGAACAACACGAGGGCTATGACGCTGCTCGAGAACACAGCACCACCACCTAAGATAGCTGGTCCAGCAAAACGATGGGCGGAAAAACTCGGATGCATGGCAACAAGCATTAATCCGAGGCCATTAGCAATCTTCATCATTGTAAGTAGCTAGGCAAAGTGCGTCGAAAGACTGCGAACCGCATAATGAGATGCTGTCTCCCATGCGTGAATATTATCAGCAGTGACCCCCGGGCGGCGTTTGAGTCCATGCGCTCCAAAGGCTCCAGAAAGCATTCCGGCGGCAACTAAGCGAAAGAGAGTATGATCAGTAGAATGTAAGGATGTTCGTCGCCATAGCGCATGTTTGTTGTGAGGTCGAATGTTAGGTGAGAATGCTGGGTACTGACCGAGAATGGCACCAGACCTCCAGAAGAACGAGGACCTTAACCCACTGGGCAGGTCATGTGGCAACAGCGGTGAGGAGGAGCCAGGAGTGGGCATTGTGAGAAGGTTGTGAGGGAGACCTCAACCAGCCCGATATAAGCCATACTTGTGTTTCCGTCGACCCAAATAGGCGTAATCAAGAACCTGCTACCCATTTTTACCAGCTTATGAAAATCTCACAATCTCTGCTCAGCAATGGGCAAGGCTCAAAAGAAAACAGGCAAAGGTCGCCTTGACAAGTACTACAAACTTGCAAAGTATGTCATGTTTAGTTGAATTGGATACTTTTCCGACCGACATCAACACAGAGAGCAAGGCTACCGCGCTCGGTCGGCCTTCAAGCTCATACAGCTCAATAAGAAATATGGCTTCCTCGAGTCCGCACGGTGCTGTATCGATCTTTGCGCTGCCCCCGGAGGCTGGCTCCAGGTCGCAGGCAAGTATATGCCAACCAACAGCGTGATCGTCGGTGAGTCTGTCAATAATCGCACCCCGTCACAAGACAATCGTTCATGGCCATCCAGGCGTGGATTTGGTGCCAATTAAACCAATACCCAGGGTCGTAACATTTGCCGCTGATATCACCACGGTTCATTGTCGCAATCTCATCCGAAGCGAGCTCAAGGACTGGAAAGCCGACGTCGTGCTTCATGATGGTGCACCCAACGTCGGCACTGCCTGGGTTCAGGACGCCTACAGCCAATCAGAGCTCGTCCTCATGAGTTTGAAACTGGCCGTCGAGTTCCTGGTCAAAGGGGGAACATTTGTCACCAAAGTCTTCCGTAGCGTGGACTATAACAATCTTATCTGGGTGTTTAGCCAGCTCTTCGGGAAGGTAGAGGCGACGAAACCTCCTTCCTCAAGGTTAGTCGCTACATTCACAATCGAATGAGAACCTAAACGTGTTTTAGAAATGTCTCCGCTGAGATATTTGTCGTTTGCCGGGAGTTCCTTGCACCAAAACACATTGACCCAAAATTCCTTGACCCAAAACACGTGTTCAAGGATCTCAGCTCCTCCACGGCTTCCGGCACTGACAAAGGCTCATCGGCTAATAACGCACAGGCAAATGTCTTCCAACCAGAGAAAAAGCGCAGAAAGCGAGATGGTTACGACGATGGTGATTACACCCTCTTTAACAAAGTCTCCGCAGGTGATTTCATACGAAACTCGGAACCCATCAACGTGCTTGGTCTCGCAAACAAGATTGCGTTTGAAACAGAGGAAGAGAAGGGGTACGTTGCGTGACTTTCGCGTCGGGAAAGGACTTACCTGGTTGTTTGTAGCTGGCTGGAACTCAGTATCACTACAGCGGACGTCAAGGCCAATTGTGACGATCTCAAGGTGCTAGGAAAAGGGGATTTCAAGGCGTTGTTGAAATGGAGAACAGCCCTACGAGAGGAGGTAGCTTTTTCTCGATCATTAGCCTCCTTTTCTACTCACGGGGCTTTCAAAAGCTCGGCTTGGACGTGAAGACAAAGCACGCTGACGAGCTCACAGACGCTGTTGAAATCACAGAAGCAGTCGACGAGGAGCAGCAGATGCAAGATGAGGTTTGTGGAACTTAGAGGTACTCGACATTTCACGAATTGACTATTTATCTCAGCTCGAGAGACTGAATGCGGAAGCGGGAGCGAAGGCCAAACGCGCGCGGAGAAGAGCAAACGAGATCAAGACGAAGACTATTCAGCGAATGCAGTTACAGATGACGGCTCCCCTTGATATCGGTCTAGAGCAAAACGATGCGTCGCTAAGGACTGGTCAGGAGGATGTGTTCGACCTCACTGGTGCTGAGCGGGGACTTCGAAAGAAGGGTGGCCTTAGCAAGCTCGCCTCGGACGATGAGATGCCATCTGACGAAGAGGAGCTTGAAATAGTAGAAGAAGAAAGCGACGATGAAGTCCTTGATTCCGAAGAGGAAAGGGAAAGAAAAGTTTCTGCACTTGAAGCTGACCTCGATGACATGTACGATGTTTATCAAGAAAAGCTGAAGGAAAGGGACGCAAAATATCGGGTGATGGAGTCGAGGAAGAAGGGCGGTGCCCTCGAGGAATGGGGCGGCCTCAACAGTAAAGCAGGGGGTGAGAGCGAAGATGACAGTAGCGAGGGCGGTGGTTGGGATGAGATGGAGGCAGTCAAAGAGATGGGTGACGATAGTTCCTCGGATGAGAGCGATGATGAGGAACCCGCTGTTGGCCAGAAGCGGAAGCGATCTGATCATACGCCCAGCAAGAATGTCGGGCTTGTCAGAACGCTCCAACCGCCTAATACATCTCGTGCTGCGCAGGTTTGGTTCAGCCAAGACGTTTTCAAAGACCTGGACGAACCGAGCGAGGATGAACCCGAGGATGTGGAGATGTCTTCGAATTCGGGTGGAAGCCAGCAAGGCGGCTGGCAAGACGAGGTATATCGTTACTCTTCTGTTCTTTCTCACATCACTGATGCATATGTCAAGCCTGAAAGCGATATGGATGACTTTGACATTGTGCCTACAGAGCCCGACGGTGATGTAGAGATGTGGAATGCTGAGGATGAAAATCCGGACGATGCAAAGCGTGCTCACATCCAAAGTAGGTCTCCACAGCCTTTTCCCGGTTGGAGGGGGATTGACCTCCTACTGTAGAATATGGTCTTACAACTGCTGAGGCCGTCACTCTTGCACAGCAACTAGCCAACCGAAAAACAACCAAAACGCACCTCATCAACGATGGGTTCAGTCGCTATTCGCTGAATGCCAAGGACAGCCTTCCTTCTTGGTTCCTCGACGACGAGGCTAAGCACTACAAGCCCAATATCCCTGTTACGAAGGAGGCTGTTACAGCTTTGAGAGCGCGTCAACGCGCACTAGATGCACGCCCTATCAAGAAAATTGCAGAAGCCAAGGGTCGGAAGAAATTGCGAGCTACTCAACGGCTTGAAAAGGCCATGAAGAAGGCTGAAGGCGTGAATGCAACGGCGGACATGACTGAACAAGAAAAGGCCAAGCAGATCGAGAAACTCATGAGAAAAGGCGCTGCGAAGGGAAAGCAAAAGAAAGAAGTCAAGGTGGTCGTTGCGAAGGGCGCCCAGAAAGGTATCAAAGGCCGGCCGAAAGGCGTCAAAGGCCGCTACACGATGGTCGACGCTAGGATGAGAAAAGAGGTGCGCACATGCGGCAGACAACTCTAGACTACAGCTCTGACTTGCTTCACAGGTTCGAGCTAAAAAGCGCAGGGACAAGGCAGCTAAGAAAGGAGGAAACAGACGTTGATAATCTTATCCCTTGATTAGTTTTTCATGAGCAATCGTCACGAACCCCACATATCCATCAACGCATTGCATCGCACAGCATCAGGTGTATGTATATTTCATGAAACCAATAGATTATTCCTCTAAGAAATCCGTCTGTGTTTCATCTTTCTTGCTTCGTGGTTGTAAGGGAACCGCGCTGAGCTGATCGCATGCTGCGAGGAAATGTTTCCAATGTAAGTCCTCAGCGGTGCCGTCAAATTTCACCTAAGAATGGATCAATCCAGGATCTGCTATCAAAATGTCAAACTGACCTGGCAAAGTTCAATTTTCTGAGTGCTTTCGAGGTCTACTATGCCTTCACTGTAAACCTTCACCGAATCCTCCGCACAACCTTCACTCGAGATCGTCGAGGCAACGATCGGGTCGTCGCTTTGTCGCAAGCTCCAGCTATCGTGGAGGTAATATTCTTGCCCTCCATGGTTGAATGCCGACGGAGGGTCAGGCCGAGACAGTTGAGTCTCACCGCCTGCGGTCGCGCTGTCATGATATTCAGCGTCGTGGTGGATCCACGAATTGCGAAGCTTTTCGGCGTATTCTCTAAGGACCAAAGGCTGCGACAAGACAGTGTCTTCATAATCGAAGATGCTCAACTGCAGGTCCATGGGACTAAATTGCAAGGCGTCAGCACACCGAACCCAACGATAGATAACGTGCTTACCGATCTGGCATCATTAGGTTGATGAATGTTTCCTTCCCTATTTGACAGCGTGGGTTTGACACACCATTCACCGCCTCGCCATGCGGACTGCCTGGCTCGGAAGCTCCCTTTTTAGATGAAGGAGAGCATCTGTCATTCATTACTTCATCGAAGGATAAGGTATCCTCTTGATCCTCGATGTCTTCCAAACGCCCTGGCGTCTGCGCATGCATAGATAAAGCACCAGAAAATTGCACTTCAAACTTCAATGCCTGCTGGGGCAGTCGTGAAACATCCCCAGCTGGCTGTGGCAATGTCCTATAAACCAGGCGATGTAAAACTCTTCGTTTGCCAGGGGTAGCCAGCATCATGGCAGGTGGAAGGCTGCATGTAAATCGAGATATTAGAACATTGGTGGTGAGCCTTAGCAATATCGGTGGCGCAGACCTTGGAAAAAAAGTCAATGGCGCTTTGGAGGTTTCGACCCATCTAAGAATCCTCGGAAGCGTCCAGGTTCCTTTCAACGGAGGAAGTATACTAGTCCGTTCCGAGTTGTTGCCGGAAGATAGTAAAAGATGTCCTAGACTGCACATCTTTTAGTACTCTACTCCAGGCTAAAGAAATGCACGTACGAAGCCGTAATAAGTCTTCGACGATACGCAGGGTCTCCAGGGAAGACCCTGGAAATCAATTGGCCAAGGTCCTGATCAGCCCTACAACACCTTACATTAGCCAAATAAATCCCCTTCCCAGTGACGTGCATACTCAGTAAGGGTTAGTAAACGACTGTGGTTATCGACTAGCCCGCCGGTCTTCGTGATATCTTCGTATGAATCGACACCTAACCAGTCCGCGACTCGGCGTATTCGGAACGTACTACCGGGATTCATCGTCCATGGCAACGTGCTCGGAGTGAGGAAAGGATATACGGAATAGTTATGTGGCATTGCAATTTGCACGGGAGAATCGCTTTTCGCGCCAGGTGGATTGTAGCAAACAGTGGACGACTGTGCTTTTGTTCCCTGGAAATTATTTATGTGGTTCAATCTAACTTTCCTTAGAAAGTACCCTGACCTCTAGTGAAGCACGAAGAGCTAGCCTTTCGGCAACTTTCATGTTGTTGATGTCCTTGGCACATATGCGGATCTGAACAAATGAGACAAGTGCCACATTTGGGGCTGGTTTCTACATACCTTGCCTTTGTTACCGTGACTCTCTACATATGCGCCTGCTAGTCGTGATATGCGTTGCATCAAATCTGAGCGGATGGGGCGACCAGTTGGCAACTCGAATATTTTGTCGATGATACCCTACATTGCGTGTAATTTAAGTGGAAACACGGACATCTGTAAGAGAGAGAAAGTACCTTCTTCAAAGAAGTTATATGCTCGGTTAATTCCTTAAGAACGCCTCGCAAGCCCTCGACGCGCAGAGCGAGTGGATTGGATGTCAAGGATATGTGTACGTTATACTGCATGGATAGCTGCAGCAGATCGGTGCCGTCTTAGGGGAAACGGTGAGCGCATCATAAGACAAAGTGACACTCCCACTTACCTTTGCCCAGTATCAAAAAAAGTTGACTAGGCGTAACAGGATAGGCTGGACAATATCAGTTGGCTGAAACGAAGTGGAGTGAACGAAACTAACTCTTTACAACTACTTCAGTCCTGTCTCTCCGCTTTCTCTCAATTTCCTTGAGCGATGGCCAACCCCATGCTTTCTCTATGATGGACTCCGCATATTCCGTCTTTCGACGGGATGAACGGGTCCATATTGGGTCGAGCTTATAGAGCTCTGAGAAACCTCGAAGCTGGTCCTTACTAAATGACCGGCAGAGCACCTCTAGTAAGTTAGTGTACTCTTCCGCGTACCGGAGCGACTCGGGACGCGAGTGCTTTCCTGGCCTACATCGTTCTACATCTTCCAACGTTGGCTCCAAGCCCGCTGCTCGGATGGACGCGAGGTAACGGTCTACTCGGGTTGGTTCCAAAGGATTTCGAGTATCAGTGGTCGCCCCCTGGAACTCCTTCCGGCTTTTTGTTCGTGTCTTGCCACCAGCACTTGTCCCGGCTGCATTGGAAATTTCAGAAATTTGAGGGCTGCTGGTGGAGGAAAAAGCGAGAGCTGATTGCGAGTAGTATGCTTTGGCGCGGCGAGACTGTAGACACGAGAAACACAGAGAACGACGTGACGCGCACTGCCGGAGAACCTGAGCAGACATTCAAGGCAAGACTGCTGAGCATTGGCAACTGTAGTGTTGCCTAATACGCGAACTTGTCAGGATCCTCAGTGCGCACGTGATCTTCAACCCTCCACCAATTCAAAAGTTGCAAAGACGGTGAACTACCTAAACGCATCGTGACGGACATATACTAATCATATCAGATCTTCTCCTCCACGGCATCCTCACTGGCATATGTGCCAATCAACGCCTTGTCGTCGTCCTCTCCAACCTCGCCCTGCCAACCATTCTCTGCGAGGTACTTCATGAATTTGGCATCTTCATCCGCAAGGTCAATGCCAGTCATGTCAGGCACGAAGAAGTACGTCACAAGGACTCCAGTGATACCGCAAATAGCGGCGATGATGAAAGTCCAACTTCATTGTCTGGATCAGCAAGAAGGAAGACAAAGCAAGGGAAGTACTCGTACCGTTTTCCGAGATTGTTCTGGATAGGCGTGAATGCTTGGGTCCCAATAGCAGCGCCAGTTTTACCGATGGCCGCAGAAAGACCGTAACATGTTCCGCTGACAATCAAATTGAGCCTCCTCAACTCAATGTGAGCTAGCGTCATACCGAACGGGCGTTGCATATGACCTGTAGTGTGGCCCCTAAGTTTCAAGGTAAATAGGGAGTTGCGATGGACTTACTCAGAACTCGTCAGGCCCAGCATATCGCCAGGTCCCTGTGATCATCTGAACAACTAAGCTGATCAACCTCGAGTGTGACGCACCAGGTTACCAAACGACTGCATCAGTCCATAGCTACAGGACAGTCCTCAGCTCAATTTAGTGAAGGACTTTTGATGACACCCACAAAACCACAAAGAGGGGTACAATATTGGTGATTTTATCGTATGCGAGACCAATTATGAGGCCCTGGCGTGCCAATTATAGCAAAAGATGAGCTGGAGGCAGGAGAAGAACCTACAAATACTAGGTATCCAGAGAATCCTAAAATCATCTAAGGGTAGAGGATGAGTAGCTTGAATGAATGCGGGTCGTGTGTCGCATACTGTGTTCCTTCTCCCCAGTCGGTTGCAGAGCCAAGCGCCGACGAAGACGCCAGGCAGGGCTATTGCTCCGAGTAAAAGCTGCCATTCAGCAGTTTTCTTGATATCGCCGTTGTGGATCACACTGGAGATGATAGTTCCCGAGAACACGCCGTTCGGAAAAGTGACCTCAGAGATCAGTCAGGCCACTGAAAAGTTCAAGAAGTGAAGGCATACAAAGTCATAAAGGAACCTGACCAACATGTTAGTCATCATTTAGTTGTACAAACATGTGTTCGCACCACGCTCCACAGGTACCGATGAGAGGACGCCAGTAGCGTTTTATCACCAATCCGTAGGGAACACCACCTGGCTCACAGATGAGTTCTACTTCCAATGAGAAGTTTGAATGTCAGATTACGTTTAATGGCACCCTTGCGGTAGAGTTTGGAGCTCAACATCCGTAAACGAAAAACGAGCACTGACAAAGGCAAGAGTATACCAACGCCGAAGCAAACGCGCCAGACAGTCTGAAGGTGATTTTCGCCGGCTGCTGAGAGTACGATCAAGAACACTGAAACAGCCAATGGGCCACCGAACTAATTCGGAGGTGTTTCATTAGTTCGCAGAGACCCCGAAGGAATGAAGGTCGTACAGAGAGCACGAAATTTGTGACCATGATAAAGACTGGGAGAATTGTTAGCAGTGAATGGTTGAGGCGGAAAACAACAATGGTAAGGATACCTGGACCACGATTCTTCTGTGTTTTCTCGTTTGCGGCTTCACTAGCGCTTGTTGACGAAGCGGGGTATTCTCCACCGACACCCTACAAAAATCATTGGAGAAACTGAAACACGTGCAAGGAATGAATGACTCACGATGCCAGTGATTCCACGAGCGAAGGTCAAAAACCAAAAGAGGCCTTGTGCACTTCCGTTAGCACCATGAGCGGCAGTTCCGAGAGTAGCACCGAGAACGATGAGCAAGGTAGTGGCAACAAGGGCGACCTTGCGGCCGGCTCTGTCGCAAATCAAGCCAACGAAAATTTGCCCGATGACGGCGCCTGGTAGAGGTGTAGTTTAGGCAAAGTTACAAAGAGGCATCTCTGTATATAAGAACTGACCGACAAGGAGAGCATTGGATACCCGCGTAGAGACCGCGGAAGTATAATCCTTGGGGTAAAGTGTCTTGAAGATGACCTAGAGAACTACTCTAGGGCGAGTAAAAGCAGGGGGGATGGGATGGGCCTACATTTGACATGGTCATCAGGTTGTTTTGATCTGAAGGACGGATATTAACTTGAATCCGGCGCTGACACGGAACTCTGTGACTTACAGCCATCACTGATTAAGCCAAAGCCCGCTGCACAGATAGTAAGCCAAGCGCTAAGAGATTCTCGTTCGGCAAGATTGTTGGGTGCAAGATTGAGGTTAGTTTCGCGAGGCTTGACAGAGAGATTTCGGGGATCGGTAGTCTGTTTCTCCTCCAGGGCGGGGACGTCTTTCTCGACCGACATGAAAGAAAAGTGTACCAGAAGATTAAACTTTGAGAGTTGTCCAGGGAAGGCCGAGAAAGGGAGGGGGGGGGGGGTTCTCGTAAGACAAGGACGTCCATCCATGCTACTGGGAATGCGTTTTATAGAGGGGACGCACGTGCTATCGGGAGTATGTAGGGAACTAATAGACAGCGATTAGCGCTGTCAAGATCCGCCATGGATCACATCGATGTTCGGCGGCATGTGCTCGTTGAGTCTCGACTGGGTGGACCGCCTACCCATAACCTGAACTTCAGGAACGACCTGCGCTCAAGAATATGCATCGCAAGTTCCAGGAGTGTTCAACATTCAACGTTCAGCGTTCAGTGTTAAGCCAAGTACGCTATCATCAGCGGTGTAGTATACTGAAACAGGTTAGGTCAAGCATCAAGCAGTAGATCAGAGACGGCCATTTTGCGACAACACGTTTGCAGAGTGCCTGTGTATCAATACACATTGGAGATAAGTTTTTCTCTCGTCCCAGTTGATCATCTGCTAGCATCAATAGTTTTGGCGCTCTGCAACGCTTCTACTCTTAGAAATATCAAGTGAACCTTTTTGACATCGCCCACTAGTCGCAATTCAAGAGGATTAACCATGATTAGCCTGAAAGTCCATAAATACAAAGGTAAGAATAAGAATATCGTTTCGTCCGCTGCGGACCGTCAAAAATCAACTTGCAGTCTACAAGTTGTACGAGTACGAGTTACATCGTAAACTCAGGAACAAAGTGGAGGGAGTGACTGAGTTTGAGTTCAAGCGGAGTTTCTTGAAACTCAAAGTTCTCCCTCGCAAGCCTCAAGATCGTCGGCAACGCCGAGCACCACAAAATGGCTGTCCCAAACGGTACTTCGCATGACACCTTCGACGATGAACTCGATTTTACAGACATCGAGGCAAAGTATGCCGTCGTATTAGCTCGTATATACCGATATTCACGGTTACTATCAGATACCACGTCGACCTGGACGATGGTCTTGACAACGTCATCGTCGCAGATGGCATACCGGTAATCGATAAATCAAAACTAGAGAAGCTTCTTGCAAAAATTGCCAAGGAGTTCACGAGAAAGGGAGCTGCCATCAAACCTGATGATATATTCGTACCTTGGGATAATGCCTCAGGAAAAAGCAAAGGGTACGCCGTCCTCCCGCTGTTGGATCCATGTATTGAAAATCCTCGTCCAGCTTCATTTTCATCGACGCGGGGAGCGCAGATGCAGCAGCCTTCGCTGTTAGCGCCATGCATGGACATCCCTTCGATTCGAAGCACACCTTCCTCCTCAACCGGTTTACCGATATCGAACAATATGCTAACATGGACGAAACATATGTTGAGCCCAAGATGGAAGATTATCGCCCCAAGGTTTGTGGAAACGAAGCCCCTCCCTCATCTTATTCAGACTTTATTGTAGGAGCACCTTAGGGCATGGCTTGCAGACTCACACGGGCGCGATCAATATGTCACTTACCGCGGTGACGACGTAGAGATACATTGGCACGGGAAGCCATCTCAATGCGAAATTGCATATTCTAAGAAAGTATGTCTCGCTAAATGAAGAACGCATGTATGGACTAACACAATCCTTAGAACTGGACAGAACTTTATGCCTCCTGGTCTCCTCTGGGCACCTACTTTGCAACTCTCTTCCGGCAGGGCGTTCGCTTGTGGGGCGGTCCTTCCTGGGAGCCTCAACAGCGATTTGCTCATCCTTTGGTCAAGTTGATCGATTTTTCCCCCTCTGAAAACTACGTGGTCACTTGGTCACATGATCCCATAACAGTACCTCCAAACCTCCCACAAGGACCCGAGTTTTTTTCCCCCGAGGATGAAGGCAACAACATCGCCATCTGGGATATTAAATCAGGCCACCTCCTCCGAACATTCCCCACGTCTCTCCTGGAGGGTGAGGATCCCTCGGTCAAAAAACAGATGCAATGGCCCGCCCTAAAATGGAGTGCTGATGATAAGTTCGTCGCGCGAGTGACACCAGGTCAGCAAATCAGCGTCTATGAACTTCCTAGCATGGGTCTCCACGACAAGAAGAGTCTGAAGATCGAGGGCGTTGTCGATTTCGAATGGTGCCCCCACGGTGACAAGGACAAGGACGACGCTGAGAAGGCAGCCAAATCTGGCAAGGCTCCGAAGAAAGCCAAGGAGAACATGTTGGCTTACTGGACCCCCGAAGTGGCCAATCAACCTGCACGCGTCACCCTCCTGGAGTTCCCCAGCAGGCGGATATTGCGTCAGAAGAATCTGTTCAACGTTACAGAAGTCAGCATCTTGTTTCAGCGAGAGACATGGCCACTAATTAATTTTCATAGTGCAAGCTCTATTGGCAGAATCATGGCGACTTTCTATGCGTCAAAGTCGATCGTCACACAAAAACCAAGAAATCGATATTCTGCAACCTCGAAATCTTCCGAGTGCGCGAAAAAGACTTCCCAGTGGAAGTAGTGGAGCTCAAAGGTTGGACTTCTCCATTTATTGCATTATCTCACCTTGACTGCGTATCTAGACACCGTAACGGACTTCTCGTGGGAACCCAAGGGGGAGCGGTTTGCAATTGTCTCGAGCAGTGACCCGAACCTTGGTAACCCCGGTCCTGGGATCACGATCAAAACTGACATCAGTTTCTATCAACTCGACCGAGCCAAAAACGATTTCAAGCTCCTGCGTACGTTTTATCCAATATGTGATTTTCGGTGGCTTCAATATTGTATCAGGTACCCTTGCATCGCGCACCAGCAACACCATCCGCTGGTCACCACGAGGACGGCATGTCGTTCTTGCAACTGTGGGCTCGTCCACTAAATCCGAACTTGAGTTCTGGGACCTCGATTTCAATAGTGAAGAACGCAGAGAAGGGCAGGCCGTGGAATGGGGCACCGGTATCCAGCACCTTGGCTCAGCGGATCACTATGGTGTCACGGACGTAGAATGGGATCCGAGTGGGAGATACTTGGCGACAAGCGCCAGTGCCTGGAGACACACGGTACGTGGGACAGAGCACGGATGATTGCCGAATACTCACCCTGCCATCAGCTTGAAAATGGATACGCCGTCTGGGACTTCCGCGGGCAAGAAATCGAGAAGCATATTCTGGATCGCTTCAAGCAATTCATATGGCGTCCTCGCCCTCGCTCGTTACTCACGAAGGAACAGCAGCGACAGATACGACGAAATCTCAAGGAATACAGTCGCACGTTTGATGAAGAGGATGCTGCTGAGGAAAGCAACGTTAGCGCTGAGCTCATCGCACATCGTAAGCGCCTGGTTGATGAGTGGAATGCTTGGCGAGCACGTTGCAAGCGCGATATTGCTGATGAGAAGCGCAGCCGGGGACAGAGACTTGATAGTGGTGGAGGTGAGGGGGAGAAGGAGGAAATCGAAGAATGGATCGACGATGTCATTGAACAGATCGAAGAGGAGGTCCTTGATTAGTTCTCTTGATTCTCCAAGCTATGTTGTGCTGTATGGGACGCCTGCACAATACCATCAATAATGTGCTCAATGTCAAGATAATCTCGCAGTATCATTGAAATGTGGCTGTGTTATGTACAACTGGTCAAGGACTCATGTTCCGACATAGAACGACTTGAATTTGAAGACCACCAAAGGATCCATATCTAATCAACCCAATCAAGGTTCTACTCGAAAAGTATGCTTGCTCATTTTGTCTTGCGTTCTCCAGTCCTGAACTCTCTTCAGTTTTCCTCGTCGAACAATAAGTGGGGTTCGGTAACTTCAGTTCAGTCATGCCTCCCATCGGCCTGTCTCCTGCCTCCCAGACTGCATCCACCTCTTCCTCAACGTTGTGGGCACAGCGTACGCAATTTGTTCGGCTCTATTGTCATGCATCTGACACCTGCCATCCACCATAGCCTCAAGGGAATGGGTAATTCCCGCAAAACCTAAGCCCGGCCGAAAGCCAAAGAAGGAGACCCCCAGTGGCCCAGCCCTCCCTAAAGATGAAGCAGTCGGTCTCTACGTGTCTAGTGCGGAATATACTAACTAACACTCGGCACACAGGACGAGGAATCGTCCGGGAGACGTGTGCAGAACAGGCAAGTGCACGGTATTTGGTACTTGCTAACGGTGCTGACTCTGGTACAGAGCTGCACAGCGCGCTTTTCGTGAGCGCAAGCAAACACAGCTAGCCGAACTTCAGGCTCGCTTGCAATCCTACGAACAGGGGGAAATAGACCGTCATGTCGCTCTACAGAACATTGCCAAGAAGATGAAGGAAGAGAATGACGAGCTTCGCAAGGAGAATCAGAACCTCAGGGAGACAATCTTTCGACTGGAGCAGGAACGTGAGGAATCTTTTGACAAAGACAAGAAACGGGTACGAGACGACACCTCTGCCAACTCTCCTACTTTCTCTGCGACAGACAGCTCCACGAGAAAGCGTGCTCGTTTCGACGGGGACAAGCAAGAAACACCTCAATCTACCCTTTCTTTCGGTCCCTTTCCATCATCATCTTCTTCGCTGGCGTCTTCTCCCGACAATGCTGCCACTGGCGGCTTTTCTCCTGCGGTACAGGAAGGCCACTCTCGACACTCTGGTTTTCCCACACCTCCCCCTCCAATCAATAACATGCTCACGTTTGCCACATCAAGCAAACCAACTGGTGCCGTCGACACGGAAGACCCTGTCGACTCCTTCGCCTGCATTCTGTGCAGCCCAGATGCGCCTTGTGCATGTAGAGAAATGGCCATGCATCAAGTGGCGAACGAGACGCTGAGCGGTAGCAATGGCATCCAACAGCTTCCCCTTCAAGGCGATAAGCTCGACCAGCAGTCAATCGTGTCGTTGGACCAATCCATCCATCTTGGCGCCCCCCCTCCTCCCAGTATGAGCATACTCGATAATCTACCAGCTTTCCAAGCACCTGTTCCTATTCGTCGTAGGACAGGCGCTCCTAGGACAAATCAAGTATTTCCAGTCACACCCTTTACCTCGTCGTCGTCGTCGTCGTCGTCTTCCACTGCCAAGTGTTCAGGTGACCCCGAGAATTGTATGGCTTGCTCTGGTGACGATTTCGGCAAGGCATTCTGCCAGGCTATCGATCACACAGTAAACTCCTCCTCGCCTTGCGTTGATTGCCCGAGGAGAACAAGTCAAGCTGATAAAATTTTGGTTGGGGGCTGTTGCGGTGACATCAGCAAATGCGGTTCGTGCGGCATTGCACCTATCATTTCCTCGACAAACTCTGCGCGTGGCCCTGATACCATACCAACGGATGCCGCATGGCGTCAGCTCAAGTCGCATCCCAACGTAGCTTTTGCAGACTTGACGCTCTTGGCAGAAGTGGTGGCGCGCAGATCAAGATGTACCGGATCTCGCGTTGTCGTATCACCAGCACTAGGGTCTATCACGCCGGAACGCGAGGCAGGGCCTTCCCGCCTCGGATCAACCACCGTTGGAGAAGACCAGTCTGTGTTGCTCACAGACCCGCACGAACACTTTCACCAAAAGCAAAGGCAGCGTGAGTCACCGCCGCAGCTCGTTCCTCAGCACATTCTTATCGAGTGCGGACGACGGAGGATGAGAGAGGTCAATGCAGACGGTGTTAGAGAGGCTCTACGATTATTGGACCAGAAGTTTGCCCACACGCGATAATGCGTTGAGACTTTTTTTTACTCATTATTTAGGACATGTAGGTAGTTTGTAAATTGTAATTCCAGCTCATCGGATCGATTAGGTATTTTCCCTTGTAACAAGCACCATGTACTGCGATTGATAACTGTCTAATGCCCTGGCTGTGACGGCGCGGAAAAAGTACTCGGCACCCGGAGGCGCTGCGAATGCTTCCACTCTCGCAACACCCCGCGAAGCTTTGAGAAAAATAAACTTCGCTCCGACTGGGTCAGAAGCTCCTTGCCAGCTGCTCTGGGATGTTCCGTGCGACGGAAAGCGCGTGCCAACTGCTGGAGAGATGCATTTTGAAGCTCGCCTGGAAAGGGCTTGACTTGTGGCCACAGCTCAAGCAGAACCTTCCTCGCGACCGAATATGCCCCAACGGCAAAATATCCATGCGCCAGAGCATCGATGGCTGGTATGTCGGGCGCGACACCAGCGGAGACCATCGAACGGAAAACCTTCATCGCCAACTCCGGTTTCCCCTTGCGTCCATACCCAGAGATGAGCACAGTATACATCACCACCTCTGGCTCGAAACCCGCTTTCTTGGCGGACTGCAGGACGTGCTCAGCATCGCGCATGTTGCCGGCCCTCGCGTAACCGTCCATAAGAGAAGTGTAGTGATATCGGTTAGGATGCATGCCGTGGTCAATCATATGACTAAAAACGGCCTTCGCCGCCCCGAGAGTTGGATCGATGATACCTTCGTGCTTGAGACGCATTGCGATGGTAGTTCGATCGCTCTTGACTGCTTTGCGGGAGAGAGCAAGAATGATCGGTCGCAACAAAGAGTCGTATCGCAAATGGTGGGGACGTGCGAGACCACTGCTGGGATCAAAGTTCTCGGCGTTTAAGAGAATATGACCCTCTGGAAATGCGGCCTTGTATTCTCTAGTGGGCGAGAACTTTGACGCAGTAACATCCCATCCGCTTCCATAAACCAGATGCTTCTCTCGACGCAAGACATTGCGAAGGATTATGTTGAGATGTCTGATGGTGGGGCCATACGTAGCCAGGGACATACTCCGAAGAACCCGTATGAGCTGGCGTGGTGTTACGTGTTCCGTGTGATGAAGAGATTCGAGAAACACTTCAATGGTGGTCTCATTGGGTTGAATGCCTTTGGATCGCATGACGCGAAATATGAATCTTGCGCCACCGAGTCCGCGGATCTCCATGACACGACCCAGAATAGCGTTGAAGACATGTACAGTTAAGTTGATACCCTTTACATTGATAGGGGTGCGGGGTACCCATTTTACGCGGAGAGAAGCGATAAGGCTACGAGCATCCGCCTCTGAATCGAGCATCGCAGCCAGCAAGCTCACAGCCATGTCATCATGACCACTGAGACAATAGGTGCGAATGAGGGCAGCTACGATGCCGGTGTCGGGTTTGACGTTGGCTTCCACCATCTGATGCAGTACTCTGTGGACTCGATGGAAATGACGCTGGCCAGCCAAGTAATTGATCAAGATGGTGAACGTGGCTGCGTCTGGGGGGATTCGGGGTAGTTCGGATGTATTCGGGGAAGTATGAATGGGTGAGAATGTAACGCCGTCGGCCCCTGTGATAGTATCTCCAAGTTTGTGAATGGCTTCTTTTGAAGTAGCAACAGGGCCCAAGTGCTTGATATAATCTGCCGCACTGCGCTCGTCGCCGATATCTAACAAGTGTTGCATGATGCTGTTGAGTACCCGAGTGGACGTTCGAGCATCGACATGACGCAGGGCTTGGAAGGCCAAAGCGTGGACCTGCGGGTCCGCGCCCAAAGATCGGTATGCGGTAACGATGAGCGCGTGAGTGGAGGCATCGACAGGAAAACCAGCTTTCTCCATCATCTCCAAACCTCTCTTCGCAGAGTTTAGGTCTCGGTTGCGGAGATGTCCGGAAACCAGAAGATGAAAGGTCCTCCGAATGGGTTGGACGTTGTCCCGCGCAAATTCCTCCAGTACTTGATCTAAACGATTGAAACACTGACACTCTATGAATGCTCTCATCTTCCAATTGAGTAGACGAGTTGTCGTCCTGCCACATTGATGCCTTGCGAGGGATACGAGCGGGGCGATAAAAGTCCAGTGCTCTTTCAATGAGAGCTGGTGAACGACACTTTCGAAGTGATTTGGTTTGAAGCGACAGCCTAGCATGTGCGCAAGAATCATGACAGACTGAGCTCTTGAAGGTCGCGAGGTTGATGCCAGAAATTGAGCCAAACGTCTGGCAGATTCCCGTTGACGAAAATACTGGCGAATGTCCGGGGAGGATATGATATCCTTTGCCATAAGGGTGATCTCCTCTTTGGTTCCGCGAGCAAACTCGTCGATGACATCTATGACCCCGGACGGGTACTGACCGGGATGTTCTGCAAGACCACATGATCTGTGACGACGCGAAGTCGATGGTGGTGGCAGTGTAGGATTCGACGATGTAACGTGGAGCGCTTGACGAACGTGGGCTATGGGCCCGTCTTCTGAAACGTACCCAGCATGGTCTTTGTTGACCGCAAGTGCCTGGAATACTGTCGCCGCGGGTGAGGAACATGATGAATGGATAAAATGACTGGAAGAACGTGACGTCGGGACAATTTCGTGGAGTTTCCCGAGAGTGAACAGGGCTTGTTTGATGTGCTGGCTGTGAATACGGCCAGCTTCCCTTAGCATGGACAGCCAGAATGGGTGAGGCTGTCACGTCCACCACTGTGGTCTGATGAAGCTAAACGACGTTAAAAACAAGTAGAATGAGGGTCCAAAGTTACTTTTGAACGTCGAAACGAACGTCCTACCTGTGCCAGGGAATTTATGGACGCGGATTCGTGTAGCCAAGGTACTCCCTTTAGAGCGCATTCGACAAGTTTGCAAAGTCCACGCACTTGAAGTTCAAGCCAGGCTCGGCAATCGCCGGGAGTATTTATGTGGCAATCCTGTGCCACGCATCTTCGCATACAGCACACATTACTTGGTCGCGAGAGTTGATCTCCTCGCGGCCTCAGTGACCCAAGCTCAAGTCTAGAGCAACCTTCCTTTATTCCTTGACGATTGAGATTGGGGGGAAATGGCTCTCGTCCGACTTTGAATCGGCATCTTTGGTCGATCAAATCACCCCTTCTCCTAGCGTGTTTGAACTTATGAATGCGCATCACCGGATAGGATTAGTAGTTTCAAGAAAACTACCACCATCATAAACCAGAAGACGAAGAAGACGACTGCGACGGCCATGGGTCCAACGGTGATCAAACAAAGGGATATTTCGCTCGAAAACCAGTTGGGCATCGGTTACCCATAAGGATGAAACAACCTGAAACAACTTGTCTGCTCAACGTGATACCCGTGACCCGTTGTGGCAAGCTCCTTGTTGACACAAGTAGATCAACGTCGGTGATCGCAAACTCATCCGCATCTTGTAGATCGCCAGTTCAGGGGGCATTAGATATGCCAACAAGTTGCTGTGTGTTCCCAATTCCTAACTTATTGGCGTGGGACGAGGTAAGGTGTTTACACCTCGGGGGAAGACGAAAGGGAGTTACGTTGTATGTGGGGTTGGTGACGCAGAGACGGGTTACCGCACTTGGTTTTGACGACAGGCCCACGAACAAGGAGGACGGAATCATAAGACAACGGAATGCTAGGTTGGACCTCATCGATGTCGGATCTCCACTCCAAGCAACGTTAACGGCCATCTTGGAGCGTTCGTGACGTTGTTTTGTACCTGGCGCTCTCAGGCTTGAGCAGACTTGTGGACGGGGAGAGTCATCGTATACAGACATAGCCCTCGCCGATCACATATACATCCATCTCGCCATCCAGTAGTGAGACCATTCCAGCAATTAGAAATATTCTATCCAAGCTGCGCATGACTCGAACACGTGGAGGATTCGAACAGCCTTGGTTGTCCTCCAACTTGAAGCTTTCCTAACTGCCAGCAGGGTCCCAGGGATATCAATTACGGCAAGGGTCATGGTCACGCCGCAATCGGTCACCTCTCTTGACCTCTTCAAGTTACTCTCAACCTTTTTTTTTCGTCTGGGCCAGACCAAGATCATTGATTCTGGCTGATTTTGCTGTGCCGAGTTGGCCCTTGCCCTGAGTGGATTCCACTCTCCACTTGGCACCCCATCCATTACTACTGGATGGCGAGCCTTTCAATAAACCACCCCACAGGCCTCAGCGCCCAGTCGTCCATACCTGGAATTTGCAGCTAGTGCTCGCTTCAGTGTTGTCTATGACTCGCCGAGTACTCGGTAAGCGTGTAGTAGGGCAGTCATTACTCAAGTACTCACCCCCGTTTGTTGCATCCCTCACAAAGTGGCAGACGTCATGAAAGTGACCTAACGACGATTGCCTTGAATGGATGAATGGTCGACTTAATTTGAAAGGGGGCTGTAATCTCGGGAAACGGGCAGTGTATATGATGGTGAGTTGTTCATGTTGGCTAGCCGTTCTCCTTATGATAGACGCTCAATACTCCACGTGAGGCCTGTCCCTGGTGTAACGTTCCGTTGTACGCGGAGAAAGAGCCAGTTTTTTCGCACTTGCATTGGTCGGTGCGTAACTTGGTATCAAAGGCACTGACATGCTGTTTGAGCATCCACTTATGGTCTTTTTTATTTTCAGAAATGGTGAGCCTGTGCCCTTTACGAGTGGTGGCTAAGTATCCCCTTGAGTCATTTTTCACTTCCGAGGTCTGACGCGGCAATCGCATTCAGCCGACCTGTTCTCACAAAAGGTTCCCTTGTCTAATCTTGTGCCATCCCACCCAGTCAGTTTCCGTCTATCCTTTTACGGCGCCAAGTTCGCTTCTTGTCACAGATCTAACTTTCCAACAACACTGCGGTGCCTGCGGCATGTTTCAACATCTGCCCTATCACCGTTACGGAGGCTATTCGTGTTCGCGGAAGCCTTAACATCCTCTTACTGCCACCCGCATTCGTCAACATCTCCGTTCCGGGGCGCTCTGACTCGAGACTTGGATCCGTGTACAGCATGCATATAAAGGCTCGCTCCTCTCTCCTCCTGTGTTCTCCAAACCCAATTTCCCCCTCTCATGCCTTCGTACAAATCCCACCTTACAGTCCTCGAGCAAAGTTCGTCGCTCTACCCCTCTGCTCCCGCCTTCAGAGTGCCCCGATCAAATCCGAGTTCAACCACTCAGGTACATGATTGGCTGTCAATATCATATCGTCAGTTCAAGGAAGATGTCGAACACACCGCACGCTACTATCGCAGGGTCCTAGCATCCCATCGTATTCCAGAGCGCTCGGTGGTCGGTCTTTGGTGAGCTCAAGAAGCTGTCCCTCGTCCATCCTTCTGACCCCGTGCAGGCTTGCGGGGATGACCTACCAGGACGTTCTACACATATATGGTATCTCAAGAGCTGGCTATATCCCACAATTATTCAGCATACGGCTTCCAAATCCTGATGTAGTCCTCGAATTGCTCCACAAGGCAAATGCCCGCGCTGTGATATTCGCTCCCGAATTTGCAGCAATGGCCTCAAACTTTCCTGTATCGGTCTTTCTCGCAATAGGAAAAGCCGACATGGAGGCTTCCAAGGAACTATTGCCACCGCTTTCCACCCCTAAGAATGGAGATCAAATAGTCTTCATCTTCCACACAAGCGGTTCCACATCGGGAAGCCCAAAACTTGTCCCTTGTAGTCAGCGATGGTTGAATACCATGGTGAACAAAGCCGAGTTCACTTGTGCTCCTCGTGATCCGCAGCGTCAAGACGTCACTACTTGGATGTCAGTGTTGCAGACAGCTTATACATGCTAAAACCAATCTAACTTTCCGTAGGGGTAGTATGTGTCACATCGCCCAAACTTTCAGTGAGTACTAGCACCACGTCTTCGCTGTTACGATCTTGACTTGCTATTCTCAAAGTGTTGATTGGTTCTCTTCGACATGGAACCTGTACTATCCAACCTAGCAAAATTGCCTTCTCCTCTGAGGAGTTGATCGATATGGTGCACCGGTGTCATCTCAACCACTTGAACCAATTTTCAACCTTCCTTTCCATCCACCTGCGCAATTCTCGTTCACATCCAAAGCTTCTCGGATGCCTTCAGGGCCTCGACGAGGTCCTCTTCAGTGGTCTGCCTCTCAACCGCGAGGATGAGGAATTTGGCTATCGCAGTGGACTCAAGCTGAAGGTATGTTGTGTATCTTGTAATGTGAGAGCTTCGTCCTAAGAAACTCCACAGAATCTCTTTGGAAGTACGGAATGTGGCGCCATGCTTCTTTCCATTGGCGGCAGAGGCCGGGACGCAGCTCTACTTCGTGCCATCCCGGGCACTTCTTACGCATTCGCTCCCATCGATGCTGACAATCAGCTGGAGTCGGGCCACCAGTCGTCAAATCAGTTACTGGAGTTGGTGATCTTGGCCGACTCTGGCGATTGCCCAGATCCCTCCCTGAGGAGCAGGGACGGCCAATTCCATACTGGCGATCTATTCCAAGAGATGGCTCCAGGCTCGTTTGCCTTTCGTGGTCGTAACGATGATTGGATCAAGAGTGAAAACAGCCTGCGTTGCGATACAAAGTATGTTCATTCCGACTCACGATCCCACAACACAGCGCATTTACGATATCTTTGCAGAGCCATTGAAGATAACGTTCGTACGACTTGCGGTGAACTAATCGAAGAATGCATTGTCGTGGGCACTGGCAGGCCATCTCCAGCACTGTTCATTGAGCCGGCACCCGGGTTAGATCACGACAAACTCAAGAGGGAAATAATTCGTAAAACCCGACCTTTCCACTCTAGACGCTACCTTCACGAGCGTATCACATCGCAGGAGTTGATTGTCATTGTTCCGCCAAAGTCACTTCCCAGGACGGCGACGAAAGGGAATATCAGGCGGCGGGCAGTCGAGGACGCTTACAAGGCGCGCCTGGATGACATTTACGCTTCTCTGCAATGAACGACGGACATGAACTGTGCACTGTGCGATTGTCTTCGTAACTAACCTACTATTCTATACACTAATTAACTTATTGTCTGCACATACACACCCCAGTACATATTACGTACCGTAAATACTAGTGTCCATAATGTGTTTTGATTGTTTGGCAACTGTAAATGCGTACCAGTGTAACAACTATCTCGAAAACTAGGACTGGATTCGATTACTTTGGGACTCTGACTGCCGGATAACAATGTCCTCGTTCGTGATGTAGAGCGTGAAGCGACTAGTGTCCCGAGTCCCAGACGACCTGACCAAACAAAATACTTCTCCCTTCTCAACAACTTCCTTCCTATATTGTGCTTCCTGCCGTAGTGCATCGTCGAGTGGCGTATCAGGAAGGAACGGGCCCGGTGGCGGAGATGATAAGGAGATGTTGTGCATGAGATGGAACGGAGATGCAAGTGAGATATGATCGGTATTCTTCGCCACCTTGGCGCCAAGGTCCACCACGTCAAGTGGAGGAAAAGGATGAAGATGTTGCTTGTACGGCATTCCGAAACGAGATGCTGTGTTGTCTTGACCGAGTGCCCAGTTGGTTAGAACGATAAGTGGGCCGTGTGAGAGCCGCACGCTCTGAATGGCGTTCAATACATGATATAGTGGTGGAATAAATGCCAGTTCCGACATGCTCTTTGCTTTTTCCGGCGCAACGTTACGCATTCGTTCTGCAGAGAAACGCTCCCCCCAATAAAAGGTGCTCATGGAATCAATAGCAAGGACCCCTATTTCGTCGTTTGGCATGCGTGAAGCGTGATATAGCGGGAGATTCTTGAGGGAAGTCGCAAGCTGCAAGAGGGACGTTGGACGAAACAAGTGCAAGCGCACAAGAGACTGTCGTACAATCTCCTCCTTCTCAGTTTCGTCGGAAAGAGGCAGAAGATGCGATATACGTGTCAGAAGCAGGTGGCGCAATCGCTGGACATTGAAGGACAGGTCTGTGTCGTAAACGATTGCAGACATCCCACGACCTCCAACGGCTGCTGGGGTTGTATGGTCCGACTTGGGGATGAGGCAATTCGATATAATGTGGTAGAGGAGGTGCGTCTTCCCTGACGACGCAGGTCCTTGGATCTCGATCACTTCTCCACGGTTTATGGCTGGCAGCCCAAAGATGGGCGGTGATGGAGATGCTAAGGACGCCACGTTAGTGTCGGACTGGAATCTTGCAACACATAGAAAGTCGTACTATAGTACCTAACAGATGTCAAGAGCTGGTTGCCATAAGCTGATTACCTTTCACTGGAAGGACTGAAAAAGACCTGCATCCTGTAGTGATTCAGTCCCAATTTCTTCGAGATCCATTTGCCCAGGTACAGGATGGCTGAGTGTATGTATTATCGTAGTGCGGGTTGTCAATGGGTTGTGGTGCGGTGAGCAGAACAGCACTAAGTTGCCACTAACAGTTGCAAAGTCTCTTTAGCAAACCGAAAAAGGTAATGTCGCATGCGGGGACCATCAAAGTGATGCAGTAATAACCACGCCTTGCACAGGAAGAATATTCTCTACCCTGCACAGTTGCTCTTGTGCATGTATCGTGTGCTGGCAACCTAACCCTGTACGAACTTTTTGGAGAACAGCCTCAACAACCACACGCTCTCTCAATATTTACCCCAAGTAACTAACTAGTACATGGCTTCGACTGCCTCGTCCCGCGCCACCCCGCCGCCTTCCCGGAGATCGCTGCATAACGTATCTACGTCGCCTCCCGCCGCCTCCGTGATAAGGAGCGTATCATCAGCTCGTTCAGCGCTCCCAACCGCACGTTCCGCTACTTCCTCGGGTGTTTCTCGTCGCACTTCTGTCAAAGGACCTTCCGGGTCACTGGGTTCCACTTCCGATTCACGCGACGTGCTATCTGCGTCCCTCAAGCATGAGACGGAACAAAAGGAACAAGTTCGTACCCCGTCACCAATACCTCCCGAACTTTCTGACCCCTTCCCAGCTCTTGGTTCAATTACAAAATAAAGACCAGACTATTGCCACTCTCACGAGCGAGAATGACAATTTAGTGTCATCATTAAACGTGGCTGAATCCAGGTTTAATGACCTGTACGCTGATCAGGCTCGGATGGAGGAGGAAATGGCTGCTCGTGTCGAGGTTTCTGACAAGCTGAGGGCTCAAGTTCGCGAGCTGGAGAAGGAGAAGAGGGACCTCCAAAGGCGCTACAACGGACAGGTGCCCAATAAAATCATTACGATGGCTCAACTACTGACAATTATTACCCGGTACTCCCAGACGTCGACCTTTGAAGCCGAGCGTCAAGCTTTTTACGATAACGAGCAGCACCTCAAATCTCGCATCCAATCCCTTACTCAAGCTCGCAAGCAGCTGGAGCCCATTCGGACTGTTGAGAGCGAGCCAGAGATGGTTGTGGAAGAGACTGATTCTCTAAGCGAGCCATTTGAATCGATCCCGGTTCAAACACAGGCTCTGGACGACCATGACAGCGAACCAGCAGAGATGACGGCTCTCCGCCTAGAATTATCAACGCTCTCGACTTCATACTCATCGTTGCAAAGCACCCTCGTACTCCTGCAGACACAACTTGTTGACTTGAAAAGAGTAAACAATCATCTGCAGGAGGAGAACGAGAGTTACATGATCCTGCTGAGAGAGAAGACGCTAAGCGGACAATTCGACCTCATGAAGCAAGTCGGTGGTGCTCCTAGCTCAACTTCAGGCTTGGATGATGACGACGACGACGTGGGCGATGACAATGACGTTGGCTCTTTACAAAGCGCTGCCAGAAATGCCTTGGATAGAGTTGACGAGGAGGCAGGGGAGGAGCAGGAAATGCTGGGTTACTCGATCGATCGCGATACTACCGAGTCGCCGCGTCGTCTCGGACGACACGCCCGCAGAAACGGGTCCGCGTCACATTCTCCAAGCCGTGCCCCCCGAGGCGAATCCTTGGCAGACCTTCCTATCACTGGTCCTGGTCTCGACCTCGCTGCAGAATTAGGCCGTGCAGAGAACAAAGACATCCTCTCGGGACATTCGGTCGATGAGCGATCCGTTCTCAATGGCAAGAGTAGGAAAAAGAAGGGTTCCAGCGAAGCAAGGAAAGTCTCGTCCTCGGAATCGCACGATCAAGTCTCGTCTTCAAGCGATATAGAGGCTCTGCGCACGGAAGTCAAGTCTCTGAGAGACGCAAACAAGGCCTTGTCGTTGTACGCGTCGAAAATCATCGATCGGATCATTGCAGAAGAGGGGTTTGAGCACGTGCTCGCGGTAGACTATGAAAAGCAACCAAATACCACCACCACCGCGCCTGCACCTTCAGAAACTAGTAACTCCACTGCACCCACGAAGTCCTTCAAGCAGCGCCCTCAATCAGCAATCTTTGGTCGTGCATCTTCCAACCCTGTAACCACCAGTTCTCTAGAGCAACCCGCGACAGCCACACCACCTCTCAACTCCTCCTCTGGTGTTACCACTAAAGCACAGCGTCGCTCATTGTCTTTTGATTGGAAGAGCCTCTCAGTGTTCGGAGGAAACGAGAAGAAAGCCGACAGTTTGCGGCCCCTGACACTGAAACCCGGCGCCACATCCGTCACGGGTGCTCGCAAATTGGAAACATTTGAAGACGAAGAAGATAGACGAGAACGAGAACGCCTCCGAGCGACCATGAAGTTGATGGGCATCGAAAAACCTGCCCCTTCACCCGTCAGCTCGATTGGCTCTCCGGCTGCCGTGCCGATGCAGAAGAGTTACTCTTCCCCAGCAAGCCCACCCGTGACCGCAACGCCAGGCACGCGCTTCTCGATTTTCAGATCACGTTCGACCACAGGGCACTCTGACACTTCCTCGATCAACTCAGGGCCTTCTATGCAGAATCACTCTCCATATGGACTTGGGATCTCTGACAACGGCAGAGCAGAGCTTACACAGGAAGCCCTGGAGCAATCAGAAGCCGAGAATACCCTGGCATCGCTGGATGCTCACGAGCGCAATCTAAGCGAGGAGATCGCCAGAGGGGGCACAGGAGGATTTACGGAGCTAGCTCCGAGGAGAGGCCTTGGGGAAGAGTGGAGGAGCCGCAGGAGCAGGAGGAGCGGCGGTGGAAGTGGCAGCACCGTTTGGAGTGCTGGCATGAGCAGAGCTGGGGACGATCCAGAAGCTTAAGGCCACTCGTCACCTTTCCTCACTCATCGAGTCTCAAACTAATATGAAACCCTCTTCATTTTCCCTCTAAGATAATCGCTGTATTCCTGTGGATGTGCATTTTTAGTATGATAAGCGACACATACCCATATTATTTGAGATGCTGTTTGTTATGACCTGTGTAACAGCTTGTTTAATAGAAAGTTGGGATATGATACTCGGTGTTGCGAGGGTGTGAGTTTATAAGTACCACGTGGTTGAGAGGCCAACCATATGAACATTAGGGAACATGATAGCAATGGCTCAAACGGATGGCACATGTTTCTCCAACGTGTTTTGCGCATGTGTGCGGATAGTTTGGAACGGATTCGCGGCAAATTCGGGATTTGACAAAATGAGTGGATGTCGTAGCCGTTCCATTTCCCTGAAAATAGTGATGTTGGTCTAGTTTCAGGAGAACGTGCTTCGCAAACTCACAAAGCGCGCTTCCTCTGGGACTTGGTAAGAGGAACGCCTTTACCCGCTCCCATCGGGCCAGCTTTTGCCTTTGCTTTGGTCGGTTGTGATTGAGAATGATCCTTTGGTTGTTGGGCCTCTTCCGGCTCTGGAGACGGCTCCTTGTCCTCTAACGCAGATATAACTGCCTGAATGGAGCCGAGGCCACCGCCTACTTGTTCGCGTTGCTTCCTGTTGAAGCGCCGTCTCTGTACCTTTGAGTAAGGGGTAATCGGTGATTTGAGTCCTGGATATGCTGGTTTCAGTACCCGTCAAGCGATCAGGCGCTCTGTACTTACTATCAATGAAGGCCTCGTGTTTAAGCTGTTGTTTCATCTTCTTGCCTACGACCGGAGGCGCCGCCTCGTTTAATGAGTCGATGATTTCCTGGCCCTGGATCATGCACGATAGCCTCGTAGACGCATACAAGGGTAGGAAGTGGCTTCAAGTTCTTACCGATACTTCTGCAGCAGCGCCAACTTCTACCGCCTCGACTGCATTCTCTTGGACTGCAAACTGACGTTTTGCCAGTTTCACAGAAGGCTGATGGGCTCCAACGCGTGCCCTGCGTTCCCTAGGCTTTTGGATAAAATCAGTGCGCTTGTGGGTTCATTGTGCTTGAAACGACTCTCTACCATCGGATCGGGATCTGATATTCGTGAAAGCCTCGCAGCGAGGCAAACCTGGTCTTTTTAGTTTTGCCTCATCGACATAGAGAAGTTAGGTAGACTGACCAGCAAGTTAAGACGGTCCCGCACCTTGCTACGCACCAGCTGTGCCAATGCATGTGATGACCGTCTCAACAACTATAAACAGCGTGAATCACAGCGTCGTGGAAAACTTGGTCAAGAAATTGTGATACAACGAACTGTCTAATGCGTGCAAATGGCAAATGCTAAAGAGATGTAGTGGCTTGTGACTCCAACGGAGTTCCCCCTTCCAGGCGCAGTAGTGCCTGTTGCCCTCGCCCCTCATCAACAAGATCCTGAGCCAGCAGATCATCCCTCTCCTTCGGATTCGAGTTCTCCACTCCAACCACTACGAACCCAGCAGTGACAAGCACAGCGCCTAACAGCACCTGGAAGGCAGCGGGCTTGCTGAGGAAATAGTCACCGATCACCGCCAAGGGTATAGTTAGACTGAGGCCAATGGTAGCTACGAGTGGCGTGGTCTTGAGCATCGCGATGACGTAGATGTAGTCACTTAACAGTGTGATGATCATCTACCAGTCAAGTGAGTGAGTATCTGGAAACACCAAGCACACTGCGGGACGCGTACGTTGACAAGAATGGCGACGACGGCGTACTTGGTGTCTGGGAGTTCCAAGTCCTCCACTCCGAACCAGTGCAGAAGAAGACCAATTGGCCAGCAGAGTAAAATATTAAAAAGGCCCACGAAACCGAAGAACAGTTGCATGTCTATCCGTGACTCCTCCTTAATCTTCACTTTCAGGAGGATCAGATACATCGCGTAGAAGAGGGCCGAAAGTAAGGCAAGGATATCTCCCACCACGGCGAGAACATTGAAGGATTGGATGTTGGCAGTAGGCTCGGGTACTTGACCAGACGATGAGTCTGACAGTGATACCAGGACCACACCTCCAAAACTAAAGCCAGTGAGTTTTGCGAATGGAATTAGATAACCTCATACCTTGTCAAAACCGCGCCGATTTTGACTAGTGTCAGTGTTTCTACCCGAAATATGCGACCAACCGCCAACGTAAATATACCTGTTAAGCTATCAGACACTATCTATCTAAGATAGAAACATTGCACCTACCGCTCATGCTCGATAGCACGGTTGCGCTTGCCACGCTTGTGTATGCAAGGGCAGCGTTCAAAGACCAATTAGCGATGAACCAGAGGAAGCAGAAGTAGAGAGCAAGCTTCGCCGTCTCCTCGGAGGTAAGGCGATCATCAACCTTCAACGACTGAGGGGCCTGTAGAAGGGTGTGATTATGCGTGCATGTGGACATGACGAATAACACGCACAGTAGACCCAGGTTCAGTCGAAAAGTCTGGAGAGAGAAGCTGATAACTTGGGGCCCTGGTCAGCGAGCTCCAGGGTTGTCGTCTTTGACCTGTAGGCTTACTTGGCATGGCTCCACCGAGCAAAGCTGCCCCTGAACGTCTTTCGCAGGTAGAAAGGTAGGAGATAGAATGTGAAGGCAGCGGTACTCAGATAAGTTATCCTATTGTTAGCCGTCAACGGCGTGCAACTTGCTTGAAGAGTTCTGCGTGTGTTGGAAACTTACATGAAAGGCTTCTGATAACCACCGGTGAACATGTACTGGAAAGGCGTCAGCAAGCCCTGTTATCAAGAAGCTTGCTTGACCTACCTGGGTCACGAAGTTGGATGAAGTCCAGAGAAAGGCAACCACAACGAGAAGAAATATGCCAATAGCATAGTCACTGGCCTTCAATTCCCGTGGTTGTAACTGGGACATTGGTTGTTCATGGTCTTCGGGCACTGCGCTCATCTGATTCGATGTCTCTGGGCTTGAAGGCACTGAGCAGAGAGCATGGCGGCTATTGGATCCTTGAATATATGTAGCTGTGGTTATTCGGTCGCTCGTGTGAAGGTTAACAGATCAGGTTGCTTATAAACTGTAACCCGTACTAACATAATGTCCACTCGTTACTGCAGTTCAGCAAACAGCGGCTCGGCATTTTCGCGTCTCAACAGCCAGAAAACGAGACTCATCGACGTGCCAGTGTTCCAAGCTCTTTCACTGTGTTCAGCCCTTTCTTACCTCATTCGGCGCTCTCACTAGCATCTTAGCTCTAAATCCTCGATTGACCGTGATCAATTATGTCGGGAGGATTGTCCCAGATTGCGCAACGCTGTCCGCAGCTGGTTATCCCAGTCGTCCGGATTTATATGGGGCGGAACAAGGAGGGCCGGTTACGTTTTTCCTTAACTAAACATCTTTGAGTTGCTTGCTGGCCTTGCGTCAACGTCTGCATGACCGGCGCTTGCCATTAGATGCTGCGTCAATGATTATTCTTCTGTCGATGGCGGGATCCGGTTTGCATTATCCAGCAGCCGCCTACTATGAGAGGAGAGACGTACTTCTTCTAGCAGCATCCTCCGGTAGGGGGGAAAAGAGTTCGCAATGCTTGACGAATGAATCATGGGGTGATCGATTGACATACGAATACACAGTATGTATGGCTATAGTACAATTTTGAAAGTCCTAATAACGGGGGTAAAGAAACGTAGCAACCAACTGATAATCCAGGGAAAAAGTGAAATACCAACAAACTCATGCGCGTCGTCTCGTACCAGCATGGTATTTCACCTTTTCGAAAATCCTGAACAGGCTGATGACGAGGTTGATGCAGTACATGATAAGCCCGACCATCACGAGACAGATGAGCACAAGCTGGTCGTCGCAAATGGTGGTTCCAATACCGCTTGCATCATCGAGGTTCGGTAGGTTCAGCTGTGGCCGCGGTAACTGACTATACCAAGCCGTGCTTTTTGGCGAAGCACATGGTATAAGGGAGGTGAAATAGTTGTCGAAGCAGAGGGACAGAGCTGCAGACCAAGCGCAGATGCAACAGACTTCCAGTAGGGTATGAGCAAGTTTTCCAGAAGTCCGCCATAGCCCCAGTGGTCGGCTGAAATACTCGAGCTGTACGGAATTGTGAGGATTAATTGAGAACGAGATGACGCCGATAGTACTCACGTATATAGCAACCATGACATGGACAAGTGTCAAAGGAGCAAATATTATCACAAGAGTTCTGCGAAAAGTTAAGTGCTATTCACTGTAAATCAGGGATTACTCACGGTGAACTTCCAACCACTCCCATGACATTGTAGTGCAATTCGGTTAGTCTGATGCGGATAGCTACTGCCAAGGCAGAGGTCGTGAAAGTGATGTTTATAAATCTGAAAAGCTACGAGCAAGTCGCTGATTGTGTTGAACAACCCAAGGGAAAAGCTTACTAGTGGCACGTATATATTCGACAAAATGAAAGCCCTGAAGCGATTCTTCCTCGATCGACCGAGGGAGGAACTCTCAACCTCCGACTCCACATGCTGTCCTTCGCCTATATAAGCGTATTGTCCACGGTCCCCCACCTCGTAGTCGTCTCTTGCTTTCCCGTCAGTATTGCATTGAGGGAGGGTAAAGGGACTCGGAGTAGGGATAGCTACTTGAAATCGGGGTGATTCATCCGCGAATTGTTTCTCTCTTTGGATGAGGATGGGGTCATTATGCGGTCGTCGACTTCCTGTGAGTGGCCATTGATGATCCGAAGGACCCGCCCCTTTTGGGTCGTGTTTACTGGTACCTTCGCGAGGGCGAGCAAAAGTCCACCACGGAGGATGGCTGTCAGTCCCGCCTGTGAGCCCTCCGAAAGATGATCTTGAAGCCGAGGCTAAGTCCGATGGTCGATTGTCGAGGATGCTTCTTTGACCCGGCCTGTCGCTCTCTTCGGGCTGGTCAGTGGGGGACGGAGGTTCGTCCTGAGCCCAGGCTGCGTAACAAGGTAAATGCTATTTTCCAAGTTGCTGGTGTTCGTGTACGCACGAGGCGCTGTCACTACAGCTCTGCTGGACGGTACGGTAAAGACGTTGCTGCGGACGCTATGAGATTGAGTGATGCTGGAGGCAGACAAGGACGGGAGGGACGGCTGCTTGCTGACGGTCGAAGTTGGCATGTTGCAGAGAGGGATGAACCATGCGATAGGCTATACCAGTGACTGGTCTACGAGCAAGACAAGTGACGTCGGGCGGGAGGAGTAGCGCGATAGTCCGAGTCAGGACCACTGAATTCATCGAGGTTTCCTTTTCCAGGTTCCAAACCAGAAATTAATATATATTAATTATTTAATTGTCGTGTCGGTGTCTCTCAGGCAGTGAACTCATCACTCTGGAGGGAATATAAGCAAGAAAATAGTCATATCATTCACTGAGGCTTAAGTTTGCACCCGTTGGTTAGAGACCACGAAGACATGTAAATAAGAGACTCGTAAACGTAGTACTTCTACAATATTTATTATATTTACAATGTTTTATTACATAAAATCGGCGTACGGTTCGTGACGATCTTGCAAAGTGCCCGCAAGCTCAGTGAACAGAACTCAGTCAACATCACTATACACCCTACCAAAGTCAGCGCTAGTCAGCCATGGAAGAAGGCGTACCAATCGTTTCCGTCACCGGTGTCGCCTCCAGATTCGTTTCCCAAACCGATATCGAGGCTGCCAAAACCCGCAGAGAAGAGCAATGGAAGGCAGCCTATGCAAGGTCTGCCAGTGTCGTTCGCTCAATCACATATCTCCTGTGTTCCCTCATCCTCTTCCAGACTTGGCCAGAAACCCCCTCCACAACCAGTTGAGGACTCTCACGATGGTCGAAGTTTAGCTGAAGTGAGTTCGCGCGCGCTATACCATGGACTGCCACGGTTGACTATCGCCACAGAAATTAGCTGCAAATAGGGTGGGTCTCTTCCCAATTGTCACTGCGGTGGATCACAGACATAACATAGGCAGCCAAACAAGAAGAATGGGAGGAGAAGACAAAACTAGGTAATTTAGTGGCCATGGTTATCACACCTTGCCCTGACATGGGAGCGCGCAGCCAACCAATTTCGAGCGCTAGAAGAGGACGAAATTATGTTCCTTGATTCAATACGAGAGAAAGAGGCAGAAGAAGAACGGCTACGCAGGCTTCAAGATGGGGAAGAGCTCTCGGATTTCAGAAAGTAACGCTTTCGAGTACATCACGACGATAACGTCCCACAGACTTTCGTTGCAGGGCTGTTGCAGCAAGAGAGAACGCCATCAATAATCCTCCAACAATCTCAAAATCTCCGCCTGCACCCACCCCCAAGGCCGCTAACGAAGCAAATGACAAGATCAAGACGGCCACTCCTGCTCCCAGAAAGGATGCGTCCGTCAAGAGAGCATTGAAAGGTGTCATAGTAAAGAAGAAGCTCAAGGTTCAACCCTTAGCGGAATCATCACGAACATCAGTTTCTACTCGGGACGATGATGTTAGTCAACCAGAAGTAAAACGTCGCAGGATATCCACGACGTAGTTCGTAGATCCCATTATTTTTATGTTGCCACCCCGTAGCCCTGAAAATAGTCCTAGTCGGAGCTTCCGATGTTGCATACATTCAAGGTAGGATATCACCCTCTACGCCTCACTGGTGTTGGCGTCCACCGTACATGGTTCAAGTCTTTTTCCTTTGAACTCCCGTTACCTTCCCATCCCGCCATCTTGCCCATTGCTTCGGCTCTGCGTGCTGCAGCTGTACCCATAGCTGTCCTATCCAACAATCTCCTCGCAGCAGGTGTAAGATTACCTGGTGCGTCTGCCCGCCGTGGAGTCCAAGTGGGTGGTGCCATCGAACTTCTTGCAGGCGTCCGAGCCGGATGGCGCCCCAGAACAGGAGTCAAGCCGCTAAGTAGACCAGCCTTCGCACGGAGGCTCTTTGCTGCACTAGCTGAGAGTCTGTGGGATAATGATTCACGACTTGATGGTGCTGAGATTTGAAACGTGTGTTGGGGTGGCATCTCTTCTGCTGGCTCGTCCGACTGCGATATTATTCGCGGTGTTGCGTTAAGTATTCCCCATGTCATGAGTTGTTTGACTGCCTTCGGACCCATTTGGTCCGCAGTCGGCGAGGGCAGGTTAGGTACAAGTGAGAACCCAGTAGTGACCGGGGACTTGGGGCGATCTTTCAAACGGAGGATAAATGGGATGCTACAAGCAACATGCCAGTAAGCTTACATGGTGTCCCCGCAATGGCGGCGTCTATTCGACTCTGAGTCGGGCTCGGAGGAGCTGAAATGCTCTGCGATTGGCCGGCATCGTCCTGTTCAGGCAAATGTGTGTTTCCGTGCTTGATAACTTTGGGATTAACCTCAGCTGCCGTTGAGATAGTGTGAGTCGATGGATCATAAGGCGATACGTCAGCGTCAGGCGGAAACATGAGAGAATTGCGCGTCTGCAAAAGGAGACTTGTCAGACGGGCGGAAAGCAAGATACGCAAGGTACTACTGGCCTTGAACTTCCAAGCATCTACTCCGGCAGGCCGGGTATCCTTCTTCGGGGCCATCACGTCAGTCACCTCCTCGGACATGACTTTCTCGACGGCAACTAGTTCTCTCCCCTTTCTGGTTTCCTCGTCGTTGCTGACCCGACTCTGTCCTGAAGACTCTCCGTTTGCAGTGATAAACCCAGCAACCGTCGGGGCCTCGATCAGAACTTTCTCCCTCACTCCTGGAGCAGACGGCTGCTCGATCAACATCCTCTCTCTCCCTTCCAGCATCTTATCCCTCTGCTCCTCCACCATCTTCTGCGCCTCCCAAGCCCACCCCCACCTCTCCCGTCTTTGTCTGTTTTCCTCATGCATGATTTGCGTGAAGCTCGAATTGTCCTCTGAGGTATATTTGGCTTGGAAGGTGTCAAGGCTCATAGTTGTATCGTACCGCGGTCGTTTGACCGCTGGCTCTCCGACTGTGCGCGGCGTGCGTAGCGGCGTTTCCGAGGGCCCAATGCCATAGGGCGTCTCAGAGGGCGTCTGCCACCCTCGTCGGGTAGGATAGGTGGGTGTGCTGCTGACCTCTTGTAGTCGACGTACGGAGGCGGTAACGAGACTTGCGTCGTTGGACCGGAGGGCATCGAGGTAGTCGTTAGTGGCATCAAGATGGACGAGGGAAGGGAAAAAATCTCGGGCGATGATGTGGGAGAGGGCTGCTGTGTATTCGTCTTCCTCGAGGACATCTTGTCGGTTTAAAGATCTCTTCGGCGCTGTCGAGGATGGCCCAGCTTCTGGTGTTGACATAGTGACTCGTTGTGTCTTCCGACTCTTTGAAACAAGTAACTTGAAGCACTATGGCAAGCTTGCACTGACAATGATCGATGACACAGCCACATGTACATCCTATTATTTAAATTACAATGTTATCGAATAAATTCACAATTCCGCAAGAAATATTAGACAAGTTGGCAAGAGCGCAGAAAAGAGTGTCAGGAAGAAAAGGCCAAGCACACTACGAGAGAATAGAAGGGAAACCAGTTATGGTATCTTTATCGTGAACAAGCAAAAACAAATTGTCATAAGGTGTATACAGGGCACGAATGCGGAGTCGTCTGGTAAGAGGGTTCCGTTCGATCATTGTCAGGGGAGGTAACATCTGTCATAAACGGTCATAGATCAGAAGGCATAAATTGGATACTTGGGGAGGACAAGTGTAGTAAAGTTGGTTTGTCGGCAAAGGATGGCGTAGAAATCGGTCCCTGAGACCCAATGCAAAGAGAATTACCAGCAGGGTGTTAAAATACCTTCCTGAAAGTTTGGCTCAGAGTGAGCATAAAGAGTAATCGACCCATGAGCGATAGAAACGAACCATAACCTGCATGGTGAGGTACCTAGCGTCCAAAGCCGAACGCACTGCTCCCCGACCGACCCCTGTTCTTCTTGTCAGCGCCAGGTTCCAAAAATCCATTGCTATCTTCGTCAGGAGGCTCTAATCCAACGCTCCTTCGACCAGTCACTAAACCCGCCGGCCGCCCAATCCTGCTTTGCGACAAAAGTGATGCGGAATTTGTGGACGACGGTATTCTTGAAGAGCTACGGACAGTCACATTCGAATTTGAAGGGATGAATTGGGGAAGAGGCTTGGCGATCTGACGGTCCAGCTTAGTGTTGTATGATATTGGGCGTTCACGAGGTTGGCACTCCTTGTCAAATGACGGTGTCGGAGAACCAGCAGTACTGGACCCAAGCGAAGCACGTTTTGGCTGGCCGTAGGTACCTGCCCCCGGGCCGCTTGATCGCTTTAAGCCGATGCTAGACATGGTGCCGTTCGCGTAAAGGCTGGAAGTCGGTACTGGCAAAAACGTGGGTGTGGCAGGCCGAGAAGATGGCGTGTGGATGGAGCTAACGGTGGCTGTGGTACTCTGACTTGCGCCAGAAAGGCGAGATTGTGGTCTGCAATTGTTTATAGTACTCTGAGCAAGAGGAACAAGCTTGGAAAACGTAGGAGACGAGGCGGATGTAGGAATGCCACTGCGGTATGCGCTTGGAGCAGAGGGACTGGATACTCGTCTGCGTTCTTTCTCTGGATCCTTCGCGGGTGATGGTGTGTCATCGGTGATAAGCACCCACCCTGAATTGTTTGGGTCAGGGGTTGTCGCACCACTCTTTGGTGTCAAAATTTCTGCACTATGCCTCTGGGGACTAGGTTTGACGAGCTTGCTATCATGGGTGCTGGTTCGTTGGATAATGTTCTTGGGTGCGGTCGGCGCGGACAGATTGCTAGGGGACGACGCAATGGTAGACAAAGCTAAAGCGTTCGCATTTAGCCTGCCTGCATTGCTACCCATGCGCAATCGAGGAACGCGAGTGTGAATTTTTTGTTCGAGATTCTTGACACGTGCACGCATCTCGGAAACCATCTGAACACCTCTACTCTTAGATGCCGTCATAGGGATGGCGGAAACTGTCGTAGTCGCAGAGATACTAGAAGTGGATGTGACAAGGTTGGGCCGAGGTATGGGTGTCCGTGGAGAATAGTTACGGGATGCTGAGAGCATAGGCAAGGTGCTGGAGCGAGTGACAGAAGGAGGTGTAGAATTCGAGACGGAGAATTTACCTGGCTGGAAGCCAGCTCGTTGCAGCAGGGCGGATTGGGCAGAGGTCGAACTAAGAGAAGTAGATGGGGGACGTGAGGGTGTCGAGACAGATGACTTGTGGGTTGACAATTCAGATAACTTGAGACCGGGCGGTGGTGGGGTACTAAGTAAATTCTCCTCGGTCGATGGTAGAGATGACGGAGGGAACAGCGCCGAAGGCGCGGTGGAGGCAGATATCTCTGAATGGATGCTTGACGGCTTAGACCGAGAAGCTGAGAGTTGATCCTTGAGGATGGAAATTTCGACGCTGGCATCTTCATTCGCATATCAGTGTTTGCGTTCGGTAAACCAGTATCAAACGGACCTCGCAGTTCATCCTTTAAACGCTGGGATTCCTCTTCCAGGTTGGCTTTATCGAGAAGCTCGTGCTCGAGAAGGATCTTCTCTTCGAGTACACGTGAGTACTTGGCTTCGACATCAGCCAAGGTGGAAGTGACTGCACGTTCGTTCCGTTCCAAATCGTCATTGCCCATTTCGAGTTCACGCAGCTGCACCTTCAACCTCTGGCACTCCTGCCTTACCGTATCCAGTTCTCGCTGCAAAGAGGTTGTGGTCGTGTTATGCGTAGTCTGTAGTGACATGAACTTGGACTAGAGCAGAGTTGAGATTCGGGCATACGTTGAAGTCATAAGGTATGACGGACCTTCCATTCATCTCTCTCTGTCTCCATGCGAGATACCTTGACCTTGAGATCCTGTTGCGCCTTCTCAGTGCGCTCAATTTCCTTGATGAGTTCCTCCTCGAGCTCCTTGCTGGAGGTATGGAATTCGTCGAGCTCAGCTCGTGTTTCAGCGAGCATATCAGCGACTTCATAGTATTTTGCCTTCCAATCTGTCGAGGAGTAGCTAGTAAATGAGGTATTAGGACGTTATTGTGTGTGGCAGAAGAGTCGAAGTATAATACTTGATCTGGTTGTCGTCAAGCGAGGTCATTATTGGTTCTCTGTGGAGAGCATCTACGGCGGAGAGAACAGCCGTCGACATAGACCAGTTGAAATAAAATACAGACTAGAAAAACAACCTCGAGAAACAGAGAAAAGCCTGGCCAAGAAAAAAGGTGTTGAACTTCACCACCTACACAGACGGAAACGTTCTAGTGTCGTTGTCCACTCGAACCACGCGACACATTGATACCCAAATCCTGTAAATTACGTAAACAAGTTCATTCCGCAGCCGTGGCTCAAAGATTTCAGTAAGTAATTGGGCAGGAAATAACAGAGATCATTCGTTACAACACGCGAAGGGGAGAGTTGCAATTGGATCCAGTCAGGCGGGGAATATCACAAAACCTGGGATAACACCCTACAGTCAGATGTTCTCTGGTTTCGCGCACTTTCGCTTTTCTATTCGCCCCGTTCTCGGGCATCTCATCTCCTGCCACGACACTGGTTCCATTGTGGCACCTGTAGCGGCATTAGTTACTAACCTTGGGCGCAGTCCGTCAAAGGCTGCCTCACTCACCGGCTTCGCTCGTAGCGAAAATGACCCCAAGGTCATTCCGCGCCGTAGTTATGTAGTAACTTCGAGCATCTCCAAGCGATATCTGCAAACAACTGCCTAAGAGAGTGCTCACCTTCTGCAACTCAAAGTGACTCACCACAACTCCCTTCACGACATCACTGCCCCGAAAACAGTCTCCAATTTTTACCTTGTCCTTCTCTGTTGCTCTGATATCTTGGGTACGTATCACTCCGGTGAACTCTTCACCTGCTGGCAGTGGCACACCGTCCACTACAGAGATCGATACCATGGCTTGCAATGGGGATAGTCGCGTGACTGTTCCGAGGATCACCGAATTTGGAGCTGGAGGATGTGGTCGCACACGAGATATCGTCAGAGTCTGCACATGCACGAGCGAGGCGGGATACAATGATTGTCATTCACACTACTCGAAAGCACACAAGAAGAGAAACCAACAGGTCCTTCATATCTGGGTACACCGACGAGACTTGCCCTAACTTGCCCTTCTTTGATGTAAAGACCAGCGCCAACGCTGGGCACTGGACCACGAGGAAGTGGGACTGGTTGTCCTGGGAGTAGACTTTCGGAGGCCATGAGTGTGCGACTCGCGATGTACTGTTCCTGGCTAGCGTTTGTGTTGTAGAGAGGGAAAAGTCGGAGTATCTTTGATTCGCGGGCGTGTTCGGATTTGCGGCTATTTGGCAATACTTCAAAAAATCTCAAGCGTAACCAGTACTCTGCCTTCCTCCGCTCAACATTTCTTCAGCGTCGTATACCATGGTTTCTTCTCTCGCTCGCATTACTGCACGGCGTACGTCCATGCTTCTGTACTACCCATGCATCTGTACTCACAGATTTCTCCATAGGCTTGCACACTTCTGCACGGAGACATGCCCTTACCAAGTTCGGCATGCCTGCGATGAGTCCCACCATGACAGAGGGCGGTATCGCCTCGTGGAAAAAGCAGGAAGGTGAAGCCTTCTCTGCCGGTGAAGTCCTTGTCGAAATCGTGCGTGTCAAGCAACTAGCATAGCGTGTATCTTCTTTCAGTGCTCACTACATTTCACAGGAAACGGACAAGGCCACGATTGACGTGGAGGCCCAGGATGATGGTATTGTTGCCAAAATTATTGTAGGCTACCCCCGTCACTACCTTTTTTAACTCCTTTCTTAATCTCCTACCGTCTAGGCTACGGACGGCACCAAAAACGTTGCAGTTGGCACCCCAATAGCCATCTTAGCTGAGGAAGGTGACGACCTCTCAGGTGCTGCTCAAATGGCATCCGAAGCTTCTTCCGCTCCTCCATCCGCACCAAAGCAGGAGAAAGCACCCGAACCTGCAGCACCTGCTGAAGCGCCTAAGTCTGTTCCTTCAAAGCCCGAGCCTCCGGCGACCAAAGCTGAACTCTCGAAGGGGGAGCGGATATTTGCTTCCCCGATTGCCAAGAAGATCGCTCTCGAGAAGGGCATCCCACTAGCGAAGATCAAAGGCACTGGCCCAGAGGGACGCATCATCCGCGAGGACGTCGAGAAGTACCAACCTCCCGCACCAATCTCCCCTACGGCTGTATCATCACTTGGACCCTCTGCTCCTCAGCCTGAATACACCGACATTCCTGTGTCGAACATGCGGAAGGTTATCGGGACCCGTCTCACGCAGTCTAAGCAAGAATTACCCCATTACTACTTGACTCTCGAGATCAACATGGACAAGGTGCTGAAGCTTCGTGAAGTTTTCAACAAGACGTTAGGCGAAAAGGATAAGGCTGCTAAGCTCAGCGTAAATGACTTCATTCTCAAGGCCGTGGCTTGTGCGCTCAAGGACGTTCCTGAGGCCAATTCTGCATGGTTGGGAGATGTCATCAGGCAGTATGTATTGCGCATTTACAGCCCTTTCAACCCTCACATCTTTGCAGATATTACAACGCAGATATCTCTCTCGCCGTTGCGACACCGACTGGTTTGATCACTCCCATAGTCAAGAACGTTGGTTCGAAGGGTTTGGCAACAATTTCCGCTGAAGCCAAATCTCTCGCCAAGAAGGCTCGCGACGGCAAGCTCGCTCCTCAGGAATATCAGGTTAGTGTTCAACTCTCGTCATCAATTCTCGCCCTTAGTCACACCTTTGTAGGGTGGAACCTTCACTGTCTCCAACCTTGGTATGTTCGAGATCGACCACTTCACCGCTATTATCAACCCGCCGCAATCCTGTATTCTTGCCGTTGGCACTACCAAACCAACACTCGTCCCTGCACCTGAAGAAGAACGAGGGTTCAAGACGGTTAACATGATGAAAGTAACGCTCAGTTCTGACCACCGAACCGTGGATGGCGCCGTGGGCGCACGCTGGCTGGCTGCATTCAAGAGCTACCTGGAGAACCCTTTAACCTTCATGCTCTGAAGCACATTTAACTTTTCTTTTGTGACGCATACACTGACAACTGGGTTTTTTTGGGAGCCGTGGTCGGGTGGTTTGTTCGTCACTTTATCATAGATCACTCGTTCGATTGCACACGTTGCAATATACTACATCGTACCCTCTATTCGTGGTGCCTGATGAATTACATGCATTGGTGGTGATTTGGCATGATGGCGACATGAACCTCAGGCTGGTTTCGATGCCAAAGCCGCTACCTGTTCTCTCACAATCAATCCAACTATTTCAGAGTAACTTCATCTTGCAACACGAGAGGCTAGTGGATATTAGAAGACTCGCCTGAACTGCGTAAAGCAACAACTTCGTTGCAGGCATTGATACTAGGTGTGAGCATATATGTCTTAATCAATTGCTCAGGTTCCTGGTAAGATTCTCCCTACGGGTTGCGGTTGGTACCATCGGCTCTCCGAGTCAATCAACGGTCACGACTTTCAATGATACCTGCCCTACAGGGTTCCTTGCCAGGCGTAAAATCAGTTCGAGAATTCTCCGAGTCCTTCGAAGCCTGGCATTTTCATCTGACAAAGCCGTCAAACCCCCTCAGACGGATGATCCGCATGATATTTCCGGCCTGGATGACCATGGGGAAATGTGCTACCCGCACCCTTCGACACGACCATTCAGAGGGGGGCTGTAGGCACATATGTGGAGTGATTCGTTCTTGCAATCGAATGCAACATGAACTGATGCCAATCCTTTGCCAACAAACGACCTTTAGGTTGGCATTTCAGCGCTGATGGCTTGCTTTCAACTTGTCCGGATTCGTGGGGAAACTGGTGATGCCCTTGGAGGTTGTGGATGTGCGCAGGGAAAAACCACACGCTCGTGTGCTACTGCAAGGCCAAAGGAATTGACACGCTCATAGTTGAGGTATGGGCAATACCACCTGGTGATGTTGGTTCGTCCGTTGTTGCCTGGTCATTCGTCACTAGACTGTTGACACTATCGAGGCTGAACTCAAGCAATCTAGTGCAACCTGGAGGGAGGCCGTCCATGATGGCGAAGCCAAAGGCTAGAAGGGGCTGGCGGATTATCTATCTCATAATCGTGGAGACATATATGACAGCACACTGACAAACGGTGCGCTACGGTGCCGTGTGCACATGTAGTTGATTGGGGTGTCCCTAAGAGTAGGCGCAAGCTCAGAGGGTGAGTGAGGACGAAGGACAAGACTCTGTTGTGATTAAGAAACTTGTCAGGGTCGGGCTTGGAGCGCTATGATGTATATTTAACAAAGGGTCTATGGCTATAAGTTCCGCATGGGATCAGTACTACTACTGTAGCACTTAGCACGAGATTCGACTCGAACTTGTACTGCGACTTGAGCAGAGTTTCAATCGTATTTGTGCTAACATATCATTCGGTCCCCTGCTACTCGCTTCACTACTATAGATCTCGACTGCCATGCCAGGGAAACACCGCAGCCCACCGCTCAAGAAACCCAGTTGAGATCACCATACTATCTCCCTGGCTCTTCCATCTCCTGACTACGATCAGATAGGCCATATGTCGCACTGGGCCTTGAGGGCTCAGCGAACAAACTGGGCGCAGGAATCATTCAACATAGCGAGGATGGATCTACCAGGGTGCTAGCTAATGTGCGACATACGTACATAACACCGCCAGGGGAAGGATTCCTGCCACGGGACACGGCGCAGCACCACCGAGAGTGGGTTATCAATGTTATCAAGGATGCTGTCGCAAATGCAGGGGTTACGCTGGATGGGTTGGATTGTATATGTTACACCAAAGGTACGTCTAAATGTCTGTAGGGTCCTTACTACTGGTCATCCCAGCCAACTTGAAGGTCCTGGTATGGGTGCACCATTGCAATCTGTTGCCCTTGTTGCTAGAACGCTTTCCCTTCTGTTCAACAAGCCTCTCGTGGGAGTGAACCACTGTGTCGGACGTGAGTCTCTATATTCCATTTGAGAGCGCGTTCGAGCATTCAAACAGACATTGAAATGGGTCGCGAGATTACTGGAGCTCAAAATCCCATCGTACTCTACGTCTCAGGTGGGAATACCCAGGTGATAGCCTATTCACGCCAATGCTACAGAATCTTCGGTGAAACACTGGATATTGCCGTGGGGAACTGCCTAGACCGGTTTGCGAGAGTCATAAACCTCAGTAATGACCCGAGTCCAGGCTATAATATCGAGCAAGAAGCAAAAAAGTACGTTTCTGTCAATTTCGCTAGGGACGCTCTGGATATATTTTCTCAGGGGAAAGCGGCTCGTTACTCTTCCATACACAACCAAGGGTATGGATGTCAGTCTTTCGGGCATATTGACGTCTGTCGAATCGTATACCACGGACAGGCGATTCCGTCCCACCGGAGCGCCAGACGATACGGAGGAAGACATCATAACGCCTGCTGATCTATGTTACTCTCTACAGGAAACAGTGTTTGCCATGCTGGTAGAAATTACTGAGCGAGCCATGGCTCACATTGTGAGTAAGGAAGTCCTAATCGTAGGCGGTGTCGGATGTCAGTGTGCTGCATGACTTGGTATTGGGAGTGCGCTTACGCTTCGTACACATCAAGGCAACGAAAGACTGCAAGAAATGATGGGAATCATGGCACGAGAACGCGGTGGTCAAGTCTTCGCAACAGACGAGCGGCATGGCCCCATTCCCAGTCTGGTCATTCTGCGGTGCTTATGACCATTTCTCCAGGTTCTGCATCGACAACGGTATCATGATTGCGCAAGCTGGACTTCTGAGTTATCGGATGGGATATCAGACGACCCTTACCAAGAGCACTTGCACGCAAAGGTATTTGTTCTGGCCCTGTTCTACGGCAGTGGCTAAGCGGCGATCAAAAAGATTTCGGACTGATGAAGTACATGTTGCGTGGAGATCATAAATCAGAGGTGTCGCGATCCTCGCCACCTTTAGAAGATCTTATAGCGTTGTACCAAGGTGTACAAAGTTCATCGTCCTTGTGAAAGGATGTGTACATATGGAACAGTGATATCACACCTGTGCCACGTTTGCTAGGACCACCTTCCAGTCCTCGCCGTTGTCGGTCATCATCTCTATACCCAACAGCTCTAGCCTATCCCACCACCATTGGTGTGATTTATCATATTCCCCTCCTCCATCCTTCGACACTCTGGCCTGCCAGGGCTTGTCCGCCAAGATGTAGTGAAGGCACCTGATTTCCTCGTCGCGCCATAGCGGTTTGTGAATCAACATCAACGTCTTGAGCGCGTTGTAGCACCAGGGTAACGGCCTCCATCTTCCTTTGAAGAAGTCGGAAAGGAGGTCCTGATCGGGAAAGGACCAGGTCGGAACGAGCGGCGATGTGTAAAGATGGTTGTAAACGGCTTTTGCGAGCTCAATGGAAGGGTTCAACACTACAAGACCGGAATTGAGCTGAGTGTGAGGTCGCGGGCTTTTGTCAGTGATCAGTGTCGGGTTCGTTACACCGGTGGGGTGTGATAGGGGAGTGTAAGCACAGTTTTCTGGCACCCTTTGGTGACTTCGGTGGGTTGTTGAGGATTATTGAGAGGATATGCTCACCAGTCGGCAGGGTAATGTACCAGCCTTCGGGGATTACAAGCGCAAACATGAGCGGCTGCGATTTCGTCTTTCCCCAGCGACAGATCCATGAGCTCGTCCATTTTACGCATCACGATCATATCAGCGTCCATGAGGACAACGCGCTATCACGATATAAATGAGTCATGCAGACATGGTTGAAGGAGTCTTCTTGTGCCTACATCATAGTCTGTTAACTCAAAAGCCCTGTGGTAGAATTATTTGAGAAATTCGAAGCCGCCGAGTGCCAGCATCCTCACCTTAGTTTCGTCCAAGTGTCGGCAAACCTGGCGTCGTGAGCTGATAATTCATGCAGTCCTTTGGGAGGACTCAGGGATTGAATGTCTATCACCGCGATACCTCTCCTCGCGAGAATGTCTCGATCTTCTTGGAGTAAAGAGGGGGTGGCCATTACAACAAGTGGATACTCGGAGCCTACAGACCGGAGAGTGTGCTCCAGGACCAACACACCTGGCAGGTAGCTGGTTTTCGTTAACAGTGTCACATAAGCTGCCTTTTTGCCCATGATCAACATTGGGTTGAATGTAGTGACCTAGTGAATGAGAGTGGAGACCGCGCAACCTGCGAGATCCTGATAATCAGATTATTTATGCGGAATTATATTTCGATCGGCTATTGCCTGGTCTATAGTTAAAGTGCAATATCCCGAGTTTTCGACTCGGAGAACGTCTGGAACAACGTAAACTGGGGTTGGAAACGAGGGGGGCGCAAACTGCGATAAAGTTTGTGCATGGCAATCTACATCATCGATGCATCGATGGTGTTGCGCCTGTGAGTAGGGTGTCTGGATCATGATATCAGACACCACATTGATGTCCGTTGTGACATATTATGTGGTCATTATACGAGGCATTCGACTGGTGGGTATACCTGTGGCGATAATTGCCCTGACACGCGTAGTTGCATTCCTTGAGATAGCGCGCCAGTCAAACTGAGACCAGGATGTATCCATATCTCACAGGGCTTGGAACTTCGCGTCCAAGGATTAACTGGTGTTTCATCGTGCACTTCTAGAGGATGGGATTTTGTCGACTGCTCATGTATAGTTGAAATTGGCATGTGGAGTGTATGCAAGAGCAATGCTTGTGAGAGTAGAAAGATACGAGGAATAAGCAGGCCACGACAAAGTTTTAGCGCAGACGGCTGATGGCAGATGTGTGCATAGTCAACAAATAACAGGTAAACAATAGGCCTTATCGCAGCTCACCGGGCTTCACGCTCACTCTCCAACAGCGCAAGAGTGTCGTCCATGAACTCTACACGGACTTGGGTAACACCCCCTCGTGACCCGGTTGGTCCAAGAACCTAGTGCCAAGCCCCTCAGTGCAAGGTCATACCATTGCTAGTTGTTTGGTAGCCTCGGTGACTTTGGCCAACTTGACCGAGGCCTTTGATGATTCCTGACGACGTCAGTCTCAGAGTTATAACAAAACCGCGCCATATTGATGAGCAGTGCGGAGGCGATGGTTGTCGGTACATCACCTCAAGGTTTGAGAAAGCCAAAGGTTTCAAGGTGGTTGGACTATATCATACCATCATGAATAGTGCTTCCTCCTAGAGACGAGCAAGTGAAACGAAACTCCCAAGGTAATGCTAGAGAAGCAGGCAAGGTACTTGACAAGGTCTGATGACGGCATCCAAGAAGGATGCACGTAAAGTCTATAGAGCAATGTGTCAAGTATTAGTAGATGTCAGGCTATCTAATGTATTTGGGTCTGTTGAGAAGCTGCCACCTCGTCGACAACTAGTTCCTTCGTCCGTCTCTCTGTGGCTTTGCCTTTCAAGACGTTCTCGATGAAGTATTCTCCAGCCTGTATGGCAAAGGAGGATTAGTTCGCCTCCAGGCCATTTTTTTGAGCTTACCTTGTAGCTACTCCGCACCAGAGGTCCACTGGCGACATATAGGAAGCCCATGTCCTCAGCAACCTGCTTCCATCGGCTAAATTCTGCCGGTTCAACATATCGGTCAACCTTCATGTGGCGTTTCGTTGGTCGCATGTATTGGCCGAAAGTGACGACATCGACATCAAGTTTCCGCAGTTCTGGTGGGCTGGGGATCAGTTTAATTAAGGCATTGTATTCAATGAACCAACCTCGCAGGGCGTCCATAACCTGCTCTTCATTCTCGCCGACACCAAGCATGATACTTGTTTTCGTGATCCGAACACCCTCCTTCTTCGCATGCTCCAACACCTTCAAGCTTTGTCGAAAAGTCGCCCGACGGTCTCGTACATATGGCGTGAGTGCTTCGACTGTTTCAATGTTGTGGGCGTAAACGTCCAAGCCGGACTTTGCGACAATAGAGACATGATCCAATGAGCCGGCAAAGTCGCCCGTCAATGCCTCGACAAGAATATCTGGAGCCCTGAACGCCTTTCAGTGCTTATGGCTCCAAAAAGACGGCCGACTCACTTTTGCTTAATCTTCCTGATGGTTTCAGCGAAGTGGTGAGCACCTCCGTCGACGAGGTCTAGGGTGCTACTGAGCGGAGATCCGAATAGTTCAGCTCAACGGCGTACCGTCTCTGTCCACGCTTGTGAGTACAATGTATCCAACCCCCCATCTGGAGATAGCTTCGGCTGTGTTCTCTGGTTCGTGAGGGTCTAGTGGGGGAGGAGTTCGAGAGGTCTTTACGGAGCAGAACCGACAACCTCGAGTACATGTATCACCCATCAACTGACCATCATGTTAGCAAACAATAATGATGGAGTTCTGATTATAATTACCATGATGGTAGCAGTAGCGGCTCGTCGGCCTTCCTCCTCCGATGCGCCTTCTTTGCCTCCCCAACAGTCTCCAATGTTTGGACAGCGAGCTTCCTCACATACTGTGTGAAGATTAAGTCCTCTCAAATCCTTCTTGATCTGGTGGAAAGATGTTCCTGATGGTATTTTCGTCTTGAGGAAGTCTGGGAGACGAGGCCTGGAAGGCGACCGTGTCAGGTGCTTTTCAGTTCGTCATTTTGGGGCACATACCCTTTCGTGTTGCCTAGTACCACTCTTTGCACGGGTGCCTCTGAAATGAAGTCATCGAGCGAGGGTCCGTTAGCGAGGTCGTCGCTGAAGCTGGTCCGAGCATTGTGGGTAGGGGCAGAAGAGGAAGGGGTTGCCAAACAGCGGCTCCGAGAGCCCCAACGGACTATAAAACGGGAGGACGGTTTGAGAAGAGCTTGAGTCGCCATCTCTGATGGAAAACCGATGGGACAAGCACAACACGGTGACCAAGGCAGTAAGTACTCAGACTGAGAGAAGAACGGTGAAACCGTGGCACCCCATAACTCCTTAAAGTTACAAATTCCCGTTCCCGAAACGGTTGTTGTTTGGCAAGAGCCTCCGATCCAAACAAAACCAGAAATTCGTTACATCGTCTGTCCCGACTCCCAATTGACTTCTCCGTGAATCGTTTCAAATGAATGCCCTCTCTCGAAGGGAGGAGGATACTCTCCTAAAGACCACAAAGGCACGCGCCTTGAAGGAGTGCGACCCAGTAGTCAAAGGTGCTTTCCTGTCAAAGGTTCATTTTTTCGTCCACCACTTACCCATCACAGAATTCGCACAATGTGCCCAAGGGCGGACACTCTCTGTTGCTTGGGCTTGTAGAGGTAGCTACAAGTTGTTGCAAGACTGCATGCTTCAATAGTAAGTTATTTCATCTCTGCGCCTGGCCCACTACGGTGCGTAATGCGCTCAAAATACACCATAGCACTGGTCCAGAGGCCATGGAAATAGTGCGCAAAGAATATCTTCGTCTCAGAGACCAAAACATAGAAGCCCCGCATTCATTGCCTTGAAGATTTAGCTCTCCTCCGGTCGCTCAAGGGGTTCAATTCAGTTTTGTAAGGATATGCAGACACTGGCAGCTGGATATCTAAGGACAAGCCATGTCGCACGAAACACACTAATAGAAATCAACTGTACACGAAACAACAATACCCAGATCCACTCGCGCATTGGCTGTGTTTCAACACTTGATAAAGGTCTCACTTCGAGACATTCACTGCATTCCACTGGGCAAGCATACCCATAACAGAGGAGATGAATCTGGAAACAATATCATCTCAGCATGGTGAGCACATCGAGACATGGCATTGCAACAAACCCTGCGAGGCCTACAACGCCGTCATTCACATTTGTGAGGCCAAGGTTGGAAGCTGGTATCCAGATGTCCAGGATGTCAATGATGAATTGATAGCGGGTATCCACCCGCATTCTGAAATGTTTGTCAGGGCGGGCCCACGAATAAAGGACTGTAGTGCGAACTTTTCAAGGGCAAGTTGCTTCACTTCGCGTTGCGCCTCGTCACCGAGGTCTTTCTCTCCCCATGACTGTGAAGCACGCAGTTTCTTCGCCTCTTGAGCGAGACGACCAGCCTGTAGTTCAGACTGTTAAATGCGAAGCTCTTTTCAAAACATGTCACACTACCTTCAATAAAGCATGCGTAATGCTCAGCAAAATTCCAGACAACCATAACTGATTTGAGATTTTCGTAACTCTCTGGTTGGTGGAAGGCTTGAGGTTGATGACTTTTACTGCGTTGGCCTAGGTTGTGAAAATGCAGTGTCAACCATTATCTATATCACCCAGCAATGGATGCTCACCCAAACTATTGCATCGTAGGTGAGATACCCGAAGTATGCGATTTGCCGACCGATTGTCGCGAGTTGTTCCCCTAATTCACCCGTTGACTGGGCAGCGCGAAGAGCTGCCTGTAGATGTTCGACGGGTTTTCCAAGGCGCATGACTATGGGTCATTGTAGGTTTCGAGACAACCCAAGTCGATGGTGTGATTGCACTCACGCTTGCGACCAAGCGCGAGATGACTCTTCAGCGCATTCCATCGAGCAGCCTGTGGTTTATCGCCCCGAGACAAGAAGAACCAAGCAAGGAAACGGGAAAAGTATTGGATAGTGCGGTAGAGCTAGTGCGTAGGATGAGTCAGGCGCGTCCTTGCAGCTTTGGGATGTCCCGTCATACCTTGTCTCTTCCCAAATTTGTGCCGCCATACTTGAGTGCCTGTGAGACATAAGGGTGGAGGACCACTTGAGATGCCACCGTCGACATGTCGTTATAGCACACGCAGAATATTCCGGCTATTACAGGAATGCTATGATGAAGGTGAGCAAGAGAGCGAGAAGTGCTAGTAAACTCTCTGGTGGGAGTGAAGCGTATTTACCTTGCAATAATCACGTGGATATTCCGCATGCGCATGGGTTTTGGCAGTTGCCGGACTTTGAGCAACCGTGACCTTCTCTGACTGATCAAGCTCGACCTCGTTCAGCTCGTCCGGGCTGAAGCGCTGAAGAGAAATTACATGCAATCACCTTGCTGCTGCGTCAGGTTCAACGGCAGCTAAAGTGAATTACTATGGATCTGCTCGTGAACCCTCACAGTGCCTCAGTGATGTGTATTTGATGAAATCCGCTGATAAGTAAAACCTAGGACGTGACACGCGGCCTGTCGAGGCAAAATGGGAATATAAAGGTGAACGTTTGTTGGATGTGCGGAAAGGCGGCCGCGTTGCAAGCTGAGCTGCTGTACATAGAATACATCAAAACCCACGTCCAGCCTGTGGGCGTGTTATCGACGGATGATTTCGGAAAGCAGCTTGTACGTAAGAGATGGATGTCCCGACTCCCCCGTCGCAGTCTGGCAGAGTATTCACACTTCGGCTCACAGCTGCTGCTAGCATCACTTATACCCCTCTTTTTGAATATCCCTAGACTCTTCTGACCATGGTCGTTGGCATCCGAGTTCCTGCTAGAGTGCGTATGCTCCCTTCACAAGTGTCGAGAGTTGGACTCACGTGATTCTTGTCGGTATAAATGTACTCTGCATTGATCGTTATATATCGGAGCAGTTACTACATGTGAAGTCTCAGCACAAGCTAGGCTTTTCAACATCCACCCGAGCGATGGCATGTGTTTTTTCTGCGACAATTTCTACCTATTCACTCCCTAGTCACAGTCATTCCGACAAGAGCGTGACACTTTTGGTGACCTCCAGGTCCCAGCCGATCGTTATTGGGGGGCCCAAACGCAACGGTACGCCAAGGCTTTGATGGCACATGCCTGGTGCTCATTCAATACTTCAGTTCAATGCAGAATTTCGACATCGGAGGTCCCACGGAGAGACTCCCACCTCCTTTGATCAAGGCATTCGGCGTACTGAAGAAGGCCGCATCAGTCGTTAACGTTGGCTATGGAATGGACCCGAAGATCGGAGAAGCTATACAGAATGCAGCAGACGAGGTAAGATATCTTGCTCCCTGGTTATTCTCAGTCGTCCACTTGGCCCCAGGTCATTTCCGGCAAGCTCATCGACCACTTCCCTCTGGTTGTTTTCCAAACTGGAAGCGGAACTCAGAGCAACATGAACGTCAATGAGGTAAGGGTCTGTATTAGGATTTCCGAAGATTCTCCTTAGAGTGCTTTTTAAGGTCATCTCGAATCGTGCTATCGAATTACTCGGTGGTGAACTGGGCTCAAAGAAGCCTGTTCATCCTAACGACCATGTAAACATGAGTCAGAGTAGCAACGACACGTAGAGTTAACTATATTTGATGCTTTGCCTTGGGCTAATTGGTGAATGTCCAGGTTCCCGACCGCTATGCACGTTGCAGCTGTTACTGAGATCCATCACTCCCTGCTGCCTGCTCTCGAGGAGCTTAGAGATGCCCTGCAAGCAAAGGTCGATGCATTCAAGGATATTATCAAGATCGGACGTACGCATTTGCAGGTGCGGACGTTTCGCTGTTGGCTGCAGCTTAAATTGCAACTGTGAGTTGCTCGCAGGATGCCACTCCCTTGACCCTCGGCCAGGAATTCAGTGGCTACGTCCAGCAAATCGACAACGGTATCGAGCGCGTCAAGGGTGTCATTCCTCGCTTGAGCTTACTTGCTCAAGGCGGTACCGCCGTTGGGACTGTGCGTACCGCTCAACCTTGCATTATATTCTGCCTCAACTCATTTAACAGGGCCTGAACACCAAGAAAGGCTTTGACGTCAAGGTTGCAGCTGAGATTTCGAAGATTACTGGCTTAGAATTCAAGACCGCGCCCAACAAGGCAAGCTGCCTGGTCAGTCATCTAAAAGTGGAACTGATATTTCCCCACTCTAGTTCGAGGCACTCGCTAGCCATGATGCCCTTGTTGAGGCCCATGGTGCCCTCAACGTTATTGCTTGTTCGTTAATGAAGATCGCCAACGATATTCGCTTCCTCGGCTCTGGTCCTCGTTGCGGATTTGGCGAGCTCAGTCTCCCTGAAAATGAACCAGGCAGCAGTATCATGCCCGGAAAGGTTAATCCGACTCAGTGTGAGGCAACCACGATGGTCGCTGCCCAGGTCATGGGCAATCAGACCACCGTGAGTGTGGCCGGTGCGAGTGGTCAATTCGAGGTGCATCGTTGTGGCTTGGTTCTGTGAATTATTGAGTTGCTGACTCGATATTCTCCATAGTTGAATGTATTCAAACCGGTCATCATAAAAAACGTGCTTCAAAGCATACGCCTTCTCTCCGATGGTCAGTTTCATAGAATTTGCATCTAAAGCAGATTCTTACGGTGGGGTCTAGCATCGCGGTCGTTCACGAAGAACTGCGTGGTGGGAATCCAGGCAAATGAGAAGCGTATCAACCATCTGTTGAACGAGAGTTTGATGTTGGCCACCATCCTCAACAGTCACCTCGGCTATGACAGCGAGTGTTCCGTTTATAACTCCGCGCCGTGGTTATTGATCAACAGTCACAGATGTCGCCAAATGTGCAAAGAAGGCTCACAAAGACGGAACTACGCTGAAGGAGGCGACTGTGGCACTTGGGTTCCTGACACCAGAGGAGTTCGATGATAAAGTGCGTCCAGAGCTGATGTTGTATCCCGACGAGCCTTGAAATGGTAATGGGGCCGGATGGGTAATATCTGGTTTTGATACTCTTGTCCGAGCTCTGCAACAATATGCTATTATAATCAGGGGGTTCTCGGACGGAGGTTAAGGGCATGTGGCATGTGAGGAAGACCAAAGTAATGAGTAACTCGCCTCGCCGCCGCCGCTGCGAAAAGTGCATCACTTGGATGATCGCGTTTGATTTCAGCAAGCTGATATTTTCTGGGATACATGGATCAGCACGAACCATTGAATCATAAGGAGTTGTGACCGTCGTCGTGCGCAGACATTGGGCAATTTGTCGGGTAATAGTATGGTACCTTGGTCTGGCTGCGGTAGGAGATCAGGCTCGTCCGCCAAGAAGAGTAAAGGCAGGAACGGGGTTGACCGAGTTCCGAATTTGGAAGTGTACCAATGCGAGCTAAATCCAACAAAACGAAATACCACGTCAAATCTGCGCATTTCCCGCCATCTCAGTCCCTTGCGCCTCTTAGAAATCAGCACAGCAACGAACTCGTCGTCCTCAACAGCGAACTACACCCTTGCTCGCTACAAAATCGCTACCGACAACAACCACCCTCCCCCAGCCTCCACGAAGCTTCCTCCATTCGCGACTCGTTAGAACTACTCAGCTAACACAGGCAGAGCTCTTCTCTTTATTCCTAAAGGTCCCACGAGGCCCATCCAATCCTGCACACTGCCAGAACCAATAATCTCCTTCATCCGCATCATTCCTCTTTCCTTTCCCCACCATCACGGACATGTCACTGCGCCGAATTCTCAACGACGAACCACCTCCTCCCCGTAGTGCCAATCCTAGACCTTCACGTGGTTCAGGCATCGATACATCGCTGGCAGATATGTCGCCTATTTCTGTTCCTCCTACCATGTCCCCTGCTCGTCCCCGGACACACCACCGGAGCCAGAGCCCCCCCGGGGAGCAGCCACCTCCTCCTCGCGGTTATACGTACCAGCCCGTCTCTTATCATGGTGCAGGTGGATGGGACCCTTATTCAGGCAACTATGTCCAGGGTGACATCTTTCCATTGGGTCCAGGTGGAAACTATTATCCTCAACGCGAGCTTGATAGCATTTCTTCCGGTCCTCCAGAGCCGCCCGAAAGCACTTCCAGCGCTTATTATAAAGAAGGCGAAAACGAACATGCTTCCAAGAAACGGAGAAAGGCTGTGGATGATGACCCAGATTATCGACCTCCCATTACAAAACGCGTACGTTCATTCGCTCTTATGCGCAGACAGGAGAAAAGCCCGTTGACTGTTTTTGATACTGGATAGCCTGGACTTCGAAGAAACCCTCCTCGCACTAAGGCTCCTCGTCAAGAGACTTCTGCAGATGGCCCCGACGTATCTCCTGCCGTTGCTGAATATCACCAGACTGAGGAGGAGCGCCATCTCGTGTCTTCCGACCTGTCGGACTGCGAGGATGTATGGATTGGAGAGCTCAGTGATTATATCATTGAGACGCACAAGCGCCAGCGCCAAGTCGAGTCGTGGTTCGAAGCCAGCGTCCTGGTGAGCATCTTGTATCATGTCCGGGGAGAATTCATTTCTCACAAATTCTTTAGGAACGCAATTCTACGACTGCTGTTGCACTGTCGAGACATTACGTGGCGCGGATCGCACGGATACCCCCTCCTCCTCCTTCGCCGCCCCCAATCCCTCCCGCGTCCGTAGATGAAGATCTCTTGTCCACTCTCCATCCTTCACCTCTTTTGCACGCCGCCCTCGTCGATTATACAGGCGACTCACACGAATACGATCGCGATCCACGGGGCAGATCCTTTAATGCTGGTGCAGAGGATGCAGCTCGGGAATTGGAAGAGTCTCTTCTCGGCTCACGCTCGAAGAACAAGCGCAAAGATCCACTCAAACGTCCTGCAAATGGTGCAGTGTCAGATGCGAGTAGCGATCTGGAAATTCCGATTCCGGTGGCCAGAAAAGACAAGCCGGCCAACAAGAAGAGGAAAGTAGACAAGGACGCTTCGGCCATCGCAGATGAATTTGAACGTGCAGTTAACGAGGCGTCGGGGTCTCCCGTCAAACCTTCCAAGGCGAAGGGCAAAGGAAAGGTCCCCCAGCTCAGGGAACCAAGCGTCGAGAGCACAGTCACATTGTCGCTCACTCCGAAAGGTCGTAAGAAGGCGGCTGCGAAGAAGAAATTTGATGCACTTCATCTAGATGCTACTGGTCAGCCTGGTCTAGGCTCAGCTGCTGGCTCGGTTGCTGGCGATGCCACACCATCTGCTTCGCGGCCAGCATCGCCTGCTTTGACAACCACTTCGACAGTTGTTTATGAACTTGATGAGGTCGTGCCGCCTCTCAAACGAGCGAAAAAGGTAGACGATAGCGCCAGGGCTAAAAGACTCAAAGCTCTGGAAGAAGCACAGAGGAAAGTTTGGACCAACATTGCCAGAAGGGACGTTGCCAAGGTGCGTATACTATGTCACATGCGAATAATGTTTCTGAACTTCCTCAGGTATACAAGTATGCGGCCATGGGTTATCAGGCAAGGCAGAGTCAACTCAAGAGGCTTGCCATGCTTTCTTCAATGCAAGCCCGCCGACCGTTTACGCGCACAGCGAAAGCCAATAAGGACGTTCAAGCGAAAGCGAAGCGTCTGATGCGTGAAATGCTTGTTTTCTGGAAGAAGAACGAGCGCGAAGAGAGGGACGTGCGTAAACGCGAGCAGAAAGAGGCGATTGACCGAGCCAAGATTGAGGAGGAGAAGCGAGAGGCAGCACGTCAGGCGAGGAAACTTGAATTCCTTATCAGCCAAACAGAGCTTTACAGCCACTTCGTGGGCAACAAGTTGAAAAGTACGTTGCTCACTTCACTCGAGGATGAGCCAACTGCTCATCCTCTGGAAACCCCAGCCGCTGAGGTTCAAGGGGAAGCGGCGGAGATGTCCACAGTTCCTGCTGGCGCAGATATGACGGACGTCGATCCAACTACATTGCGTGAAATCGACTTCGATGACGGTGAGCAGTCAGGACTTCCTAACCTAATTCGCTTGACCTAAATTCACTTTCAGAGGACCAAACTAATCTTCATCGCCATGCCCGTCATAATGCTCAAGAGGCGATCGCGCTTGCCAGGGAGCGGGCTCAGCAATTTGACACTCAAGCTGCACTTGAGCGCAAGACCAACGAAGCTATGAAACTGGCGAAGGCGCAAGCGCACATTCGTGATGACGACGAATCTGCCACTTCTGGTGCCCCTCTCATGGATCGTAAGTATCTAGCCACCTCATCATATTTTATGTCTTGAATCATCTTCTAGTCGACTCCGACGAGTTGAACTTCCAAAATCCAACGTCGCTGACTGGGCCGTTAACCATCAAACAGCCTAGAATGCTCATGGCTCAATTAAAAGAGTATCAACTCAAAGGCCTCAATTGGCTGGGAACTCTATACGAACAAGGTATCAACGGCATCCTTGCGGATGAGATGGGCCTTGGAAAGGTAACCTCACGCGATTATTAAACCGTCTGTCCATCGGATTAATTATTGTTTCCAAGACTGTGCAATCCATATCTCTGCTCGCGTATCTCGCCGAGGTCCATGATATATGGGGTCCATTCCTAGTCGTTGCTCCTGCATCTACCCTGCACAACTGGCAACAGGAAATCACTCGCTTTGTTCCGAGTCTCAAGGCCCTACCCTACTGGGGTAACGTTAAAGACCGAACGACTCTGCGGAAGTTCTGGAGCAAAAAGGAAATTAGCTACGACAAGGATACTCCGTTTCATGTCCTCATCACGAGTTATCAGTTGGTGAGTGCTCGAGAACATCCCCCCTCTTGTTGTGCTTCTTTCTGAGCTCACTCGCTTTCAGGTAACACAAGATCAACAATACTTCCAAAGAGTCAAATGGCAGTATATGGTTCTGGATGAGGCTCAAAACATTAAGAATGCGTCTAGTGTCCGCTGGAAGACCCTTTTAGGATTCCAATGTCGGAATCGTTTACTCCTTACTGGGACGCCAATTCAGAACTCTATGCAAGGTTGGTAGTAGAATCACATACATCCTGCTCATGCTGAACACGATGTCAGAGCTCTGGGCACTCCTCCACTTCATCATGCCGAGTCTCTTCGATTCTCATGATGAGTTCAATGAATGGTTCTCAAAGGACATCGAGAATGCTGCTGAGAACAAGGGAAGCAAGCTGAACGAACATCAACTCCGGCGATTGCACATGATATTGAAGCCATTCATGCTTCGTCGCGTGAAGCGACATGTTCAAAACGAATTGAGCGAGAAGGTATGCCTGCCAGATGACTTCCAATCGAGTGTTATGAACGCGAATCTTGCATAGATTGAAATCGATATCTATGTGGACCTCAGCTCACGGCAACGTGCATTATATCGCGCACTACTTGCTAACGTCTCTGTTGCTGATCTCCTTGAAAAGGCGGCCAACATCGGCGATGCCGACTCAGCTCGCTCGTTGATGAACCTCGTCATGCAATTTCGCAAGGTTGGTGACTGCTTTGACTTCTGTTTAACGTGATTGTAGGCTCACAATAGCTGTAGGTTTGCAACCACCCCGAGCTTTTTGAGCGCGCAGATGTCGTAGCTCCATTCTCCTTTGCTCACTTCGGCCGGTCAGGTCCACTCAATCGGGAAGGTGACCTCATCTCTGTGCCCTATTCAACACGAAACCCAATCGAATATTCCATCCCCGAACTCTTTTATCTGGAAGGTGGACTGGTTGACGTTCCATCCGAAAAACCTGGACTTCGCTCGCGCAGGCTCACTCCGCGCAATCTTTTCAATATATGGTCTCCTGATTGGATTCACAAGTCGATGTACGACGAAATTGAAGGTAGTATCCCCCCAATAACTTTTGACAGGAATTAATCACCTTGTTCATAGGGTCTCCGGCCTTCGCATTTTTGCGTCTTTTGAACAGAACTCCAGGAGAAGTTCACGGTCTTCAAGTGTCGTCGTTTATGCGCAACCGACTCATAGAACTGCAGGAAGAAAACATGATTATCGAGAAGTCTGCAATTCTGAGGTGGGCTCACTGGTTTGAACCTAGACTGGACCTCATCTTACTACGCAGGGAGACGAGCTTCGGTGCATCCGATATCTCGTTCTCGCGCTTTGCCTTGCTGTCGCATCAGTTGCACAGCCTTCCTGACCTTCTCAAAATATCATCTTCAGCCTGGCAGGAATCATGTCTCTGCCGACCAGGCCTCAGGTGGTTCGTCCCCGCTGCAGTCGCACCGCCTATACCCATGACATGCACGGACCGTACGTTCGTTGAACATCAGACTCGGATTCTAGAGGCACCTATGGAATCAATAGCCGTATATGGCCTCCCGCGCGAACTCCGAGAGTCAACAGAAGCTTGCAGCCTCTATAATGATCTTGTCCCAATGATCCCGTGTGGAGGGTTGATTGGCGGTTCTCCCTCAGACCAACTGCCTTCGTCCAGCATCCAGATTCCCGAGGCGAAAAGGCTTATCTGCGACTCTGCCAAACTAGCGCGTTTGGATACGCTGTTGCAGGAGCTGAAGACAGGGGATCACCGCGTATTGATCTACTTCCAGATGACTCGGATGATGGATTTGATGGAGGAATACTTGATCTACCGGCAGTACAAGTACCTGCGTCTAGATGGATCTTCGAAACTTGAGGATCGGAGGGACATGGTGATGGACTGGCAGACGAGGTGAGTGCTTTGCGTGTTTCCGCTCCTTCTCACCCATTATCCTTTTTAGACCAGACATATTTGTTTTCTTGCTCAGTACTCGTGCTGGCGGTCTTGGAATCAACCTCACCGCCGCAGATACTGTAGTATTCTATGACCATGATTGGAACCCGTCCAATGACGCCCAGGCCATGGACCGTGCGCATCGTTTGGGTCAAACCCGTCAAGTGACCGTTTATCGTCTCATTACCAAGGGTACGATTGACGAACGCATCATCCAACTGGCGCGCGTTAAGAAAGACGTCAGTCCATTGCCCTTTGGTTATCTGGGACTTGGTTGCTAACTTTGAATCAGGTCCAAGATATTGTTGTTGGGAACAAGAACTTCACAGACGTTGCGAAACCCAGCGAGATAGTTCAACTACTGCTCAACGACGAGCAGTTGGCCAACATCGATAACACGAATGCGTCAGGCCCCTCCACACAATCTGGCAAGCGACCAGCTGCCGGGTCTGATAGTACCAGCCGTGATGCAGTTCGAGACCTTTGGAATGACGAAGGTGACGACTTCTTCGGACACACTATCAACCCCGGGAACGCGAGCGCAGACAAGGGAGAAGAGGAAGGCGCGACGGCAGCCAGCCGCGGTAAGAAGCGCAAGGGGGGAACATCCGCACGGCCTCGCAAAACCGGAGGGAAGGTAGCTGGCAAAAAGAAGGTAGAATATGCCAACGACACTGGGTCTGGGGTGGATGCTGAGTGATTTACTTGTGTTGTTCCACTGACTGTTGTTGTTTTGCTTGTTCGTTCGTGTCGCACATAGAACATCTGTAGAGTAACCCATGCATTTTGTACAGCCCCCCTTGCAGTTATTCCACGTACTTATTACTACATGTCCTTATAATGTCTGTTTTTTTGGAAGCCATGATTGGTTGATTGCCTCAGTGCCAGTACTCAAGTGTAGGTTGTCAGTCATCGGAGCGAGTAAATAAGCGTCAGGATCAAAGTTTTACTCAGGTGACCCAGAGCTTCACCGTGACCAACTTGAAGGAGTCGCCGGTTCATGCTGCCGCACCGGTTTGTTGCCAAGTCACGTCGAGTCTTATGACTGGTCGACTCGAAACTGTATGGACGTTCAACTTTCACGGGTCCAACTTGAACTTATCCTTCGACTCAATTTGATATCCCGAACTCTCTAACACCAACTCAGTATATCTGCCAACTCTTGCCTGACTTCCGAGGAGATACGCTGGGTAGTCCCAAGCGACTGGAGCACCAGTCCATCCTTCATACTCTAATCGGCTTTTGACCAGAAACTCCCAACATCTCCCACTGAACGTTCGCCGATCTTGGGCAGTCCAACAACTTGAAGGACCTGGAGGATGGCGAAGAAAAAGAAGACGCAGTTGAAGCCTGTTGCCCGTGGCTTTGCGACCACGTCAATACCTAAGAAAGTCGTTCAGGTAGAGGAGGCCGAACCACCAGCTAACGAGCCGCCTGCCTCAGCTGGTTCGATGGCCGAGATCGTGACGTCTGGAGAGATGTCAGGGGGCCCCCAAGCACCTACTCAAGACACTCCTCCGGACGAGTTTGATGCTGACCGAGTGGAGGAACAGTCCTTGCAGAATATGATCGAGAAGTTTCAGGAGAAAACAGAGAAAGAAATATCAAGGGCGATTAAGGCGTGTTGACCACCCTTCTTAATCTCCGCACCTTTGGATGAACTCGCACGTCAGGCTATTGGTGTTGACAGGGATGCCTCCAAAGGCCTCACCACTTTGCAGGTCGATCCTGTGCTCGTTGACCAGGTTCTACAATTGCAGCTTCAGGAAGAAACTTCCGAAGGTTGTTCATTGCATCTTACTTTCGATCAGTTCGACTTACCTTGTACCCGTGGTAGTGCAACGGTATATTGACCAAACTGAAGAGAAGGCTGCAACTCGCCTCGCAATAACATACGGTGTTTTACGAAGACTTGGGTTCACAGAGGACTGGGTTGAGCAGTGCTTGCGTGCCATACACGGCGTAGAACTAGATGAAGCGTTAGAATGGGTCTGTCACACATTCACTAGCCATGCTGGCTCGGGATGCTCACGTTCTTGGATAGCTTTTTGTTCACTGCCCTGACAGCGAGCTGAAGATTAGTACGCATAACGTCGCCCCTGTAACTTCTTCACAGGTATTAACCGTACTCATCGCGCAGACGAAGGTTATAAAGTGTCAAAACCACAAAATAGACGAAAACCTGGGACACCTGTTCTCACTCAGGAACACCCTGCGACGTCAGTTGAATCTAGATCTCCAACCCCATTAAAGCTGGATGCGAATGCCCCCGCGTTCCTCCCGTCCTTCAACTCTACTTCTGTAAATCAAACCCCGCCTCCACAAAGGGCATTGGCAAGTGTCAATACGAGTGCCCAGTCGTCAAAACCTAGCTCTCCCGAACCTGAAGACCTCAACATGGAGTATGCTCGAATCAAAATGCAACTCATGGACCTCAAAACAAGTAAAACATTGTCCGAAGACCAAAAATCGGACGCTAGCGGTCTCTTCGAGGAAAAACTGCGGAACTTGAAGTCGCACTATTTCTTTGATGAAAGGGATGCAGAACGATTGTTTCGCTCTGAACGCGACAAGGCGAATGCTCAGCTCCTTCAGGTGAAGTTACGGGGATCCGCAGAACTCCCGCAGCCTAAGAACCCTGTGCTTAAGAGTATTCCTGTGATTTCCGCCCCATCCCCGGAATCGCAGTCCGACGTCTTTGACCAGGAGGATGACGAATCGGGAGGGCTTCTTGAAATCTTGGATACCATCCCGTCCGAGATTCAAGGTGTTGAAGGGACAACAATCCGTGTCAAAGATATGCCATTCCCGAAGCAAAGCGCGGGGAAGCTTCCGAAAGCCATACTCGTGGAATACATCTCGAAAATTGATCGGTATGCTGCGGTCGCCTTCGACGTCCTTTCAGGGGCGAGCCGGGCCAAGCGCGCTGGTGTTAGGGTGCTGTGGGAAGGCCGCAAAGTAGACGAATGGAGGATGGAGGATGTTGCCTGTCACGACGAATCACAAGCAGAACAATACATTGCTACGGTTGCTCTCCATGCGCTTTCATTCCCTACCACCGAGGGCTTTGCTGCAGGATCAATGACTAGCCCTGTGGGCAACACATTCTTTCGATTGTTCCCTCCTGTTTTCAGACAATTATGGGACGAGCTGGAAGCGGACAGGAAGCTTAGGGAAGACCGCGTAAATCGGGAGGTTTGGGCGAAGCTGCGAAGTATTGTTGAACAAAAGATCGATGTCACCCGAAGCGTGGGTTGGTTCTTCCATTCGCGAATCAGTGCCTTATATTTGCTTAGGCGAGCGAGATGATGCTCAACTCAGCTCTTGATGTGAAGGATACCTCTTATACCCGAACTCTCCTGCGGAATGCCGAGTTCCCGGTCAGCCCTCAGCAATTCATCACAGATTTCAGGTCACGCCAGATGAGACCTGCTTATCAAGAAATGCTTGTCAGTGACCTTCCCCTTGCCCCATGAATTGACGCTTGAGAATTATCAGACCCACCGGAACTCCCTGCCCATAGCAAAGTATCGCGAGGAAATAATTACGACGCTAGGAAGCTCGCAGATTCTTGTGCTCTGTGGTGAAACAGGGTGGTAAGTGCCGAGATCCGCGAGCTCGTTGTCGTCGCTAATTATGGTTCAGTGGAAAGTCCACTCAAGTTCCTGCCTTCATCCTTGAGGATCATCTATCGCGCGGAGAGCCATGCAAAATTTATTGCACCGAACCTCGTCGTATTTCTGCGGTTTCACTCGCGCAGCGGGTCTCGCGTGAGCTAGGAGATCCACCAGGGGCAGTGGGTACTCTGAGCTCTCTCGTTGGATACTCCATTCGTCTGGAGAGCAATACTACAAAAAACACGCGTTTGACCTACATCACCAATGGCATCGCACTGAGAATGCTGGAAGGTGGCTCTGGCCGTGGCGGCCAAGGTACGGCTTTCGATGAGATAACGGTGTGTTTGTGCCCTTTAGTTAATTTATGTCACTGAGTGCAAAACGACCAGCACATAATGATTGACGAGGTCCATGAACGCAGCATCGAGTCGGACTTCCTCCTCGTCGTCCTTAAGTCTCTGTTATCGCAGCGTCCTGATCTAAGGTGACAGCTACCGCTCACCTTGCGATGTCAACTGACGACACCTCACTCAGGATAATTCTCATGTCTGCAACGGTGGACGCCGAAAAGTTATCGAACTTTTTCGAGGGCTGTCCAGTGCTTCACGTTCCAGGTCGTACTTTTCCCGTTGACACCCTGTATTTGGAGGACGCCATTCAGTGTACTGGCTGGTCGATCTGCGAAGATTCACCTTATGCGAAACGACGTGAGTATCTCGTAGTGGCAGGGTGTGAAACCTCATGTTTTCTCTCACAAGGGCGTGATAAATATCACCAGAACAAGGGCCGCACAGATTGGGACGAGCCAACGTTCATTGACGAAGATGAAGACGATCCTCTTGTAGATGGTGAAGCTCCCGTGGGGGTACCAATCACACTGGCAAAACGCTACTCCTCCCATACAGAGAAGACTGTCGAGCTCCTCAACGAGCGCGTTATCCCCTATGAGCTGATCCTTCGACTTCTTGAACATCTATGTTTTGAGGACAAATCACTACACTCATTCTCTTCAGCGGTCTTGATATTCATGCCCGGTCTGGCCGAGATTCGACGGTTGGGTGATCTACTCTCTGAACATCCTTCGTTTGGTGACGAGTCATGGTTCCGAGTATATCCACTGCATTCTATGTTCTCGAGTGACGATCAGAATGCTGTCTTCGACACGCCCCCAGCTGGGATGAGGAAGATAGTCATCGGTATTCGTTCAGCACGTTTCCTCGTTCACGCCATAAACTTAGAACTCTTATTTATCAGCGACAAACATTGCGGAGACGGGTATCACAATTCCTGATATCACCTGCGTTATCGACACCGGGAAACAACGAGAGATGAAGTGTGTATATTTGTCCCACTACCGCGCCAACGCGGGGCTAATTCACACTTAGGTTCGATGAGAAGCGTCAGTTGAGCCGCTTGGTGGAGACATTCGTTGCCAAGAGCAATGCTGCGCAACGAAGGGGGCGCGCTGGCCGAGTTCAACATGGAGTATGCTTCCATCTGTTCACCAAGCAACGCCACGACACCTTGGTGAATATTTACAGATACTTCGGAAGTGGTTGATATCTGACAAATATGCACAGCTCGCAGAACACCCCCTACCCGAAATGATGAGGTTGAGCCTATCGGACCTTGCGTTGCGCATAAAGACTATGAAGGTAAAGATCGGGACCTCGATTGAAGACGTCCTTTGTCGTGCACTGGACCCACCCACACCAATAAATGTTCAGAGGGCTATAGCAGCCCTAGTCGAGGTATTGATATGGTGTCGTCGGGTTCTATGTCAAGAACTGATTTTTCCTAGGTACGAGCTTTGACGCCCACAGAGGACATCACTCCTATGGGAAGGTTGCTGAGCAAACTGCCCACGGATGTCCACCTCGGAAAATTTCTCCTCACAGCCGTCGTTTTTCGTTGTCTTGATCCTGCGTTGACAATTGCAGCCTCACTAAACTCTAAATCGCCATTCATCACGCCTCTGGGTCTTGAGTTGGAGGCCGACCGTGCAAAGAACGCATTCCGAGTTGGTCAGTCTTTTTTCATTGTCTCAGAAATTATCTGACCCGCAGAAATGTAGACAATTCGGACTTCTTGACAATTCATAATGCTTTCGCGAGTTGGCGCCGAGCGTCTGCCAACTCGGGATTCGTCCGCAAGTTTTGTCGGAAGAACTTCCTCAGTCACGAAAACCTTTTGCAAATCGAAGAACTCCGCCAGCAATTTTTAGGGTTAGTTATTTAATCCAAGCCCAGTGTATCCTCACCCTTCTGATTTTGCCTGCCAAGTTATCTAGTCGATTCCTCTTTCATCGACGTCGATATGAGCTTTGTGAAGGAGTTGAGCCGGTAAAGTCCTGATATTCGGTGCTGGGTCAATTTACTTATCTTTGGACAGTGTTCGATTCGAGCGCAACAAAAGTCGATTCGTGATGGTGCCCCCTGAGCTGGACAGCAATAGTGGCAACTTCGCTATCATCAATGCTGCTCTGCTGTCTGGCCTGTACCCAAAGCTCCTTTGCGTCGACCCCACAAGTGGACTTCAGATGCGCACCCTCTCCAACAATCAAACAGCCTTCTTCCATCCTTCGTCTGTCAATTTCAGGAGAAAACCGAAAGACTTGGCCGCCAACTACTTGGCTTACTTCACACTGATGTATGATCTGGAGAACTATTGATATGCGTGGTTGTGCTAACATAGATTTAGGCACTCCAAGAAACTATACGCTTGGGAGACCGGACCGATGGATGATCTAGCCATCCTCCTGTTGTGTGGTGAATGTGACTTCAAGGTTAGTTCATATGAGAAGCAACGTACTGTACTGATACTGCGAATCTCAAGCTGATGTCTGACGTGGCCATTGTGGATCGTAAGATCAAGTACCGCCTGACCTTCAGAGCAAACGTGGCCATGAAGATCCTACGGAACCAGCTAAGCAGCATCTCGGCGCAGAAGTTTCGCGGGAAGCCAATGACGGAGTCCCAAGTTCGATGGCACGAGCTTGGAATGGCCGCCTTGGGTAAGGTGAAGCTGGATGCCGAGGCAGATAGTAGCGGCGCGAGTGTCAAACTCGTGATCAGATCATAGAGGAATCATTTGTCGATGTGCAATGAAACACACGATTGCGAAGTAGAAGTGACACACGCAAGCACAGTAGAGTAGCATTCATTTTGAGACCAGCATCATATTATTGACTGCGACCCGGCATCACTGAGCATGTGGGAGATACATGGGTGGAAATCGACTATCAGATCACTCCTCGTCCTCATCGTCACCATCGCGACTGCGTAAATTATGAATAAGTGAAAAGAAGGTAGCGGAGGACACGTCGAGACGTACGCGATGTTGTAGAACCGGAGTTGGTAAACATCTTTTGAAGACGCGACGACGCGAATCCAGTCGCGCAGGGTGTTCTTCTTCAAGAACTTTTTCGTCAAGTACTTGAGGTACCGTTTCGAGAAGGGGATGTTAGTTGTGACGGTGATTTTGTTGCTTGCTGTCGTGGAAGATATTCGTCAACTTGATGATTATTGTTCACGCGTGTCTCTCACCATCACGGGTAATCTTGACGTTGTCTCCGAGCTGACCAGCCTTATTTTCAACCTTGATACGGTCGTGGAGGAACTTCTCAAAGTCGGCGCCGTCGAAAACGCCGTCAGCAGCCGGACGAGAGTAGTCGATGGTGAATTTATGTTTGGTGGCGGCGGTCTTTGCGGAGGGGGCCTAGGAAACAGGAGATTCGAAAGGCATGAGCCTACTGAGAAGGTAACTCAGCAAAGCGTTGCCTGGACTAACCATCTTGGCGGGGAACGAGTGTCTTGAAGGCTTGAAGATGTGCAGATGAACTCGGCTCGGCTCAGCAATTGATGGCGAGGATGAATTTGGGTTTGTGTATGATGACGGTACTGTACAGTACATATCCCACGGCCCGGCGATTGCCGGAAAGACCCTGACATAAGCAAGTTCCTCCAGAAGGGATAGGTTTTCCCACGCCAGAGTAGGAATACCTTTCCATCGCTGTAAATATCTTTAAAAAAAACACTCCTGAAAACATGGCATCGTCGTCGCTGACCCGCGATCAAGTCGCGTCCGCTCAGCGGGAGGGTGACTATGCCATAAAATCCGAATCTTTGCAGCCAAAACTTGATACTTCCCAATGGCCTCTACTCCTCAAAAACTATGACAAGCTACTGGTTCGTTCAAGCCATTTCACCCCCATTCCATCAGGGAGCAGTCCCCTCAAGCGTGATATCACTACCTACATCAAGTACTTCTCCTTCCACCGCTGTCTCCCTTTAGAGCCCAACTCACTCATCTGACAGGTCTGGTATAATCAACTTGGACAAGCCATCTAACCCGTCTTCGCATGAGGTCGTCGCTTGGCTCAGACGGATATTGCGAGTAGAAAAAACTGGTCACAGCGGAACTCTCGACCCCAAAGTCACAGGTTGTCTGATTGTCTGTATCGATCGGGCAACGCGTCTGGTTAAATCCCAGCAGGGAGCAGGTCTGTGCACATCTTTCTCTCTTCGTCGGTTATGTCGCTGATCATCCACCCAGGCAAGGAGTATGTCTGCGTTCTGCGTTTACACTCCAGTCTTCCGAACCCAACCGCTCTTCCACGCGCCCTTCAAACCTTGAGCGGCGCGCTATTCCAACGACCACCGCTCATTTCGGCTGTAAAACGTCAATTGCGCATTCGCACCATCTACGAATCCAAGCTCTTAGAATTCGACGAAAAGCGCAATTTGGCTGTATTTTGGGTATCGTGTGAGGCTGGCACCTATATTCGAACACTTTGTGTTCACCTTGGTCTCATACTTGGCGTCGGCGGGCACATGCAAGAGCTGCGACGAGTGCGAAGTGGGGCCATGTCAGAAAACGACGAAATTGTAACCATGCATGATGTATTGGACGCCCAGTGGATGTATGATAACACACGAGATGGTGAGCACTGACGACATGACTTTTGGCTCGTTGGACTAATATCGTGCAGAATCATACCTTCGACGTGTCATTCGACCGCTCGAGAGTTTGTTGGTTGGCTACAAACGTATCGTAGTGAAAGACAGTGCAGTGAACGCAGTGTGCTACGGCGCGAAGCTTATGATTCCTGGCCTTCTCCGATATGAGGCCGATATTTCCGTCAACGAGGAAGTTGTCCTCATGACGACCAAAGGTGCGTATGAATTCTCGCTACTGCAGATCCTTCTAACTTTCGACCAGGCGAGGCAATTGCTCTTGCCATCGCTCAGATGTCCACCGTTGAGCTTGCAACGTGTGATCATGGAGTTGTCGCCAAAGTAAAACGATGCATCATGGAGCGAGATACGTATCCTCGACGCTGGGGTCTTGGCCCAATGGCATTGCAAAAGAAAAAATTAGTGAAGGATGGGAAGCTTGGAAAACATGGTGAGAAGATTGACGGTATCACCCCGGCTGAATGGAGCCGTGACTATGTCGATTACAACCGAGAAGTGAGTCCATTGGCTTTAGATTTGAAGTGAGTTAGACGCTGACAATGACTTAGCAACCCCCCGCTACTGCTGCGGCAGTACCTGTCGTCGCAGTGACTGTCCCCGCTCCGGCACCTGAAGCAACCTCACCTAAAAAAGAGGAGAAAGAGAAGAAGCGCAAGCGGAAATCAGAAGCTGCAGAGTCCGTCGCAGATGTAACCATGATCACAGAGGATGCAGATGGAAGTGAGGATGCCGAGCGTGCTGAGAAAAAGAAGCGGAAGAAGGAGAAGAAGGAGAAGAAGGAGAAGAAGGAAGTCGAGGATGGTGATGACGATGAAGCACGAAGAGAGAGAAAACGCTTGAAAAAAGAGAAGAAGGCGAGGGAGGCTGCGGGAGAAGAGTGAACATTGGTATAGTGGACGATATTGCTCTTCCTTTATCTACCCAAGTCATCTTGGTTTCTTTGGTTCAAAAGTCCTAGATTGGACCAGCGACCACATTCAGTGACTGACGACGCCAACACGCTGGGGTAAGGTACATAACACGAATGACAGCCTCATTCACGAACAGTTATGCGGGTACCGTTATTTAAGTTGCAAGGACAGGCCTGAAAGGCATGACCCCTGTTGATCAAATCGCGGCAGAAAGGAGTACCCCAAGTGAGAGGATGGCACCAGCGCAGGCCAGGCTTAGCAAACGGTTACCTTGCTCGCTCAGGTTCAAGTTCGCCGATAGAGAAGTACTATGTTTTGAGGGGTATGGAAAGTTTAACATAGCGAACATGAACTTCTGCTCTTGAACTAACGAGCGCAGCGGCTCGATGATGCCGAGGCATAACTCCCAAACACTTGAACACGTCTGTGACGTTTGCCGTGAGACACAAGACCGTGAAAATACAACCCACCTTTGAGTTCATTGTATACGTATGTATGAAGTCTTGCCCCTCCGGGGCCTGAGTCTGACGAATGAATTCATCGGAAGGCATGAATCGGAGTCTGTTCCTGTTAGCTCAGGCTTCAAGGGAGATTAACTTACATGACACTGGTTGTTACACCGGTATGGTCTTGACCCTTTTTGTGAAGGGGAGCCACACGGTGACCAGTAAGCCATATTCTATGAGTTCCTATTTATTAGGGATGCAAGTGCAGCGGGGAGCTGACTGCCACCAGCGAGGCTAGCAGATCCGGCCCCTTCAATCAGCTGAGGGGAGACGCACAAGACCCACGAAAAACCTACAACGAAGTATGACCATAGCATTCAGATGAAATGAATCACAACACTGAAAGGAGCGGGTGAGTTAAGGAAGAAGATCGCAGCAGGACTCGTTGAAGCAGACAGGAAGATGTAGTCCACAGTTTGAGACCTAGAGTCCAAGGCACCTGGGAAGTCGTAACCACTGTTCAATAAAAATATCAACTTGATACATGCTTACCACAAGCACTCTCACACAGGGGATCCGCACGGGTTACTTGCTGCATGAAGGCTCGGTGTACCCTACTACTTACATCACGTTTCCTGTCACAGATCAAGCCAGCCGAGTTCAACGTACCTGATTCTGGCATGCGTGAACAAGCCCGTATTCACTTGGGATGACATGGCCAGCCAGATACTAATAGCCCAAAGACAACGACAGCCAGTCCGCTGTCGATTGGTAGTCATCATCCGATTCGTAGGTGTGGAGAACTTGAAATAGGCACTACTATGGGCTTTGTTATGTAGATGAATAGTGCTGGCAAATGGATACCCATGGTACCGATGCCGCTTTAATTTGAGCTCGAGAGCTCACCTGAAACACAAACCTGTCCACTCCGAGTGTATGTGCATCCTTGGCAATAATATATATGGGCCCGGGCATACTAAACCTTGCTGCACCGCTAACCAGGGAGATAGGCTATGTTCGAGTTGGTTTGACAGGTGTCCATAAAGTACTGCCGCCATCACCTCTTGCAAGGCTGTGCGTGCCCGTGATGCTTCATAGAGCGCGTCAGAAAGGACGATGTGATGCGGCTGGGTAAGTATCACTTAACGTTCACCGTGGGCCAGGATATGTGAGAGGTTGTCAAACACTGCCCGTTACCACACAGTAGTACCACTCTTGGTCTCCCTCGTGCCCCTTACTATCCAACATCAAATGTGCCATCATTTCACTGATATAAACAGATCCCACCAATAAGATGTGTATATCGACCTCTCAGGCGCTCTTCAAAACCTCGTTATATATATGATATAGCTTTCAACATCCTCATTGAATCGTTCTATCTGTCCACCTCCTCCAGCCTTTTCCTTGACTACCTCGACACTTGTTTAACACTATGACCGCTGCTGCCGCACCACCAGCTGGAAAATCAAAGATCCAGAAACCGATGCCCAAGTTTGAGATCGGTGAGCGCGAGATGTCAACGATACGTCCACATCAAGCTGACAACTGGGTGGCTCAACCTAGGTCCCGACTATCAGATCTTACACAGTCTGGGAGAAGGCGCATATGGAACTGTAGCAGCAGCTCTTCACAAGCCCTCTGGAAGACAAGTGGCGATCAAAAAGATCCTACCCTTTGAGCACACCTTGTTCTGCCTGCGAACATTGCGGGAACTGAAGCTGCTCAAGTTCTTCTCCGAGACATGCGTGAATGAAAACGTAGGTTCCACTACTCCCTTGTGCCACACCCTTCATCACAATGGCGAACCCAGATCATCTCAATATTGGATATCGTCAAGCCAGCATCACTCGAAGAGTTCAAGGAAGTTTACTGTGAGGTCATCCATTCACCGATGGTCAGAATACTGAATACTTCCTAGTTATCCAAGAGCTAATGCAAACCGATCTGCACCGCGTCATACGTACCCAATCATTGTCTGATGACCACTGTCAAGTAACTATTTTCTCCCGGAAATCTGGTCAATCACCGACTTGTCTTTGCCCAGTACTTTATTTACCAGGTGCTTCGTGCCCTCAAATCCATCCATAGCGCAGATATCGTCCACCGAGATCTTAAACCTGCAAACCTGCTACTGAATGCAAATTGCGATCTGAAGGTCTGCGATTTTGGATTAGCCCGCAGCATCAATTCGACCGCCCCTGGAGGCAAGGAAATGGGACTGATGACCGAGTACGTCGCGACGCGCTGGTACCGAGCGCCCGAAATCATGCTCTCGTTCAAGATGTACACAAAGGTACGATACCCGATTTCTAGTATATATCTACACCCGACCTCAACAATACCTTAGGCCGTCGACATATGGGCGGTCGGTTGCATCCTCGCCGAGTTGCTTACTGGGAAACCACTCTTTCCAGGGCGGGATTACGGTCATCAGCTTGACCTTATTTTGGACGTGATAGGTGAGTTTCCACCATGATAAGACTTATCAATGCCCCTTACGGCTTTCATGCATCACGGTCCGATAGGTACACCAACCTTGGACGAGTTTTACTCCATCACCTCCAGGCGATCAAGAGATTACATTCGAGCACTGCCTATCCGCAAACGAAAGCCATTCACGCAGTTGTTCCCGAAAGCTTCCGCAGATGCCATCGATTTCCTGCAAAAAACATTGGTAAATGATTCCGCTCGTCTGATCCCTCGAGGTGCATCTCACTGAAGCCGTGTGCCTGTCTAGACATTCGATCCAAAGAAGCGGCTTGCCGTGGACGAAGCTCTAGAACATCCATACCTTGCAGCATATGTGCGTTTTATGTGTCCTCATCGGTGTTACGAAATACTGATGGACAGTTTCAGCATGATCCGGAGGACGAACCGGTTGTTGCATCCATGGATCCCGATTATTTTGATTTCGATCGTGAGTCATCAACATCAATATTCTATCAACTTTCGGTTTCCCACACTCACCTCCCTTGTGCAGAGTACAAAGACGACCTCACAAAAGCCGAACTGAAAGGTACGCAGCCACAGCCTCGCCAAAGTACGGTGCTCTGATTGTACCTTGCAGAGCTCTTATATGAGGAAATCCAAGCTTTCGTTCCTTCAATCTAGGGGATCTTCGATGCATTTCTGTACATTAGAAGCGCTGCGGCTAGATTATGTATACCCCCCTCTCTCCGGACATCAAGTTATACACCTATTTATGGAGGTAACTGCATTGTGTACGAGCTGAAGTTTCAACATTTATATCTTACCCCCATTGACTTATGTCGGTCAACCTTGGTAATTCTGTGTTGCAATGTACCTTTGGAATTCATGATAATGTGGTACAGGAGATGATACAATCTGAAAGTTGGCTATTGAAACAACCACGAAGAGATAAAAAACAGGCAGAATCGCAAGCCCGAGATTAGTTGAAGAGTACTGAAAGAATCAAAATATGTCAACAAGTTTAGAACCTCCCTCCTGCCCAGAACCCAGACGCAACGCCCTCAACCCCAAAGTCTCCAAACCGCGTGTCTCCCTCTAATTCCGTTCCATACATCGTACGCTTCGCAGGGGGAGCAGGAGTGCCTTGTTCAGTTGCTGATGTTCTGATGGCGGTCAAACCGAGACCCGATGCAACATCATTGCTCGAGGGAACTCTTTGAAGTCCACCCGAACCACTGGCTTCTCCGCGTCCCTGAGAACCCCCTGAAGCAGCACGCCCACTTGCCCTTGAACTCGATCGAGGAGCGCCGAATGCTCCCAAACGGTCCGAGTGACGACTACCCGGTCGATCAGCGTTGACGGCAGGCGAAGGTGACGTGGGAGGCTCTGGATGCGGGAAAGTTCCCATAGTGAGGGGATATACAGCTTGAGCAGGCGTCGACGCGATCGGCAAGAAGCTAAAATTGAATGCATTTTGATTCTCTGCGTTATTGGCGGAACTCGTTGCTGGTGCACTCATGAGCGAAGGAGACGTGGGGCCATAGAAATTTGGAAGGTGTTCAATCGGAGGCGGAGAATCTTCTTCTCGTCCAGAAAAAATGGTAAAAGTTGGGGCATGAGGTCGTCCCGAAGGATCAGGAGGTTGAGTTCGTGGGGCGTACGGAGAAGAAGACGAGCCTTCATCCTTGTCCTCTGCTCCATGAAGTTTTACACGCTTTGGAGCTGGTCGACCAACCTTGCTCTCAAGCTCCGCCTCAGTCAACTGCTCTTCCCGACCCAGCTCGAACATTCCTGTGACGCTGCTTGAGCTCGAATCTCGTGGACGTTTACCAAGCGTTGAGTGCGGGAACCCGGGGAGGAGGGAACCGGATCGACCGAGCTGCTCCGTATCATTGGCGGATCGCGAGTCAGAGGGTATGAGCACATCAGGGCTAGACGAGTCGCTCGAAAGTTCAGAAACTGGGAGTTTCTCAGTCGTAGGAAGACTACACCCTGGTCAGATGCAGACGTGAAATTATAGTGCGTGTCAACTTACGCAAAAGAGGGACGGTATGGACTCCGAACACGCTTTGGCGTCGAAGGAGGTTCAGGTCTTCGTACTGGATGGACCTGCATTGTCACCATTGAAATCTCACGAGACTCTGCCGGTGAGTCTTTTGGTCGAGCACACAAACTTTCGACCTCCAAGGTAAGATGCCGTATCTTTGCCTCAAAGGACTCGATCATAGAAGAGACTTTGTCTTTCAAATCGGTGAGCTGTGCCTTATGAGAATCCAACTCTTGCTGCACAGGAGCAAGCTACATAATCGGTCAGCGACAGCAAGTGTAAACTATTGCATCACTTACAGCCTCGGCAATCACCATCTCTATAGGCTTGCTTGAAGGTCCGGTCATGGGCAATGCATCCGGTTGCGGTAAGTTGCCGGCCTGCTCCAAAACCTTCTTGGGATCCACTGTCGAAGGCATGACAGAACTCAGCTATCCTTGCCTCACAGTGCTATGAAGGCTACTTACAGGAAGATGCATTCGCATTCACCTCCGGCTCTGGCTCTGTGAAACTTCAGAACTAGTGGAGTGTACAGGAAGTTTGACCCTACCCTCTGTAATTGTTGCTTCGGACGGCTGAACGGTTCTGCTACTCTTCGCTCTCTTTGCTGTCCGGGAAACACTGACCGTCTTCGTAACGGTACGAGCGCCGGACCCGCCTGCTATTATTGGGCGCCCAACACCAAGTCTATACTGAGTCTGTCTGGCTTTTCTTGTCCCAGGTAGCTGTGGAACTGGGGGTTGTTGTGGTTGGGCCCGCGGAGGTTGAGGATTCGGTTCCTCTGCTTCGTCATCGGAGCCATGAATAATGATTGAGCTACTAGACTGGCCCCTTAACCTGCCTCCGGCAAGGCTTGGGATTCTGGTAGAAGGGGGTCGTTGCGGTGGTTGTGGTGGGTTGGGCCATGATGGCTGCGGCCTTGGATACGTTGGAGGGCATCGCTGTTCAAGAAACGAGGGGAACTTACCGCGAAGCATCAAGTAGAAGATCAATAAGTGCCTCGGTCTTGAGGTTTGCCTTGACGCCATAGTCCTAGTAGCGATGTCACATGGGATCTGTGTGCTGGATCGAAGCGACGAGAATTGACTTACTTTGCATAATTTCTGTATATCTACACGTTTCATAGCCTCAAGGGCTTCTCTTCCTGGAACTGGGGTCATTGGGCCTTCCAGCGGTGACGGTAAGATGAAAAGTAGTGCAGGACGGCTCCGTCGTGGTTCGAGTGCAACACACAATAATGGTCAAACTGAACCAAACAACGCGACGTCACATGATCACTATGCTAGACCTAACCCTAGCCTAGGTTTTTCTAGTGTCACAAGCTCTGAAGTTGGTGTACAGGCTGCGTACCTCACTGAGCTATTTGAGGTCAGCTTGTGTTCGTTGCAAACTCCTGCTCGTACTCGTATCCCCGACGCCTTTAAACGTGGATGTTTGGTTTTCACGTGAACGCCCGAATGTCACCTGGTGGCCCAGTGGTGGGTGTTTGGACGGCTGCCGCCGGGCCGAGGACGGCTCAACCTTAAATACTTATGGAAACGCCTCCCGCGCTTTCATCGTAAGGACTTTCCTCTGTTCGCTATGCCAACTTACACTCTCGCGCAAGTTGCTGAACACAAGACTACTGCGTGCGTACCACACCTTATAGCTCCCACTCTCACTCAGCCTTTGCCAAACTTAACAGTTCTTGCTGGGTCATCATAAGAAACAAGGTCTACGATGTAACAGACTTTCTTTTTGTGCGCGTCTTCCATCTCTTCGTGAGTTACGTATTCACTCCCGATAGGATCACCCTGGCGGACCGCAAGTAATCGTAGATTTCGGCGGACAAGACGCAACCGCTGCGTACGTACCAATTCATCCCTCAGACGCCTTGGACAAGAACATTGCTCCCGAAAAGCATCTTGGTGAACTTGACGGAGCCTCCATACTTGAATTGAGTAAGGCAAAGAACAACAAAGTCAAGACCAGGGACGAGCTGCGAGTGGAGGAAGCTGTTAAGAGTAGGCCTCCACTGAGCAGGATCATCAATGTACAGGACATGGAGGAAATTGCGAAGAAGCTCCTTCCATACAAAGCTATGGCCTACTATGCGTCCGCCGCAGACGACTCCATAAGTGTGTCCTGCTTCATCCGAGTCCCCACCCCTCTACTGATGATGTGTCAAAGCACATATCGAGAACGCTCGCGCCTTCAGTCGTCTCTTCTTCCACCCTAGAGTCATGAGAGCCGTTTCAGGTTGCGATACCTCAACAACCATGCTTGGCCACAAAACATCGATACCAGTATACATCAGTGGTTCGGCATTAGCCCGATTGGGTCATCCTCTGGGAGAAATCAATCTTACACGCGGGGCCCACAAGACTGGTATCATCCAGATGGTTTCTACCAATTCCTCGCTGTCATATGGCCAGATCGCTTCTGCCCGAGGGTCACCTGATCAACCCATCTTTTTCCAGCTATATAAACACAAGAATGACGAAACTGCCGCCAAACGCATAAGAGAAGTCGAGGCGCTGGGTTACAAGGCAATCTTCTTAACCGTCGACGCACTTGTTCCTTCGAACCGCGAGTTGGATACCCGTGCACCTCACTATCTGGAGGACTTTGAGAAAGGGCTCAATCCCCAGCATAACTCCCAAACTAAGGAAGGAGAGACCGAAATACTAGGCACTGCTGGCGGACTCATCATCAATAATGACGTCGACATGACCTGGGAGAGAGTAAATCGCTACTATTCAAATATTCTTCATCTAGCTTACCACATGTTATGCCTTAGACCATACCGTGGATACGAGGTGTAACGAAGCTGCCGATAGTCATCAAAGGTACAGGACTTTGAAGGTTTTACTTTCAGATGCACTGACGAAAATTATAGGGATTCAATGTGTCGCGGTAAGGGTCTTTGGGTGTCACGATTGGTATCGTCTAACTGCTTTAAGGACGCCGTCCTCGCTGCCGAAGCTGGTTGCGAAGGTATTGTTTTGTCGAATCATGGCGGTAAGCTCTTGGTCTGGGAACACGGAGTTACCCATGTAACACTCATCCTCCAGGACGCCAGCTAGACTAGTGAGCAGCCAAACTGACTACAACAAATTCGCTCACCATCGTGGGTTGTAGCTCGCTCCCCCCTGTGGAAGTGCTCTACAAGCTTCGCAAGGAACGCCCTGACGTGTTTTCAAAGACCGAAGGTACACTGTCATTTGTCTGATTTCTCATCTGCTTCATGAAACACGCTCAGTTTACATCGACGGTGGAATTCGCCGTGGAACTGGTCAGTGCACAAACTGTTGGCTTCGTTGTTTTCAATTTCATAAGTGTTCTCTAGATGTGCTCAAAGCTCTCTGTCTCGGCGCAAAGACGGTCGGGCTCGGCCGTGCTTTCCTCTACGCGCAAAGTGTGAGTCTAAAAACTTCGTGAAAGGGTGATCAGTTGACGTTCCTCCAGGCATACGGCGAGGCGGGCGTCGTCCATCTGGTGCGCATGCTGCAACGTGAAATCAAGTTTGGCATGGAGTCTCTTGGTGCTCGATCGATCGACCAACTAGTACCCGAAATGGCAAGCACCTCGTCGAATCTGCATCAACCTTCATTGACGAGTTTTCTTAGGTTGAACGCGTTGACTGGCAACCTGCCGTGGCTGCCAGGCTATGAAGTGTGCAGAGTGCCTGTAGGAATCGTTTACCATGAAGATGATCTATGCTTAACTTGTCATATTAGTGTCATACCCTTTTCTTAAATTCTTTTAAACTGAGATCACGCGGCAGAAACTGAGAAATGATATCGAGAGCGAAGCACGTGTAAACAATCTGTAATGGGCAAAAGACGAGTCGTACCTGCAGTTCATGAACTGTCTGAGGGATAGCAATCCCAACGGGTCCGTCTGATCAGATGGAGAGCATGAAAACAGGTTGGTGATATATACTTTTGCGAGGGCCAGCAGGTGTGAATCGCGGAGGACATCCCTACAGAGCAAGGCCTGGGTGCTTGGATTCGGTTGGCTGCGAGCAGGGTGAGAGATGCAAGGGTAAAGTTGGTCAGATTGATCATGTATCACGTGATCGCGACAACGTGAACCTCGTGTCGAGTACTGTTCGTCCCGTTCCAAGTTGAACTCGATATACCTTTGCTCACGACTTCATTAGATCTTCTGTTCTCAATATTGGAAACTGATTAGAGGGTTCAATGGGATTCTGTCGGAGATGCGGTGATATAGTCACTGGCGCGCGCTGCAAGTGTGGTGGCACCGCAGTTGGTTTGTCTGTCACTTATTTTACCATTCATTCATCATAGCTGAAGCCTGAGCATGCTTCCAGCACCTGTCGTACAATGGTCGACTTCCAAAGGTCAGCCTACGGATAAGTGGTCCCAGACCTATGTTTCTCGGGAGAAGTCCCAAACCTGCCCACCAAATCAAATTGGCAGCACACCCTCCAGTTCCCAAATTGCCTCCAACAATGATCTGGAGCAAAGCGCTTGGAACCCTCCTTTCAACCGATTTCCTCGCCCAAATTCCTTTCACTCGCCCCGTCATTCCACTTCTCTCAGCAGCCGCATCACTTCACATATTCAATCAGCCACGCGCCCCCCGTCACCATTGAAGCGGCCGATGGAGGTACACGAACGCAGTCCGCCTCCTTCACCCACAACTTTGGTGGCCCAGGCTGGAATTTTTCAAGCACCGAACGCACCAGAGCTTTCTAAAGCATATGGTTCAGTCCTCCAGCCCAAAGAGTCCCTTGGGACATACTCTTGCACAATCTGCTCGACCGAGTTTCAGCCAGACGCGACCATCTATCCTAACCCTTCGGCACCTGAGTTATCTGATGGTTTCTTATGTCGACCGTGCTTCATAATCAATGGAGGGTCGAAGGGGGATTGTCCAGTCTGCCGTCGACCTGTCCTTATTTTGAAGAGCGAAGGTGGATTTGTTGAAACATCTGGTCGCGTCTGGCATAAAAAGTGCTTCAGCTGTCAGGGTTGTCATAAGAATATCGGCGATACCCCGATGGTCGACTTGTTGGGTCAACCCTCATGTGCTGACTGCTTTGACAACTGTTTGAAGCGGAACAGCACACCTATGAAGTCTTATGCATCCCCAACCTTGGACAAAGTCGACAAACGAACGCCCGTTACCTTCCGCAGTGATCCGAGGAGCCTGGATAATAGTCCTGCAGTTGACGAACTGGAGCAGAGGCTAGGTGTCATGAAGAACAGAGAAGGCAGCCCTGTTCTCGAAGAGCTGACGCAACGGTTGAATGCGGTACTCAACCGCACACCGCGGGATTCCTCTCCTTCAATGCTCTCTCCTTCACATCAAATACATACGGATGATCGCGAGAGCAGTCCACTCATGCATCGTACTTTAGAGAGAAAGAAGTCGGTCACGTTCACACCGCTAACCTTTTTCAGCGGCAATGATCCTGTTAACGATCCGTTTGACGTCGACTCTTCCCGCGAATCAAGGACCACGACCCCCAGTCGAACAATTCATGAACGATTTAGCAGTCCGGAACGAGATCATCCTCCCTCACAACGGAGGCCTTCCATCGATGCGATCGAAGAGATGAAGAGGCGGTTCATGAAGCAAGCCTCTTCGTCGCCTGTATCGTTGGCGGAGTCGGCAACTTCCCCTGATTCCCCCTCGAGCTCCATCGGCATGACTTCTCCAACATCCACGCCATCCCGAATCCCTCGGATATCCCGGATGAGTGGTTCCCCCGCACTGCGACATGCAGTCAGCACCTCGAGCCTGCGGTCCCCCGGGATGTCATGGGCACCGTCTACTCCCGACTTGATCCCTGACACGTCGGACGCGATGACTGCCTCATCGGGGCCTTCCTCCCCTCCCGCCTTCAGTCCCCGTAGCTTCAGCAGTGGTCGCAAGGACCACCCACCCGCTTCAGATACGACCCCAGAACGGCCCACGTCCGGGACAATGACGCCGAAGTCTAAGGACTCCCTCAGCAGACTTTCGATACCAGCTGCGACCCTTTTTTCGGGTTCGCTATGCGCGAAATGTGGTGGCTCGTTATTTGCGACTGGGGGGAATGGTCAGTTTGTCACAGTGCCAGAGCTAAATGCCATCGGCCCTCCGAAGACCTATCACACCGAGTGCTTCCGGTGTGTCATGTGTGAAGGCCCTTTCAGGGAAACATCCAACGGACAAGCAGTCTTTGTGCGAGGGGAGGGAGGTGCTTGTCACATAGAGGTCAGTTCAATTAGCCACATATTGAGATACGCGAGCCCTCATTTCGAGATAAAACCAGTGCGCACCACCCGAAAGGACTCACACCAAATCAATAGCTGTTTCTAGCCCCGTGAAGCCAGCATTTCCTGACTCACCAGTCACGCCACCTCTTCTACCAGCCAGATGCACAACCCAAACCACTTCAAAGCTCCTCGCTACAGGGACCACCCACACCCAACCATTGAAGGGTTCACCCAATCTCAATAGCAATCGTTATTCGTCTTCTCGGTACGAACGACCACCTTCGTCTGCACCGGCGGTCTCAGCATCGTCTTCTCGGTTCGGCAGTTCAACTACTTGCCCTGGATGTCAGAAGTCCGTCTCTCCAATGGAAATGGGCGTTGTGCCTGGCCCACAAGGGTCAAGATGGCACGCTATTTGTTTGGTCTGTGGAGGCAAAGGTGCAGGTAAGAGTAGGCGAGATAAATCGCAGCCAGGGTGTGGTAAGAGGCTGGACTCCGCTGCAAAGCAAGACGCGGAAGGCGGAGTGTGGTGCAGAGAATGTCTCGTGAGTATTCGTCCCTTGACTCCTGGTCGCAAGAGTATTCACATCAGGTTTGATAAAGCTCTTACTTCCCTTGCACTTGAGGACTTCACAAGTAGAATCGCCCATCAAACCACTCGTACCATCCTTTACGGGGCGCAGCACAGGCGGCGGATCGTTTGTTGCTCCTCAATTCACGGGAACTACTACGATCGCCCGTCAGTTCACGGGGCGCGGCGGGGGGGATGCGGGTATAATGAGGCAGCTGACTGGAGGAGGGCTGAGCCCGACCAGACAACTCACAAGTAGCCCAACAAAGCAATTGGGTCTTGTCACCCCTCGTCCCCGACCGAAGAGCGTGATTGGTATGAGGAACGGTAAGAGTGTTGACGAGGGTAGGGGCATGTTCCTGGTGAGACAGATGACTGGAGGTGGTGGCTCGTTTGCATCCTAGGACTTGTAAGTAACATGGACTCTACTTGAGTACAAGTGTTACTTGTTTGTGATGTAATTCATAGTGTTCCAGAGTTCATTGATCAAAGGATTGCTAACAAACAAGGCCAAGTGCCTCCAAGGATGAACATCAATCACTGGTTACTACATAGCCTACGTGCGGTGACTCACTGAATCACTCTGAGCGACAGACCCAACCCATGATTAATTTTATTTAATTAATTATTTTAGGTAGGAGGCCGGTGCCTGATAATCGGACATGCCACACTGGTGAGACTGTGCCAAGCCAAATTCGGCTCAAACAATGTTTTTTCGCTTTGCACGCCTTTCACCACAAGCTAATTTCAACTTTGTCACTCACGCTACACATCGTCGGGTTTTGTGTCGGTAGCCAACGCGATGACTTGGTCACAAGGTGTCACCGGCGTTGTCAAGCAGTTCCATTCTTGTGCCAGAATGCTTGCCTAACAGCATGAAATTCAGTGTGAATATTTGCAGCTTTCGCTCTGGCTTTCGTTCCACTCGTGATTCTTCAAGTTTCTCAGTCACCTCTCACGCAGACAACCAGTGGTCCAGTAGCCGCATTGGATGCCTACTGAACACTCGTGCAGTTCCGAACTGCCCATCTCAGGCTGCACTGAGACCCTTGGTAGCCATCAGATCTAGTCACTGCCGCTGATTTGCAACAATACCCCGTTTCTTTTACTGGTTTTTCTTGACTCACTTCTTCCAACATCGCTGGCTATCGACTGCGCCAGAGGCCATCTTTCATTATCAAATTTCCTGAGGGAATATTTTACTTGCCCTTCCACCCCATTCTTCCCTTCAAGTTATGGCCCGTGCCTTACTTGCAGTGTGCGATTCCGCGACGAGCTACACCTTCTCTTACACCTTGTCATGGAGCAATGACTGCGAGGTTGGTTACTCAGCCCACTCCCAAGAGTTGGGACTAACAATATCAGATCGGGAACCTACTATCGGACATCCCCCCCATATCGGTCGGGATCTTGCTATTCGGTGTATCAGTCTTATTTCTTGCAATCAAGAAAGCAACCTTGTAAGTAATGTGAGCTTTAGGTATTACCCTATGCTGAATTTTCCTCCAGATCAGCGGTCTGGTTATATTTTTCTGTCTTTCTCGCCTTCACCGCCGCGATACTGGACTTGGGCCAAACCCTCGCCAATGACACAAGCACTACACAACTTATCAGAGCGAGAGAAGTCTTGTTCGCTTTGTCCATTGGTCTTCGCTTTCTCTTCTACTGGTCGTACGTTGATGAGCCTCGGAAGGTTCTACCTGCAGCCGCTCCTGAAGGCAAGGGGACCGACTTCCTCATTGTTGAATCCAACCATGAGATTCACAGCGGCAGCTGGACTTGCTTGAGACTTCCAGGCAAGTTACTGAGGAGCATCTTACTGTTAGCCATTGCAGCTATCACCGCCCTGCAAGTTGTCTGGCGCATCGTACCTCGATTCCATCGATATAGTAACGTTTATGCGACTGGCACTGCGTTTGAGTTGCTCGCATCCGTTTTACTCCTGCTGAAGCTGCTGTTCCACACAATCACTCCCAGCTTGCCAAACAGTCCTCTCGTGCATACTTTTGGAGAGTGCGTTGCACCTATTTCTGGACTGCTCATCAACATCGCCCTCACAGTCGGGAATCTATTTTGCTGTGAGTGGTTCGGAGTCTCGGTCCATCAGCTGACCTTACCCTTTTCCACAGTTGCTTTCACGGAATCAACGCTCGGTCGCTTACTCCAAGCCTTTGAAGATTACATCATCGTTGTCTTCGTCGTGGTCATCACCTTCGTCAGATATCGTAACACGCTCATTTTGATTCACACGTCACCAAAAGGCGGAGCGTTCAATCCTAGCCTCCCGGAGCCCGAGCGTGGCTCTACATTCAGGATCACCGTGCCTGTTGTCGAGACGCCGCGCATTTCAATGGTGTTCTGCCCTGCAACAGCTACAGAGGCACTTTGTTGCTCAGCCCGTCGTTCGTTGACCCGGGTGTCGTCATGGGTCTCTTCGAGGGTTTCAAGAAACCGTTTAGGCAATGAAGATGACCAAGCCAAACTCTGGGAACAAAGCGAAGCCGAGAGCGCAAGAGTTGGCCCACCGTCTACTGGACATGCACATTTGCGAGCCAGTCTTATGTCCTTGACAGAGGAACCAAAAGACTGGGCTGAGCTGGTACATGATGCAGCAGCTTCTGACCTGTCAATCCTCTCAGCCCTGGACGCGCAGTCGACAGGCACGAGGTCTAGAGAAGGTTCCATGAACAGTGGGCAAATTTTGCATGCTTTCCGCACGGATGTTGCCCAACGCGGAGTTCCTCTTCGACTTCGGACGCGCGGTCTTTCAGCTCCGGCAGCGCCCATTCTTCCACCTAGTTCCCATCAGGCAAGCAGTGAACGCGCGGTCATCATGACGGCTCCCCCTGACTCACAGGCCCATGATTCTCCTGTTTTCGGTCTCGGTGGTATTATTCGTTCGCCTCCGCCCAGGCCGGCTGGCGAGACTTCCAGGGACTCGGGCATGCCGCTTGACGAGCTTTTGCGACAGCAGAAAGAGCTGGACAAAAGCATCACTGCTCTCAAGTTGTTCTCCAAAAGGACATCTGCCAGTTCATCATCATCTAGTCAAGTCGGGACCCCAAACACAGACTCTGATGTCTCACTAAGCCATTTCCCTCTCCCTTCTTGGTTGACCCCCTCTATGGCATCACTCCCGGGCCCTTCGTCCCGCTTGCCCTCCATCATGCGCATGCGAGAGGACAGGCGCGCTCGCCTTCCTGCCGCTACCGCTCCGCCGACTGCCGTTTCAGAGGGACTCCTTCCACCTCCCAAGATTTTAGCATCTCTCGCCGACATTCCCAGTTCCCCCCGTTCTAACAGCGTCACTGACTCTCCGCTTCGACGTGACAATGAATCTCTTTCCGCGGCGGTTGGGAGACACTCTCACTTTGACTCCGGGGGTACCCAGTACAATGTGACTTCGTTCATAGGAGGTAAGAGTTGTTGACAGATACTGAGTTGGCTCGTTACTAACGTTTTACAAGGTCTCGCGACGCCAGGCGGGCAAAGGCAAGGGTCTTTGGAGCAGCCCCGGCAGTCCACAGAGAGTGAAATCGATCTCGCGGCAATCATAAACGGCGCAGATTGGAAGGAGACCACACCACGCATGTCACCCGTGCCGCTCGCTCCGCGATCACGACAGCATGGGCTACCGACCTTGCCCGCCAAGGCCAAGCTCTCGCCTCTCTCGATGTCCGCAAGATCTTCTCAAGGAAGCAGTTCCGTGGATAAGCCTGTACCAACCATCGCACGTTAATTTCACCTGCAGGTGGCCCCCTTTCTAATGATCACCCCCTCCCCTTCACAGACCCATCTTCAAGTCCCGACAAGTAAATATGGTGTTCACCCACAGAGAAGTAGGCTGGCGCTACCAGCCAGCCCTCGAGTCGCACGAGAGATCAGCTCACCCAAACTGTTACCTCCAGACGGAATGTCTGATCAAGCTCCGAGAGCGTTCGAACGGCCAAGGCCACCTCCCCTAGTTTTAAAGTCGTGTGCCGAGTATCATGCAGGTTCTCGCGAATGGAGGGTGCAGGACGCTGGTGGATGATGAGGATCTCTTTTTAAAAGCTGATATTTCATCGCTGTGCGATGGTTATTGTCCGTGGTCCGATTCACTAAGGATCGTGTATCCTACTGGACTGATATAAGTTATATACTATTTGAACTTTTTGGTTTGGGTCATTGTGAAGTAAGCAAAAGGCGGTAATCACGTGTCTTCCTCTTTCGTGTTGGGCAGCACCTGCCTCAGGCTGCCTGCATTCGCTACTAGTCATCTTTCCATCTTACTCCCACCATGTCCTCGTTTCCAGACTACTACTCTATACTTGGCGTCTCAAAGAAAGCTTCTGCGGAAGAAATCAGGCAAGCCTATAGGAAAGAGTCCCTAAGGTACAGATTTACCAACGGTGTAGTGTCTTGTATCTCATGATTCCAGTCTCTTAGGACACACCCCGATCGCTTAGCCAACGCTACTGATGCTGAGAGGAAGGTCGCCACGGAGAAATTCCAGGTGAGCTTTGTTCCCGGGCCCTTTGTTCACGATCCCTTTCAAGTTACCAGACGCAACACGACTGACTGTCCCAATTGATGAGCAGGCAGTTGCAGATGCATACTATGTCCTTTCGGACCCTGTCCGAAGGAGAGAATACGACACACTTTATTCGTCAAAGTCATACTCCGACAAGAGTGATGACCCAAAGGCGTCTTCAAACTTCTTCGCCCAATTTGCCGGTCTGTTTGGCGGTGCAGGTGCAGCCAATGCAAGCCAGAACAATGCACAGAGACCTGATGCTGAGAACGTTTTCGCTGACGTTTTCGATGAGGTACGTGTTAAGGTGGAGCAAGGTGGAGGCGAAATTTAACCTAGGCTGACTCTGGGCAGCTCCTCCGTCCTGAAGTTGAACGTCATGCCCCATGGTGGTCCTACCTTGGTGCTGCATGCGGTGGAGGTGAGCCAGTCTCTTGGTATCCCATATCCGGTGCATTGGTTCCAAATCGCATCATGCACAGGTATAGGTTTCATCGTGGCCAATGTACCTGGCCTCATGCTCGGAGCCTTTGCCGGCAACCGGATAGGCGCAATACGTGACGCTAAAGGTAAAAGTGTTGCTGCGGTATTCTCAGAACTGGGATCGACCCAGAAAGCTGAGGTATGTCTCGTTGCTATTTTGCTACTTTCGAGACTTGACGGATATCCTCCACAGATTCTCCGCGCGCTGGCAATGAAGGTGTTGGGCTCGACTCTTTAGCTCCGAATGTTACAAAGAACTGCGGTCGTCGAAGTCCAGCTCTTTGGTTGTCCCTGCATGTGTAGCCTGTAGCTTACCCTAGAATTCACGACCAGTTTTTATTTCATGTATACCTTCCGCGTTTTGTATCGCCATGATCCTTCTTCTGTACTGTAGCTGGTTTCTGCTTGGTTCCATCGATGACTTTAATTACCAGTACTTACATGTAACATCCTCCAACTTGTTAATTATAATCTCATCCTTCCATGTCACACTTTCACATACTTTCACATATGAATGAACACAATTGCGTGAGCAGTGTCCAATAATTGATGTTCTCTTGACCTTGAAGCTTGATAGTCGGTTCTAATCAACAACAGCCAACTTGAAGCATTGCCCAATATCTGCAGTCATGGTGAAGCTTGCTGGCATCATCACTATCCAGGCATCCTCCGCCATTAGTCCTAGTGCGACAGGTTAGACGATAATCCCAGAGCACGCGAGGTATTATAAAAAAATGATTGGATTTCTCGCAGATCCAGAGACCAGTGCTACGAGTGTGCCAGTGCAACAACAGAGGTCCGTTATAGGTAAAACATGCTGATCAGTGCGGGAATTCTCACTAAAGTTCGTTGACACAGACTGTGTTTTGTCGAACAAGAACCGAAGTAAGTTTACACCTGGAGTAGGTGAGGCCAAGACCTTTGACAACGCGTAGCGCTTTCGACGCCTCTGAATATCGAAGACGTGCCACCTTCAAGCTTGCCAAGCATCGTAATTCGTGAGGAGGAAGTGCTGAGAGATTGATTCAGTCTAATTTCTGTTAGTTTAGGCTTCAGACACAAGCGTGCCACATCTTCTGCTGCACTATCCGAACCCCAACGTACGTCTAGCGACTCCACGGTAGCAAGAGAGCCCAGTGCCGACGCTAAAAACAAGCCCCCTCGGAAGAAACGCAAGAGGTCATCGTCCCCGCTTCCCACCCCGAAGTCCCAAATTACAAGACCACGGGGACGTGCTCACGTCGGAGCTGGCTCGCCTGCAGTTGAGATTACGCCAGAATACGTCCCGCCGTCGCGAATATCTGCCCGGCTCGCGCGCAAGACTCACCCTTTCATAAGCAGTCGAAGCTCGGACATCTATACCCATCTAGCAGATCCAAATGTGGCGAGCTATCTGCCAAGTAACCCCCCTGTCGGCTCTATCATGTTGCCAATCCCGACCATGGAGCCGATGCCTGATTCGAAGCTGGTCAAGAAGCACAAGGGACGTCCAAAGAAGTCCGTTGACCTTGCGGACGAGAAGACGAAGAAGGCTCTGATGGAGGAATGGGCTCGGATGCGTCAATCGCAAAGTACTCTTTCGAAGAAAGGAGAGCAGGCTCATGGCACGGGAACGAAGCAAACGTATGGTTCTCAAGAAAACGAAGTTTTTGCTTCATCTATTCCTGCAGAAGTGGAGACGCAAAGAAACTCTCTTGATCCTGAAGCTGGTGGTAGTCAGGTAATGACTACTAATGAGAATGTACAGACACAGGAAATTTTAGTCAACGTTTCCACCGAGCGTCATCTTTCTACTCAGCCTGACTTCGGCAATGTAAATTCGGAGAGCGGTGAACCCAGTCTGCTCTTGATGGTCCCTCCCAAGTCTCCCTCGACCTACCCGCCCGCTGTCATACCACAACCTGCGGATTCCTCAGAAGACCGAGACGCCCCTGAAGACCCCGCTGGACTTGAAGGAGGTGGTGATGAGCAGCCCATTCTGCCCGGAGCAGACATCCAACCCCTGTCGATTATAATTTCCAACCTCCACGTACACGCCGGCCCCACCGGCGGGCGAATCAACGAACCAGAGACACCTTGGGAAGAAGTCACGCCTCATCAGCCAATCCTGCTCTACGAATACACCCGACCATCTGTGTTTGTGCCCTCCATCCCACCTTCGCAAGAGGACTATACCAATGGCAAACCCGCGAAATCGTCTGGGGAAGCCCAGGCAGAGGCAACGAATCTAGAACACCGTCGACATGACCCTTCAGTGACTCCACCCCCACCTACCTACGTCGTCGCTGACAGCGATGGTCTAGATCTCGAATATGATGAAGAGTTCCACATGCTTGACGTTCCTGAAATCCTCACCCTACCTTGGGAGCCTGTGACATCCCAGATTTATGTGCCGCCTGCTCTTGGGCACCTCATTGCCGGTAAGTACTTGTCATTGGTATAGTCAGGATCGACCCATCTTTCGCACCAAAGGAATGAAGCGTCAACTCAATGCAGAAGCTCAGGCCCGCCGAAGAGCAGAAGAATTGTATGAAGCGGAATTGAGGAGACGTGTAGCTGCTGAACAGGTCATACAAGGCCTGCGCACCGAGCGGGAGAGACAGGTGGCTCTTCCTGCTGACCCGTCTCTAGGTCTCAAGCAGGGGCACCCTTGCTTAACAGCTGTGTAGTTTAAATTCTGCAAATCGACGCTGCTCGGTTGACGTCTCACGAGCACGATAACACTTCCTACCCAAACACACCTCCCGATCCAACATTGCCCACGCCTACTCATTAATCTCGTTTACGATTCACACCATGAATGTGCTTCTCATCTCCCTGTTTCAAAGTTGCAGTATTCCAAAATCCAAACATATCACACATGTTACAATACATACAGTGGGCCATCTGGATACAGATAAATAAACAAACAGAAGCGTTCTACACAACGATTTATATGCTTTGTGAACCAGAAAAAAAGAATCAAAAGTTTGTGGGTCAGACATAATAACGGTCACTGATTGGGAACCAGACGATGCACAATACTATACAAGGAATGGGCCGTTTGTTATTTTCGGGGAGTCATAGAGAATAACCCCCTGGAAGATTAGAGAATAAACAAGAGCGTTGCTGAAACGTGGAAGTTGATAGATGTGACATGCTTGAAAATGCGTTGCGGCGTGTGGATGAATACCCACTAAAACAAAGGGAAGCCTAATGCCATAACTCTCCAGCCTGAGACTCGTCTGCTGACGAAGGATCGAGCGCTCTGACTGCTTCGTAGTCTCCAAGGCCCCCTGCACCGTTTGCCATTGCCAAAGCGAGGGCGGCGATTGCCTTCTCTGTGGAAGAAGCAGAGTTCGGGACGCAACAGACTGGTGGACGGTAGGGAGGGGGTGGCAGAATCGGTGCCCGTGAGTTAACACCGACATCATCTCCGCACGGAGAGCTTGATGAAAACGCGTTTAGCGATGAAGGAAGAGAATCCAAGGAAGAATGAAATGAGGCTGGGGTAAATGCATTGGTATAAGCAGGACTTGTAGATTCAGGAAATGTGCTGGATGGAGTGAATGATTCCGTTGCTTGATTGTAATTGTTGGTGTGAGGGTGACTATGAGATGTATCTTGAGTGAATGAGAAAGGGTGAATGATGCCGGAAATTGGAGAAACAGAAGAGAGTCGGGCAAAAGAGTTCGTGCCGACGTGGGACTGGAAGTTGCTTTCCTCCATTGCTCCCAGGCTAGATGAACGCCTTTGTCTAGGATGAAAGATTGATCCACTGCTGACATCGCTGGAAAGGATCAGGACGTCGTCGTCGTCGTCAGATAGGGAGGTTTTTCTAGTGGCTCTAGTGGTAGGGACACTGGGAGAATAACGCTTTCTCCGTCGTCTTTCAATTCCTCTTGCTCTGGAATGCTGGACTGATTTGGAGCGGGAATCTTCTAGTTCACGCATGCGTTTGACGAAGCCCTCTCCGTTCTCTTCGACACTTTTCTGAAGCTCCCAAAAGGCTTCTGAACGGAGGCGGGCGAGTTCCAATTCGGATGATTCGCAGACGTCATCTGAGAGGCTAGATCCGAAGGAAGAGGGGCTGTGCGGATTTTGGGCGCCTCTGTAAAGAGAACGGCCGGGGAACAGAACAAAGCCTGCCGAAGACGCGGGAAAGGGGGGCGTATGTGGAGCAGAGTAGCTAGCGCTGGAACTACGACTGCCCGCCGATGACGGCGTGGAATTGCCAGTGGCTCGAGAAAGCTGAATGGGAGAATGATTCATGAATAACTGATAGAAGTTATGTGGGAAAGGTACGTGCAGAGAAGTCTCTACGAGGCCTCTTACCAGTCCTCCAGAAATCGAGGTTACATGGCTGAGAAGGAGAGTCAGGGACACCGGGAGTATCCCGGTGTGAAGAGTGGGCTCGTTTGTGAGCGGATCGCCACGTAGGTGGGGGAGCAGGGGATGGCGAAGGAGAGGAGGTTGAATGAGATCTACGGCGATAATTGAGCGCAAAGGGAGAAGACATGAACACTAAACGAGGGAGAGGAAACTGGCGGTGTGGATATGTGAAGCGAATTTGAACTTGGTGGTACGAAGCAAGGCGATACCAAATGTCGTCGGATCGTCCAATCAATCGTTCAATCACTTACCTGCTTATGTAAATTCATCTACCACCAACTTGTTAACCTGACACCAAGTTAAAATCATCTCGGTACATACTGTTGGTTCTCCTGCTACAGGCTAGTACTGCTAGTACTTGATACTCGAGCCTCTTCAATACCAGCGCTACTTCGATTGACAGCCGCCCATTTCATTTTTGACCGCTCTGATGAGTCTGATCACCACGATGCTGCTTCCTACTCCGCGCTACACTGATTACTAGGGCCGAGGCCGCTACCAATGCACCAGTACTGGTGCATTTGTCTCCGCGAGTCTATCGTCGTGATCACTTTTTGATTCGGTGATTCCACGCTTGTCAACTGAGAATCCTCCAGGTGTGTGGATTGACGTTCAACCTGAACTTGCGGTCAACCTGGAGTTGATGGATGTCAGACTCGAGTTCCATCTACGAGCACCAGCTTCGTGACGTGTCACTTGTTTTATTTACTATTCTGCCTCCACGTCCCCAGCACCTGAGCAGAACTAGCCAGCTGTGTGCGGAGATGACCCCCACTGCCCTGGCTTACAGCTCAAGATGGCGCGGCGAACACCCTCCAGCAGTCAGAACATCTAGTCCGTCGAGCCTCAACGTTAGTAGAACACGGAAAATCCCTTCGGAGGTCTTTCGTTAGGCAGCGTGCTACCACTTCGAATGCAGTACATCGTTATCCTCTTGTGGCTCGGCAGGGTGCCTACCTGCAGTGACCGTGTACTCGGGACGAAGCAGAGGGAACGACTGGCATCTTGGTGAGTACATACATATGAGGGATCTCGGCGATGCTAGTGGCACGCTAACGAGAATGGTACAGGTTCCCAGAGAATTCCGATTGACAGATCGACTCGGTCGATTACAGAGAATTAAGTGGTAGCCATGATCTCAAAGATCCCAGTCCCACCACCAATATCAAAATTTCGAAGCCCAGTTGAGAGTTCTGTTGGCATCACTCTGTAATGACCGATCTCTTGTTTCCCCGTGGTCCTTTCTCATTCCTGAGTGCCAGGGACAAAGAGCAAGTGGGATGTGCCGTTGAGTCGACAGAACATCAGATCGTGTCCTGGCCCTGAGGGGTTCTCTGAAATCGTAGAGGCAGCTATCCTGACGTGCGCCCCTCCATCATGATTGGAATCCATCTGGTTGCGCAGTCCATAATTCAAAACCGCTTGAAAAAGCAGCATGGACGAACCTGGCGCAGCAGCCTCGTCGCTGTCGATGTTAACCTGCGTTTTAGCAACGTGAAATATCTATCGTTTACGGAGGTCTCGTTTGATCGTAGGGACTGCAACACATTTCGAAGTGCCAACAGCTTTGGATTTGTCCGGATATGTGCACCTGAGGGAGGACGACTCAGCAGCTCAGAACGACCCACGAGATATGATCCTTACTAGTGTTGTCGTCATTATGTTTTAACAAGTGTGACAGCGCATCGCATACGGTAGGAATGATGATTAAACCCAAAGGCTCGTCGTCGGACAGGTAGCGATGTGAACAGATCAAAAGCGTCACATCCAGCAAGTGATCCAAAGCCTCCAGGTAAGTCAGTGGCTCGACGCTTGGCAAAACTGACGTGATATAGAGTGAAAATGCAGCTAAGAACGCTTCGCCTCAGTACCACATCAAAGTTTGTCACCACGGATACTCACAGACTACGAACAGATTGACAGAGTTACCACTCCTCCCAATGTGCCATATCGCCTCGCAGTCTGAAGCTACAGAAGCTTTGCCAAATGAAAAACCGGGTTTGCATCGATTAACAGTTGCGAGACAGATGAGGAATATTTCGCAAAGGCCGGACAAGTTGTTTAGACGTGATTCCACGACTCGGTCGCCGACAGTATCTATAAAGGGGACGATCACTTCGTGGTCCAGTGAATCGACGCCGCTGGAAATCATAATGACGAGGAACTGCATTAGTTGCTCTGCCGAAGTTACCCCAGGCCGGCCAAGATCGTTCTGCAACATTTGCCTGCATCATTCAGTCGAAGGAGCAATTGCCATTTACCGAATAGTTACCGCTTTGCTTGCACAAAAGCTGGAAGTACTCAGCATTACGATAACGGGGAGAAATTTTGAATATGTACCTTGTCTGAGGGCTTCCAAAAAGCGTAAGTTGCTATCTCCCTGAGCAGCTTCCCAACCGGCACGAATGCAAGATTCCTGCATGAGCGCAAGACTTGCAACGACTGAATCATTGACTTCGGGTTCCCTGTGTTAGCTGCCCAGAAAGAAAAAAACCAAGTCCAAAAAACTCACCGGCAAGGAATTGTTCGGTCTGAGCCAGGTAGGAGAAGAGAATGACCAATCCCTTACAGCATTCCGTCGACTTTCGTACACCACAAATGTTAGAATCCATCCACTGTGAGACGAGTTTGCATGTCTCGGAGAGCACGTCCACCATGCTTGTTGATAGCTGACAAGGGCGTGAACTTGGGGAGAGCAGACCAATAAACCGGAAAACAAGTTCCTGGAAGAGATCAGAAGCCGCCTAGCTGAATAACATTATCATCTCTGACTGTCATGACACTGATCACTGCTCCTTGATAGAAACTGCTAGTTGAGCCACAGTCAGCAGGCATTAAATGTATGGCGTCCAATGGCGCCCCGGAGCTGGATCTGTGATGCTGCATGTACGTCGTTGTCTGCAGACTCTCAGATGACAGTGCTATCGAGAAACGGGAAACACGTACAAGGCAAACGATTGTATCGGCGTACAAACTCTGGCACTCCAACCAAACGCTCCATGCCCATTGTGGAACAACCCCCCAACGTATGATGACGCTTGTGGGAGCATCTAGGTGCTCCCGCGGGATCAAGGCAGTGGTTCGGGTAAGCTGCTCACCGCTGTGCAAGACAAATCGTACAAGGCGCATAACAGCAGCTATCGTCTGCGGCCGAAAACCCTGCACGACCACCGAGGTCATATTTGACTTCTGTGCAATATCAGCAGCCTAAAGGACGGTCAATATCTTACACCAATCGCAAAGCTGGAAATATGCTGATATACTAACTGCAAACAACGAAACCGCTATCGCGCTGGTAAGGCGCTCCTGGTGTATAAGTTGCTGGAAACCGAGCTCGGAGACCGAAAGTCCCTCATCTACCCGACACGCACTGTGCTTTACGAATTCCGCGAACGTAGAGAGCAGCTGCTGTAGACTGTAAACAAATAGTTGGTCCAATATATTGTTTGGGTGTGCTTTCTCGCACTGACGTGCTGTCCACACTCCTCTGTCCTCCCGACAGCGCGGGGTACAGAATGTACTGTCCCAGCATCAACCTCATCGACAACCGTTTCGCTGCCGGGGACACGCGTTCTGACGAAAGGATAGACGCAACCATATCCCAATTATCTGTCCATTGTCAGATACCGTTATGCGAGTGTCAGGATATGTTGTACCTGGTAACTGTATCGCGGCCCTGAGGTTATCCTCTTGTCTCTGAACCTTCAAGGCGTCAGGAAGGGTTTGATCAGGGTGATTCTCGTGAAATCCTGCGGCGACAAAAGCCGACACATCGCCGAGCCTTGCCAAGACGACATCCACCCAGCATACAATTACCGGCGGGGCAGACCCTGGTCTGAGATCCCTCGCCGCGATGATGTGAAAGAGTCGACGGTACTGGAAGAGCAGATGTAAGAATGACGGCTTAACTGCACATGCCAGGAAAATCAATATTGAAGTGATCAGAGACGAGACTGGAATGGCTGACATATGCTAGCAACATCTGTGACAACGGACCACAGACTATCACCAGACAATTCCTGCTGCTCGAGGACCCTGTCGAGAAAGCTAAGAATTGTGCTGGCACATTCTTGGATGACACCGTGAAGTGACGCATCCTACAAATTCAGTCAGTCGACGCGTTATCCTGGATTAATAGTAGAGGCACACCTTGCGAACTACCCGGAAGTCGAGGGCTGCGAGGGTTTCTACGGCCCAGCTCACAGTCTTCAGATCGGTGTCATCCCGGCTTTGTTTCGTGGCAGACGTTCGGGCGAAGGCTGCTAGGCTGGTGAGGGCGTCAGTGGCAAGCTCTGGCTCAGACTCTGTCTCGCTGCTTGACATGGCAAACAAGAAAAGGTCTGCAACCTCGTGTGAGTGGTTTTAAGGCTATAACTTACACTTGTTGGGAAGAGCAATGTTAATAAGATGATCTACTGTAATTATTTCTCTCTAAGCTCCAATCGAAGGCAAAATTCAATCCAAAACCAGGGTCACGACCACACGTTGCACTGGCCCGTTTTCAATGCTGCGCCATTTTCAACCATTGGTGCGAGATCTTAACCACTAGCAAATGGTGTCCAGAAGTGAATAGTACTTGTGGAGATCATAGTCCCTTTATTGATTTCAGAAATGAAGTGATCTCCGTTTGACATTCAAGATGTTCTTCTTTTCGCGAGAACATAGACTCAAACGCCTCATTAGATTCCGCTGTCTGCACGATGCAGTCAGAAAAAATAAATCGACTGATAAGCAAGGTCGAAAAGTACCTCTCCATCGCAAAACTCGACAGGCTGCCATGGTTCTTCTTCTTCAACTCTTATGGCCAGTAACATTTCACGCCGAACCGCCGACATCCCGCCTTGCAGGTTTTTGTCATCGCCAGGTTTGCGGACGGAAACCTGTACCTCCTTGACCTCGACGGGCCTCTTGTCTTTCTTCGGTGCAGCGACAACAGGCGGAACTTCATCCGGATCTGGAGGAGGGCCATCGTCGCTTTCAGTATCGGAACCACCACCACCTCTTGAACGCCGTGATTTCCGCGACATGATGTCAAGATAGGTCAAAGTCGGTCGAAACTGGTGCGTTTCGCTGATAGGTAGAAAGTGTAATCGACCTGGTGGATTGACTGTCAGCGAACACGGTTCCGCCTGAATATATTGCTGAGGATCTAACCGTCTCGCACTACCCCGAGCATGTAGGCACCAAGATGGGGGATTTGTTCGCTCTGCAATCGATTTTCTGTCAACCTGGATTCCTCCCCTTCCCTCTGTTTCGTCTGATCTTCTTGATTTTTTTCTCGGTCATCTTCACGCTGTGCAGCACCAAGCTCCTTGCTTTTTTCTGTATTCCATACTTCGGAACGCGTATCAACTGGGACGTGGATCTCGAACTTGCGAGACACGAGCTTAGCGCGGGCACGGATCCCTTTGCCAGTAAGGACTGCCGAAGGTGGTGTTTGGAGAGGCCTGGCGAGAAGCGGGAACTGGTGGAGGTGCACGTTCGGGCTCAGCGTGTCTGAGTAGTGAATGGGGAGAACGCTGACGAGCTCATCGTTGTCGACCTCCATGATCGAGGAATAAACATTCAATCTCGATGAGGGTCGTGAGAAATGGCAAACTCATGCCTCTCCGTCACACTCCCACTTATACTTAGCCATACTGAACATTCGAACATGACCCTGCATGAAGCCCAAGAATGTAATAGCTATGATACATAGGATGATGCGTGCAACGAGGGTTCTTTATCTGAAGGTTCCGTGATAACTGGAGTACTAGGTAAACTGCTATTGTACCAGTGACTTGTAGACACTTGGGAACATGAAGACCCTTCGACTAGAAGTAATAGGGACGGGTCTGCTTCCCTGGCAGTGCAAACGGTGTGGTCCCCATCAGATTGCGGAGGTGTGCTTATATAGCCTTCGCGTATTCGGGACATCGACCCCACCGTCTGCAAAGGGGAGAGAATATTTGAGGTGCCGTTCGTTGATGCTGCCATGTAATGCAAATTGCCTCGCGAGGAGTAGGCCGAGCCAGTGAACTGATAGCGCGCGGACATATCGGAAAGTGACTCATCCACGTCCGTATCGCAGTGCGAGTTGGTGACAGAACGTCGTGTTGGTGCTTCAGGTGATATTCCCGGTGTGTGTGAGCGCCTTGGTCCTCCGTCTCGCAATAGTTCCGTGGTACTGCGGTCTGTGTAGACGTTATGATACCAGGCCGATAACTGATGTATTAATGATTCATTTTCGTGGCGTCGGATCATGCGCCCGAAACTGTGCAATACCACCAATGATATCAGTGCCCCTGTGAGGTATTTCTGAGTGTCAGCAGTCGTCAATCCAGACTATGATTTAGCACATACAGTCAAAGGCAATCCAAACGGCGCTGTTAATACCGCCTACGCTGTTGACTCCAACCAGAGTCATGGCTGCAGATACAACGTTGAAAGCAGTAATGGTGGCGGTATAACATAACTTAGATGTACGAATCAGCTCGGGACCGTATTAAACAAGAGTTGAACATTACCTCGTCTCTCATAACCTCCCGGAAAATAGTCATCATGGGCATGTAACGAGTGAGGCGGCTCGTGGAAGAAGATGCTGGAGAGGCAGGTCGTCTAAACGGCATGGGTTCCCTACGGGGGGCGTGCGAGGCTTCGACGGTGGACGACATCGTGGCCACCGGCGGCCAAGGAACGGCACCGGGAAAGTGTGTGAACTCTGTAGAAGGAATCGAAGCAGGAATTCTAGGAAGTTGTACGGCTATGCTACCCTCCGCATCGCCATTGCGAATCCTGCGAGAGCGATCACGACGGACGGTCACGAAGCTCCGTTCCTGTGACAAAAGTGAAGGCTGCCGACTTCGCGGCGATGAAAAAGGATTGGGAGCATCCAAAGGCGGGACGTAGTCCCACCAGCCCCTCCGACGGTGAGCAGAATCGGTGCCCTCCTTTCTAGGTTCAAAAGGTTGTTCGTGATTGACTTCATCGAGTGAAAGTCGAATGGAGATGCGCCCTCGGACCGCCGCGGATCCGTATGAACTCCATACCGCATAAAGAACTATGGCGGGATGTCAGCGAAGATCATGGTAAATCATTGCAAGGAAGGCTACCGACAGCATAGACAAATAAACAAAGACTCGGCGAGTAAGAGAATGACGAAAGCAGAGGTCAGCCCGCTTGATAATGTATAACAGCGTCCTATTGGAGGTAAGCCGAAGGATTTGAAGACATGGACGTCCCTACCGGACAGGCTGCGTGTGGTCTCCAGGTGGACTAAATCCAGGACCAGTACCATACTCCCAGCTGTGCGTAGTGCAACCAAAGCAGCCAGGATAAATCGATTGCTATCCAGGCATTTATATGCTTTGACACCCAAGATGCCTGTTACCTATGGTAGGGGATAGCTGAATTAGCCTGCTAACGTTCTATTTCCTATTTGGCACGGACCAAGAATGATAATGATACGCCAGCGGCCATCACTGTGATGCGCATGGTCCTAGGCGACTTCGTTTTAACACTTATTGAAAACGGAAATTACGGGACACTCACACGGCACAACTAGCGGACCTGCTGAACTGAGCAGTTATTGTGGGGATGAACGCAACAGGCCCGAACAACTGGCTAACAAGCACTGCATATAGGAGACCCTTCTTTTTGACTTTACCTCTCCAGATGTAGGTTGCCGCCTCCCAGATATTACGCAGGAAGACGGTCAAGAGACAACCGGTGATGACGAGTACTATACCGTTCAGTCTGAAGTCGTCAACTAGGGGTGGGGCGACAAGTGAACCGTCGTCAAGTGCGTAGTAGAACGGTTGAAAAGATTCCGCAGGGATCCCGGGGTAAAATCTTGAGAAGTTTGGGATGGTTACCAAAGTGCTAAGTTCGATAACTACACCACTAGCTTGGGAGGTAGGCTCTGCACGCGGGGTTATGACGGGCATGAGATGTCCGACATGCGGATGCTGGGTGAGAGAGCCAGCCTCGTGAGGAAGCTTCTGACTGACATGGGGGGTGGGGATATGAGGAGCGGGGACGGCAGGTGCCCAGTTCGATGGCCTACTGCCTACACCTAGTTTCATGACTGAAGAGGCCTGCTGCAGGAAAGATCCTGTGGGAGGGAAGTCCGGACGTTCTGGAGCACTGGAGCACGACGATCAACTGAGCGTAGACATCGAGATAGCGACAGAGAGGATAGCGCTGAGAATAGAGATGAGTGGAACCCCGACGTAAAGTAAATACTCATAAATTATCTTGAATCACACGTCAAGAAGCCCGCACATCCATGCACGCCTCGTCGTTCCTCAAAAAGTGTAGATTTCGTGCCATAATAATATTAATTTACCTTAATCCACCAAAACGGCACATACTTGATTACATAATATGGGAGATTCCGTAGCCATTAATGAAGATTTCGGATTTCGGATTTTTGTCCAAATCACTGATCAACGAGTACTATCACCTGTAGCGGCCTCCTCGACAATTGTAAGTACAAATACACCCCAGGTAGCTGAGGATTACTTCCTATATTCAACAAAGTAATTTGAAACACATCCAGCACGCTCTGTTTCGAGATATGACGAGGCACTCGCCCGTCATCGTCATCACTGGCACACCTGGAACCGGGAAATCAACTCACGCGCAGCTACTTGTCGATGAGTCACCGATACCCATGAAACACATCAACGTAGGGGAGATGGTCAAGGATCGTGGCCTTCACGAAGGTCTTGATGAAGAGTGGCAGTCATACATGGTAGATGAGGACAAAGTAAGATTCGGAGTCGGCGGCGATCGACATTACGTTGACAAGCCAAATCAGCTCCTCGATGAATTAGAACCCCTCGTATCACAGGGCGGCGTAATTCTGGATTGGCACACCTGCGACATCTTCCCAGAGCGATGGGTCGACTTAGTGGTTGTCTTACGTTGCGACCATACCTTGCTGTGGGAGAGGCTTGAGAAACGGTATCGGCCAATTTTGGTGACACTGGCTACGGCTTACAATGTGCCTATAGGAATTACTCGCTGAAAAAAATTCAGGAAAATAACGAAGCAGAAATCATGAATGTCGTATACGACGAAGCTATGGAATCATACCAGCCAGAAAGTGTTGTGGCACTTGCCAGCGACTCGATGGAGAACCTTCGAGAGAACATCGATCGCATGGTGACGTGGATTAATCTATGGACAGCACAAAATATTTCCGAGTAGTACACACATGTTCAAGTACTCTGACTGGTGCCAGGAAAAGTAGTGTAAAGCTGGGCTAACTGGACTGCGATGCATTTGCGATTATCTACCCATGATGACCCACACCTTCCGGCGATCCTCGAGTGGTATGCCGTTTGGGTGCTCCTCTTCCATCCTCAGTCGTTTTGCGGACTTCTTCTTGCCTTCGAAAATTCTGAGTTTCTCGAAGTAGATGTAACTGCTCAAGCCTCAAAATCAGCAGCGACTAGGAGATCTAACAAACATACGCGGCAACATAGGTTCCATTCGTCGCACCGCAAGTGGCGCCTGAGTCTTTCACTGCGAAAATAATTGTGGTCAAGGTGGCTTCGTCTCAAGAACGAAAGGTACGAACTGAAACGACCGTAAGAGTTGCTGTTTATGCCCCCGATGTCTTTCAGCCATTGGGTCACCTACAAGATAAAATTAGCAAATTTTACATTTGCAGATTAGGCATTGGCCGACCTTCCAGCCCGGTGTTTTCATCGACGCACGGATTTTTCGCCTGACGTCATTGCAATCATCACTGCAGGCGCCGTACGACATCAATGACTGTGTGAGCTCAGTAAATGCAATTGCTCACTATATGGGTACTTCACCCTGCGAAGTTTCATGATGGTCTCGGTTGAGAAAACGTCAAAATGAAAGTATGTGTCGTACCTCGTCTTCACCTTCAAGCGTCACGTCCTTCCAGCTGCTATAGAGATTCGTTTTTTCTTTACTCTTCTTAGTGCTGCCAGACGGGCCTCCTGAACCACTCATGGGGCGCGGTTTCTTCACAACTGGCGCGTCTGCAACTGGCTGCGACGCGTTTTCGGTCAGTCCAGCACTGCCTACGGGTGCGATTTGCTCCAAGGCATCGGACTTGCGCTTGGTCACCATTTATGTGTTAAGGTATGGGGCCTTGAGACGTGCGTGTGAGAGTGCAAGAGGTACGTAGCTTCACCGCGGAATTTTCACCGAATAAATACGGAAATAATATATTTATATAATAACCCTGTGGCGAAGTTGACGCGTGACGTCACGCATCTCGGAAAGTCCTCATTGAAATGTACTGTTATGACCCATACAACGTCTCGGGATAGGTCCAGGGCTATGGGTTTTGGGAGAGTAAATATAGGTCACTATGAGGGAGGTCAGTGACTAGTGACTGACGAGACGAAGTTCATAACTGTCTATAAACTCAGACCTACCAACATGGGGAGAGTACAATTGGGTTATCAACAATATTGCAATCCCGGGTTGTCACGGAAGAATTACGAGTACATAGACCTGCAACGTTGATGACGTAGTTCTACCTGAAAGACGCCGCCATCACCACCAGTCATTACGTAATTCATTAATTTGGTTCCGAACACCCGCGTGCCGAGGACGTATTGAGTACTTACTCCGCCATAGGCCTCAGCAGCAACGAAGCTGTGGAATCTGTGCAAGATGCTTAGTCGAGATATGATAATAATCGGTTGATCTCCGTCCATTTGCCCGAAGACGTGCCAGCTGTCATTGTCAAGCGAATCGACTTGATGGAGAAATATGGTCGACAATTCTAGTAGAACGTCAATTGGGTGGCGAAACCCGGTACAAGTCAAAGTCAATTATAGGAGACGACATATGGAATGGTTCGAGATGGATGATTTACGGTACTGCCGTACTCGACAAGTCATCTAGTGATACCAGTTGAAAGGGCGATAAGTTGGTATGTATACCCGTACAGTCGACTCACTTATAACGCATGCGTCTCGGGATAGGTCTAGGGGTATGGGTTTGGGGAGAGTATGGGATACGAGAGAGGTTGTACAGTGATGTAAAACGATTTGGGAGATTGAAAATCCTATGGGTTATCGAGGAGTATGCGTTATATGGGGTGTATTATGAGACTACAGATTGGCGCAAGCGGGTTTATATATGGCCAAGTGACCAGAACTCGAACGATTCGTACGAAGCGAGCAAGGTTGGTCAAACAAAATACGGTGAAACATGTACGAAAATAACCAGCTAAGGTCGAGAGTGCTGAGGAACTTTCAACTGCGGGGGAACGAGAATGTGACGAATCGTGCAGCCTCAAAGTCACATCTTGCAGCTGGCTGGTGAGATTTCGAAAGCTTCAAGATCATACATAGTCAGGCCAGTGTGAAATGGTTTAATGTACAGATTTGCGAATATCAAGGTTGGTGACAATTGCTTCAAAGTAAGTTGGGACCTGGTTGTAAGTAGTAGGACTTGATTTAAAGCTGACATCCCTGCCACATCCGCTTTTGAAAGTCGCACCCGAAGTTCGAATCCATGACAGCCGAGTCCTCGAAAACTCCTGACGAGTCAGCTGCCTCATCTACAGGAACGAAACCTCTTTACGAGGCCAGTACGCAATTCAAGAGCTGGAGGTTTTCACCTGAACAGCTGGTGGTCGTTCGCGAGTCACTGAACTCTGCTGCCGTCACAGCAATTCGAAACACATTCGAGACGAATGAGGTATATCTGTCGATGCTCCTAGGGCAATCTTATGCACTGAAATCGTCCAGCCAGGGTCCTCAGCGCACGTTTCTTTCCTCAATGCTGAGGATGAGCACCTCCTCGTCAAACTTTACATTACCAAGATTCCTCAGCTGTGTGGACATTTCCGGTTCCCTGAAGAAGTCGAGGCTACAGCCATAACCTACCTAAAGCGCTTCTATCTGAGAAACACAGTCATGGACTGGCATCCAAAGAATGTAATGTGCGTCAACGTCGATTTTCTGCTCGTGTCTCTGACGAAGACCAGGCTGACAGCTTTGTTCCTGGCAACGAAGACGACGAACAACCCCATATCTCTGGACTCGTACACATCTAACATACCCAGAACATCTCCTTCCGATGTTTTGGACCTCGAGTTTCTCGTAGCTCAAAGTCTTAGCTTTGAATTTGCGGTGTGGCATGCCCATCGTGCTTTATGGGGGCTGTGGCTTGACCTCCAGGTGCGTTCCCTGCGTAGCCGTTCAACTTGTCCACTCACGTCTTTTCAGTACTTGCCCGAAATCACGGAGGACCTTCGGCCGCGGGACGTGTATGAAATGGCCCTTAAGCACGTCCGCAACTCACGTTTCACAGATGCAGAACTCATCTACGCCCCGTCACAAATATCGCTCGCGGCTCTGTCGCTCGCCTCACCCCTGCTCGCGCAAAAGTGGTTGGACTCCAAATCTTCGGGTGCCACAGAGTCCGCGTTGGAGACACTCGAGAGTACCATCGGCACGGTTAAGTACTTAATCACACAAACTGGACAACCACCGGATGTCGAAGCAGTGCGCGAGGTCGACCGGAGGCTAAAACTATGCAAGAACCCGGATAAGGTTGTCGGAAGCAAGGCATATTTGGCTCGGAAGGTGGAGGAAGATCGCAAGGCAGAGGCAAAGCGCAATAAAAAGGCTGAAGACGTCCGCCGCGCTATAGAAGGTGATGATCCTTTTGGGAGTGCGCTGAACGAAGCAGAGCGTGCACAAAGGATGGGGGAGCTTGATGAAGACGATGATTAGTTGTGTCACCTTTGCGAAGTCTACTTGCTTTAGTGAATGGCCGGTTGCTTGCTCCAAACATTTTCGTTTTAACGCCACCCATGCATAGATTATAGCTGCATTCAAAATGCGAAATGTAATGGCATTGCACGGCTTGTACGACAGTATCATAGGATCGGTTAATGTTGCCCACTATCAGTCGAGAAGAATCCCAAGCGATGTCAATGCTCGATGGGACGTCTACAGGGGAAAACATTACTGTTGGCTGCACATTGACCTCGCAGACCATGACCTCGACGGCTGGATCAGCAAGGCTTCGATAGAGCCGAGAACAAAATGATAAAGTGGAAATAATGGACTGAAGATGGCAGACACTTGCAACGAACACTCCGGAAAAATGTCTTTTCACCTGCGTGGGTGATTCTCATCAGTGGGATATCCCGGAGTTATCACGAATCGATCATGAGTAGCCTCCTATCGGCGGGCAGGCAGCGCAACTATGCTACAATAGACGTGTGTGAGCATAGAAAGCCCACCGAGGAACCCAGCGACCAAATAATAATACAGGGTATCTTGATGATACTTTGATGGTACTATCCGATACAGTGCTTTGAGCACGACGTACAATGTTCAAAAACCTGGAATCAAGATCAACAAAACAAGATCCCCCGCACAGTATGAGAACGCACAGCATTGGCAATCGAACGGACATAATGGAGTATCTTCGTGACATGGGTGTCAGCGAGCGTAAAATAAGAAAAAATAAATAAAAAAAGTCTGGGAAGCTCACCTCCACCACTAGCAGACATGCCTAGCTCGTCCTCGTTGTAGATGTTGTACCCTTCCTGAGTTTTGCGGCCTGAAGGACACGGGATGGTAGCAAGCAAAATTAGGCAAATAACATACACACGAGGGCCAGATCCCCTAGAGTCCTTGAAACGCTCCTCGTCCTCCTTGAGCTGATCCTTAAAGGATGGTTGGGTGGGGTTGGAAGACGCAGATTTCAGACGTTTCTTGAAGACTGATTGAACCGAAGGATCCACTACAGTTTCTGGAGCAGAGCGTTTTTTAGACTCTTCGACTGGCGTAGAAAGCGCTTTTTTCTTCTTTTTCTTTTTCTTTTCGGGGAGTGAAGGACGGACTGAAGGGGATTTGGAAACGATGTTTGCTTTGCCTTTGGAAGCGAATATATCGTCTATTTCGGAGGCAGGCATGGTTGATATCAAGGGGAAAGTGAAACAGGATGAGAAACTTTTTAACTGCCAGCTTGGGTCACGACCGCCGTCACGCGTGACAGGATCGATTCACTGCCCAAGTACTCGCGGCGAAGGAGGCTGGGAGAGCACTTGAAAGCAAGTCGACCATGTTGTAAGTCATGTCTTTACTTCCTTCATTTCCCTCCGTCGTTCAATAATTTGCGCATATTCGTCCGACACAGGCCTCATTCTCCTCATCAACTGCGAAACCAAAATAGTCAGAACGCCAATTTACTACCTTCAGCTTCATTCAACCACCAGAACACCTCCCTCGATCCATCTACTTACTTCAATCTCGATCCCAATGCCGCCGCGAAACAGATGGCCGCTCTTAACTTCGTTAATATGCAAAGGCAACTTACAAACGCCAATGCTCGCCAACCCGCGGCTTCTCCTTCTCAGATTCACATTCCTGTAGGCGGAACAACACAGGCCTCATATGTTAACCCGATGTCATCCTCTGGTAATCAACCCAATGGTTTACAGGATGTACCTCATGACGCTCTCAGTAACATGCAGTTCAATCCCATCGCCCCCCTCTCCGGTCACTCCAATCTGCAGGCTTCTGCTTACTCTTCCCATCACAATGTTACTCTCCAGCCTAACTCCGCATCATTCGATCCCTCCATGCAAGCCTCAAACATGCCTGCTCGTCCACCGCCAAATGTGGCAAATGTGGCGATCATGAAACAGAAGCAACGTAGTTTCCTAACCGGTCTCGCCAATGCTCACATCAACCGAGGCAACCCTCTTCCACCAGCTTTGACAGGTGTCCCATATCCTTCCAACTATGACCCGACAACGTCACCATGGAAAGGTGTGGAATGCACAAACGAAATTGGCGTGTTTCGCTTCGCTGGCAAGGATGTCGACATGTTCAAATTGTGGGGCATGGTGGCACAGCTTGGCGGTAGCCAAAAGGTATTTTCCGCGTTATTAAACTACACGCTCACCATACATACCAGCTTTCTTAGATAGCGCAACAGAATGCATGGTCGCAACTTCTTCCGCAGTTCGACCTTCCTGAATTTCTACCAGCTCCTATGCCAAATGGCCAGCGCTCCACTGCCGCCATACTGGCTCAGTACTACGCCGCTATTATTCAACCATTCGATGAGCTCTACCGTCGCAATGTCCAAGAAACCAGTCGCAAAGCAATGATGACCACAGGCCGCCCAGGCATGCCAGCAGTCTCGAACAGTACTCCCAATATACTTCATCAATCTTCTGGTGCAACACTCCCAGCTACTGTTTCTCAGGTAGCTGGACCTGTTAACACTATGATGGGACTATTGAACCAGCCCGTATCGGGCAATCAAAGCGCGTCCATCTCGATTAACGGTAGCCCCTCGGCCCTTGCATCGCAACCATTACCACAGAGTCCCCATCCACAGCAAGTGGTGCCTAATGCGAATATATCAGGAACCCATGGCTTCTCGGACTCTTTAGCTGGCCATTCGCTCCCGCCGCCGCCGAGTGGGGCAAACATTGGGAACCTTCCCAATTCTGTGTTGAATGAACATCACGAACAAGATGCTTCAGGGATGAAACGAAGGTTCGAGTCGGAGGAAGTTGACGGAAAACGAGCGAAGTTGAAAATAGGTGAGATCTTTTGACATTTGCGTACGTAATTTTTAACACTGAGTGGTCGATAATAAGGTGGGACAGAATTACCTGACGTCGTGAGCGCCTCTCTTTCTTCTTGTCTTTGAACACGTCTGACCATCCACACAGCCGCCTTCGATGTCAGCTTCGATCGACCGACATTTGCCTCCAAACTCTACCGCCTTGGTCCCACCCCCAGTCTCGTCAGGTCCGCGATCTCAATTCATGAGAACCAAAATCGAATACATACCACTCGCGCGTGAAGTTGACACACACGGAGGACGGGACATTAGCATCCTGGAGGAAGAGTACCAGCGCGCACATCGCCGGCCAATGAGGGACATCAATGAGTGGGGAACTGTGGATATCGAAGCGCTCACGATGTCCATCCGTTCTCGACTAACAGCCGAGCTGTCATACGCACTGACCACTCTCACCCTGCTTTCGACAATGAAGGGACCCACCCCCGGTTCTGGGTTTCCCATTGCGCAGTGTACGGATTTGCTGGAGGAGGTGCTGGATCTTCTGGAGGATGAAGCTTTTGGTGGGGCTGCTGATACGCCACAACACCGATTGACGGAGAATACCCATATACCACGACACCGTGAATTGGTAATATTTGCTCTTGAAACCGAGTCGCTGCCATTCGCAGGGCTGGAACACGACCCGGGTTTGCGGAAAACGGATCATGGTCCTCGACATCGTTCGGGTAACATCGTACTTACCATCACAAATATTATCCGAAACTTGTCTGTCATACCAGACAATGTGCAGTTTATGGCAAAGCATGATCGCACACTAGAGCTAGTGTTGCGAATTTGCGGTGTCGTTATTCCGCAGGATGGCCCACCACGACCGATATCATCTGCCCTCACCATCGCCGATGTCATTCACGTCCGCAAGGACGTTCTCTATATCCTATCCAACCTGTCGCCCTTGATCTCCTTCCCTCAATATTCTTCCTCATCCGACTCTACTGTCCGTATATTCACCCGAATATTCGAGCTCGTTGCGTCTGTTCTGGTTGAGCCAGCACATGCAATATCTCCTATGCAGATGCTCAAACTGGCCGGAGTGCCACTTCAAAATTGCAGACCGCCATCTCTCCCCGATGTTGCCCTCGACGTCTTCACTCGTGTTGCCCAGTTGGATCATAATCGACAGGTCTTTTCTGCAGTCATACCGCAACAATGGTTGTGGCGTCTGCTGGAAACCCTCGTCCACCGTCTTCCAGTGAGCGACCCTGATTTTGCTTTCCTCTCTCGAGAATCGTGGCTGTCATACCTGGAGAAGGCGACGATGGCCATCTATGCCATCGCTTTCCTATCACCCCCGGAACTGAAGCAGAGAATCAAGTCGGATCGGTCTCTGCATTTCTCGCAGATCATGCTCCGCATTGCTCAGAGGTTTTCCGCAACCAATGCCGTCCCTGAAACTCGACAGTGGTTTGTGAGCACCGCACGCAGAGCAATTGAAGCCATGAAGGCGGTTGACAGCGGAGAGGACGTTTTTGACACTTCACAGTCCACCCAGCCTACACTTGCATTTGGGATGGGCTTCGGAGAGACGGGCGAGGCAAGCGTGGAAAGGGGGACTGGGATGCTTGCGGGACGTCGGGATGCAGCTTGGGAGTTGCTAATGCAGAAAGACTTGGATCAGACTATGTTTGCGGAGCTGGAGAGTCTGATGAGGTTGGAATAGGGTGTCCGTTCATCTGCGCGGAATTTTTTTTTTCCTGTTTTGATTTACATAAATAATATTATGTATGTACCACGTACTAGCTTGCTCCATTATCGTTGTCGCACAGCGTCTAAGTAGTATTTGTGCCCTCCAATTCGCCTGTTTAAAAGACGCCACAATGTTAGAGATCTATGATCATACAAACGATCCACAACCCTCATCTCGACTTCCATCATCTACAACCAATATCAGCGTATTGAAGTACCGGTGTCTGTGATTGGCAACACGGGTCCAGGTTTACATGCCCACTGATATTGCACCCCCTCCCCAGTACTCTCAGCACAGTCCTCGCGATACACCCCCACTTACGCATACCGAGTGCTCGGACAGCTCGGATCTACAGTTGCTCATTCTCCCCGCCGCAGACGGCGTATACTTCCAGAAAGGCTATGTAGGCGCTGAAGGGGAACGCGCAGCTATGGAGGGGGAGGTGCATGTCAAAGGTGCCCAGCCTGGCGCTTGGAAGAAAGTGTCAGTCTATGCAATCCCTTCTCCTCGGTGTCGATTAGACTGAATGAAATGAAAGGTCTGTATGCTTGCGCACGACAGAGTCTGCGCATGGACATGAAATTGAGCTCAGTGCTTCCGAGATTGACTTATCGTCATCACCGCTATACTCTAACGCTGCCATCCCGACCTCCTTTCCGTTCGCCATACCGCTCATGCCAGACGTGCCACAGTGCATACACACCCCACACTCATCACTGAGGCATGTATTGACTGCGACACTGCACGCTGTGGATCCAGCGGTCCCTGCCGTGTCAAAAGAGCTCGTGGTTCATACTAGGCGTTATACCTCACACACGCATTCAGTCACGATTTCACCTGAGATGCATGTACTGGATCATCCCACACGCGTAGAGGCCGAAATTCCAAGATCGACATTCAATGCTAGAGAGCCAATTCCGGTCTACGTCACTGTTCCACCTCCACCTCGCGAGCTTGTCTTGGACGAGGGGTTTAGGCTCCGCAATATCAAGACGGAGCTCCTTCGTGTAGTCGAGGTTATGCACGATGATGTCAGCGGCTTGGAGGACGAGTGGCAGAATGAGCTATCGGAAGGTGCGGGTCCAACAGATGAGGTCTGTAGCGTCGCGTATGAGGGCCCATCATCTGCAGCGCCTTCATCTGGTATCGAGAAACTGAGGGATCCCTTGATAGAGTCTCCCTCAGTCTTCGCCGCCGCCTACAGGACAGTCGTGTCACGTTCCGGGGCGTCTTGCAGGTTCCATACCTCAAATCCAGTTCGACTACGCTTCGTTCTGCATCAAGCATCACCATCCGCATCGCCTCCAGATCATCCGCGGTCCCAACCTGAAGTAGATTACGCCTACGTGGACAATGACTCTCAATGCACCTCTATCACTCAAACAACTCTCCTTCACAAAGTCTCGTTCCTCCTCAACGTCCATATTTCGTTTGTCGATACTGCCAGCAGAACTGAAAGACGGTACACGATCCCCATTCCCGTCAATATTGTTCCTCTGCCTGCTCCTCTACCCGAGGTAGAAGAATGGATGGATGCGGCATATCAAAAGAAGCATGACCGCCCTCCACTTAGGACTGTACGACAGGAGGACACCGACATTTCTGCGCCCCTGTATCACGACGGAGAGGCTGGCCCAAGTTATACACAAAATGTAGCACCTCCCCCTTTTGAAGAAGGAGATTTTCCACCACCGCCTTTCTTTCCATCAGAAGCATCCACATCGACTGGTTTGCCCACGTTCCAGGAGTCGGAGGACGAAATATACATTCCTACAAACGCAGAAGAGCATTTTGTGACCCCTATGACCGAGACGGCCATCTTCGGGGAAGGGGTGATCTTTGGTTTTACGGCTTCGCAGCAATTTGATGGTCATTCCAACACACTACATCGGACAGCCACCCCACCGCCCTCCGTCGAACAAGCGGCACAAGATCCAGATGTTACTGATCTTGTTGATCTCGCTCAGCCATGCCGGGCCTTGGGTTTAATTTTAGAGGAGCAACCACCACCACCTCCCCCCCCTCTTGACGATCCATCCGATCCCCCTCCATCCATCGACTCTGCATTTAGATCGCCTACATCACGTGGTGCCGTCCAAGCTCATCCATCTGCCGCCGTCCCTCATCACCCGTTCACCCGAATGCGCCATGATTCATTATCCCCGCCCAGCGAAATCTTGGATCAGTCATCATCCCACGTGCACGCGCCTCCGCCTTATCTGACACCCAATGACCAAGAGCAAGTTACAAGACCTCCGCCTTATATGGACTTCATTCCGTGACGTGGTCACTAGTGAAACACATTCGAAAGCAGTCAGAAGATATCAGGATCGAGTGAAGATTGTTTTGATGTACTAACACGGCGACTTATTTGCCAGTTTGGGTGTACCAAGTCTATTGTCCAATAATTGACTAGAATTATGAAGAGCAAAATTACAGGTGGAAGGTTGGCAGGTGTAGTCATATAGATCAAAGGATCAATGATAGAGAACGACAGAGGCCTCGCCCGATCGAGGGCAAGTAGGCTCAGCAATTGCAAGCATCTTTGCTCTTCCCCTGGTTTTCCTCTAGATTGACTGCACCTTCCTGCTGCGAGGCTCCCACACGACCGCCCGTAGCACCGTTTCTGCCAGCACCGCGATTAGAAGCCAAGATGTGTTCAATAGGTATTTTCTTGGCTGCAGATGATACGTGAGGTATTGCACAGAACATTGTGAAAACTTGGACTTACCTATCTCCGTGAAGATCTCTACGACACCCTCCCCAGTCTTCGCACTGGTCTCAAAGAACAATAAGCCAGCTTCAGTGGCGTAAGCCTGTGCCTCCTCTCGAGGCACCTGCCGTAGGGACTCGCCACCGCGGGGAGTTGGTGCTTCTCCTGGTGTTGCAGTGGCATCATCTGCCTCGTCTTCAGATTCGGACCCAGGAGTTGCTCCTGATGGTGAGGTAGATGGTTGGACCAAGTCGACTTTGTTGCCAGCAAGTGCGATTACGATATTGGGATTAGCTTGTCTTTGCAGCTCCTTCACCCATGACTTGGCTTTCTCCAGACTGGCAGCTTTCGTGACATCATAGACGACGACAGCCGCCTGAGCGTTCCGGTAATACATAGGCTAGGGAAAAGGACGCAGTTAAGTGGTGACGGATGGATAAAAGAAACTCATGCTTACAGCCAGAGAGTGAAACCGTTCTTGTCCAGCAGTATCCCAAATTTCATAACGTAGGACACGATCTTCCAGACGACATTTCTGAGTCAGGAATGCAGCGCCAATTGTGGGCTCCTTGTTTGCTTGGAAATCGTTTGATACCTGGCAAAAGACGGTGTTAACGACTTCTGCTGCGTTCTCATGTCACCTTGGGATTTGCACTCACGAATCGAAGAACCACCGATGATTTTCCGACGGCAGCTTCGCCTGGAGAGATGAGGAATTATTCAGGAATCAAAGAATCCAACAGATAGCAAAGAATTGGGGTCCATGAGAACGTTTGTGAAACATGTAAGTTTAGAGGTGGAGTTGCTTGTGAGTAGAGTAGAGACGTACCAAGAAGAACGAGTTTGACCTGTACAGATCTGTCTACAGAGCCAGATGCAGCGTCAGCCATGGTTTTCGCAAAAATGTCACTTTGAATCGTATAGACAGAAGGTGAGAGACTCTAACTTGTGACGCCGACAGCTACACTGTGCACAGCTCTTCAGGCTGCGACATCAAAGGTCGGGGTGGAATGGCAGGCTCTGTTTACCCTTGTATTTCTTCTTCCAAATCTGGTACACTGCTGTGCCTGGCATGTGGTAGACTTGTAGAGTGAGATATTCTCGTTAGAGACGTGCACACAATAAAAACTTGAACATGATAACTTTCCATCATACTATCATCCACGGCTGGGAATTATTGTAAGAATTTATTGAATCATTATCGGTTGGTTGTGGGTAAGGGAAACTCTCACTCAGCGGCTAAGCGACGCTTGACCGAACCCGTGTTCATTGAAGTTGCTCTCAAGTTTCTAGCCAGCCCCCATGTCCGTAGCTTCAACGTTTGGTGCGTCCTGCTCCGTTGTCGAGTCTTCGAAAATCCAACAACCCCGAGAACAGACACTTCGCTCTTTCGTCCAACACCGGAAAGCGTACCTCCTCCTAACGTCAGTTATGCCCAGAAACCTCTGCACGGAGTACCAGTGAACTACCACCCACTTGTGCGTGCCAGCATATTTAGTTTGCAAATCACTACCACCTCACTGGAGTCCAGAACCCATTCACGTTCATCTTTCGCGCTGCCCTCATATACCCAGATAAGCTCGCACTAGTTCATCCTGATACCCATCAGCCTACTTTCTACTCGTACAGCATATGGTGCGTCCTTTCAGCGCTAGAGGCGCCGCCCCACTTAATCTATTCACAACACTTCAGGGCCCAGCGGATCCAGAATCTAGCCTATGCACTCATACAGGCGGGAATCCGCCCAGGTGACCGCGTCGCGGTCTTGACCCCAAACTCGTAAGCGCCTGGAACCATTCCATAATCTCTCAACTCACACATGGCCTTGCCTCTTTTGAGACCTATGATTGCAGGTCAGGGTTCAGGCCAAATATTCCTGTACACCTCTCAATTCACTTGATCTGTATAGATGCCCACTTCGGCATCCTTGCCGCTCGCGCCATCGTCACACCAATTAACACACGTCTGAATCCTTCCGAAGTCGCTTACATTCTCGACCACAGCGGGTCGAAGCTCATCTTGGTTGACCAAGAATGCTTACATCTTACACGCAACAGCAAAGTTACCACCATTGTTTGTCACAATACCGGAAGGATTGGTGACCCATACGAAGAATTTCTAAGCGCAGGCCGAAGATTCAGTGCCGAAATAGGCTGGATTGGGTTGGATGTGGAACCTAACGAGGACACTCCAGCGGTGCTATGCTATACGTAAGGTTCAGCTTGCCTGACATTGACATTACCCCGCTCAAGTCTATTCTCAGTTCGGGTACTACCGGAAGAGTGCGCACACCGACTTTCAACTCCTTGAATAACGAATCTCCTGATGGTTTTTCTAGCCTAAGGGTGTTCTCACTACCTTGCGAGGTCTGTGATCGCCTTTGATAAACATATGCGTGCTTACACGTTGTGTGTCAGGTTCCTACCTTGCTGCGGTAGCGAATGCCTTCGAGGCACAGTAAGAGCTCATTGCGATGATCTGACGACAAATTCACTATACTTACCTCCAGAATTACCCGTGACTCATGTTACCTATGGTATCATCTACCCCTCGATTGCTATTGTTCCAATTGACAACCTTCACAGGGTCCTTCCAATGTTTCATGCTGCAGGATGGACGTTCCCGTGGGCCAATGTTTTTGCATGTGCAACCCAAGTATGTCATTCGGACCTCTGCATTCCTGCCAACAGCTGTATGGCGTACAGATTATCATCAGACAAGTCAATTACCCTGAGATCTGGAAACACTTTCTTGCCTCAGGTGTGACCCATTACTGTGGTGCACCAACAGTCCAGGTCCGTTCGACGATCTAGTATGTCCCCACCACCGTATGACGAATTTCGGTTAGATTGGCATTGTCAACGACCCCGCTGCACGGCCCCTTCCTCACCCTATTTCCGCGATCATTGCTGGGTCAGCACCCACTGCCCAGGTGATTGGACAACTTGAGCAGATCGGTATCAAGCCCGTCCATGTGTACGGCCTTACGTGAGTCCTCCATCGAGTGGCTGGTAACACTGCTTAGGATCATTTGGCACTGTACACATAACCAGCGAGGTGCGCCATTTACTCGGCTTCTAGTGGCCATAGTCTTATTCCACTTCGGAAGACCTACGGACCATTCACGCGGTGTTACGATCAGCCTTTTTGGACAACACTGCCTCTAGCAGAACGTGCAAAGCTGATGGCCCGCCAGGGACAGAGCTTTGCTACCGCTCAGAATGTCCGAGTCGTGTATCCTCCCAAGCACGAGAACGACCAGGATCTCATAGACGTGCCCAAGGATGGAAAAACGGTAGGCGAGATCGTCACGCGAGGTAACATCGTCATGAAAGAGGTGAGACGCTCTTGCTAGTAAATTATCTGGGCTGTTCAAAGATTGCTGTGGCTGTCAGTATTTCCGCGATGCGGAGGCGACACGCAAAGCGTTCAGGGGAGGATACTTCAATTCCGGAGACCTCGCTGTGATGCATCCCAATGGTGTCCTCCAGATCCTGGACAGGAGTAAGGACATCATCATCTCCGGCGGAGAGGTGAGCGATTTCACCGTGGCTCTTAGAACATGAATCTGAGTGTACTATTCAAAGAACGCCTCAAGCCTGGCTATAGAACTGGGTAAGGCAGGTTGTTTACGATGTTTCACCACTAATATTCTTGTCACCAAGAACTCGCAAATCACCCGCATGTTCTTGAGGTATCCGTAGTGGCACGGCCACACCCCAAGTGGGGTGAACGTCCCATGGCGTTTGTCATCCTCCGCCAAGAACATATCCAAAAATGGGCGGGAAATCACGCAGACTTCGAGGTGGAGTTAAAGCGTCATGCACGCAGTCTCTTACCAGGTTTCGCCTGCCCCGAGTGGGTCCAAGTGGTTGACGAACTCCCAGTTGGTGCCTCACCCCCCGTTGTATTCTCGGTACACTTACGCATAGGATTACAGAAGACCTCCACTGGCAAGATCCTGAAAACTGATCTACGCAAGATAGTCGCGAAACTATGAGGTAGTTATCTGCGAATGGGAGGTATCGTAGGTATCTGCACATGTGCCCAACTTGATAGATGAGATAACAAGTATGAAAGATGATGGTATAAAAAAGAAAGTGAAATATATAGTGGTAATGGAGATGAGGAAAAACGCAAAAAAGGATTCATTGAGTGGACATGATGACCAAAAATCATGATTATGATATATCCGGACGGAGTCTCAGTATCCTGAATGCCTCACCGTTGCGTTCACAAAGGTAGAGATCATCTCCGTTGCGTCCGAGAAAGATGATTTCGTCGTTAAATTCTGCATCGCCGTCAGCGATCCCAGCAAACTCGCCCTTGGCCGGAGATTTTCCCGGGGGATAGCTCGCTTTCCTCCCAAGATAGCCGGTCTTCGCTTTTGCAAACAATGCAGCACCGCCACTGGAAGAACTGATGGGGGTGCCTATCTTCCAGACAAACGGCCCTCGCCTGTTCGTACTCGAAGGAGGAGGTAGGAAGTTTGGCAGGACTGTGCGCGACTCATCAGCTGGTTTTAGCAATGCGTCACCGAAGTCCATAGCCTCTAAACCTCCTTGCCGCATTGCGACGATAATAGAACGATCCCTCACATCAAACGCCTCCAACCTCTTTACATCACCCATCCGAGGAGCGGATAGCTGAGAGTCGTCCTCTTCATCGGCGCTCCACACGAATCTTCCCTTGAGCACAGAACGTCCGCGAGCATCAACTATAGACGTGCTGTGTCCGCCCCGAGACGAATAAAATAGTGGTGGTGGACCAAAATGGCGCGGTTGCAGGAGAAGGGATATAGGGGGTAGTAGGGGCTTGGATGCATCGGATAGCAAGGGAGAGGGCTGTACTGTGGGCGGTGGTGGGGCGGAACGGAAAGGGTGAACTGGGTCAACGCATTGCTGTCTGAGGTCCTTGAGTAAGATATATTCTTTGTCTTCCTCCTTTCGAACTGGTAGGTCAGGAGGAAGTAATCCATCTTTATACCAAGCCTGCATTAAGTTTGTCTTCCACGGCCCTATAATCAACGTGAGTAAACAGCTTTGAAAACCAAGAGCCTTGACGTGCCATGAATGACGCCTTTGGGATCGCGGTAGAACCACCTCGATGGAGGTGCCGGTGCCGGCATGGGTAGCCCAGGTGGGTTGAATTGCATGGACGCAAGATCTGCGACATCTCTATGCGCATCAGGCTCATGCTCAGCGCGATAGCCAAGAAAATCAGGGTATGTCGGAGGTATGATATACTCGTCTGCAATAGAGGCAAGCGGAAACTTGGGCGCGAAAGAGAGCTGCTGGAAAGTTGTGTAAGGACCGACTGCTGTGGAAGCGAGAACAACCAGTTCCTCCGCATGTGCCAGAGCAGAATCATGGATACCCACACTGCCTGTGGGAGTGTGAATGGGCTCCGCGAGATGTGCGGTGGAGTTGTTCCGCGAAAGTAGATCCTGGCCGGAGGGTAGGGAAATGCCGACGCTGAGGTTGACATTGGTGTCTTCGTCCTCCAGGACTAGCGGATCCGTATCAAAGACATCGGTTTGACCGTTTCGTATTTCCCTCACCCTCCGCCGGGCAGCCCTTCGCTCAGCGCGACCAATGCGAACCTCTCGTACCCTGACAGTTGCAGGTTCCAATCCGAAAACATTCTGTGAGAACACCAAGAAGACCTCGACAAGGTCGTCCCCTTGCAGTTGCAGTTCCAGAGACTTGGGAGAGTCTGGAAGAATAAACGTCCGAGACAGGCCGAGAGCCGTCCTGTAGGTTCCAGCGAACAGCTCAACCTTCTCTCCATTCTCTCCACAAAGGATGGCCAAGAAACTATCAAAAGTGTCAGAAGCGGATTTTCAGGAATCAGATTGTGTGTACCTTTTCTTCGGTGTCTCCACTGCTTTAATCATTAATGAACCTTTAGTCCCAGGAAGCTTAACATATTCTAGTTTTGGAGAAGGTGCCTGGGGCATCAGCGGGGCTTGGGCGTTGTACTTCCTCGAATCTACATCCACGTTCTTTGATACTGGCGTGCGAGGGCGGTCGTTAGATCTTCGGGAGCTGAACGCATTGCTCAGAATTCGAGGTAGAAGGCGGTATGATGATGCGGATGGCAGAACAGAAGGAACAGTGGGCACGGGAGGGTTTGAGTTTGAGTGTGAAGGGCGAGGGCCTCCAGAAGTGGATGGCCGAGGAACAAGAATGGTCGAAGTGGCGGAAGGTCGTGGACGGTTGGAAAGTGATCGTGTAAGTCTGCCTTCACCTTCGGGAGTAGTCGGCGATATTGGCGACACGGGAGAGCCCAGTGGGGTGTCGTAGAGAGGAGAAGAAGGTAATGTCCTCATCCCTTGGGAAGCCACGGGGTTAAATATATTCCCAAGAACAGACCAACGTCGCCGTCGGCTTTCTGGCCGACTGGCGACGCTGCGGGTGTGCGATGAAAGAGCGTCGGTGAAGGAGGGCGTCGTGGGAAAGTCACTGCGGCTGAAAGCTGTAGGTAACGTTTGAATCAGGACAGGCTCCTGTGGTTGGGTGGTGCCAGCTGGAGGTAAGTCAGGAAGCCTACTTTCCAGAAGGGCTTGAGCAAGGGTAATCCGTTCACCAGGAACGGTGGCAGCATCGTCGTCCTCCTCCTCGTCAGGATCTACCTCAAGAGAAGGTCGCTGAGGGGTTCTATCGCGAGCATTGTGAGTGGTGGTATTGCTATTAGTGGGAGAGGAAGTTTGCAATGCTTGGCGGATGGTGAGCAGAGTTGGCGAGGGTAAGGGATCAGGTGGATGCGCAGAAGTTGTGTTCGATCGAGTAAGAGTCAAGTCAAGGTTTGCTGGGCGACTCCTTCGGTTGGACTGGACTGTATGGCCGCGCACCGGAAGTGTAGTAGTAGCACTGACAATGTCACCGTGTCGATCATCGCCTCTTGCAGGTGGGATAGAACTCGTCCTCTCGTCCAATGCCTGGCTTCCGCTTGCACCTGCCGTTAGCATGTCAATAGCCTCGTCATCACTGCCTTCGATCCAGTCCGAGTTCTTGGAAACGTCCGCAAGCTCTGTTGCTGACCTGGAAGCTGAAATTGGCATCGGAGGAACCGGTGGCAGAACTGCAGGAACAACGAAGGATAGTGAGGACCGCCTAGAGCGAGATATATTCACCGATAGTGTGGACCTTTGGCTTCGCAGAGGTGGCTGGCTCTCTGGTACGCTGGCATAAGGAGGGGGCTGGCCGATGGGCGCAAGGGTTGCCAAAGATTGCAATGTGGCAGGTTTGGGGCTCAGTGGTATCATTGGACTGGAAATGGATGACGATTTTGACGTAAGTTTACCGCTCCTTTGCATCTCGGCCTTCGGTGGAGTCGAGAGCGATAATTTGCCTCGCTTCCCCGACGAGTCTTTCTGGTCGATGCCCAAGTAACCAGAGCTCGATTTCTTCGATTCTTTTCTCCGCGTCCGTTCATGTTCCCTACGAACCTCGACCTCTATGCGCCACTCCACAGCTTTCTTCACTTCCTCCAAAGCGTAGACCCGAACGCCATCTCTTCTACCCGCTATAGCTACCAGCACTCTCCGGTGTTCCATCACAACTACACTTTTGAATGCTACCCTTCGCACGAGAGCATATGGTTGCGGAGCTGGCGGTGAAACCAGAGGAAGTACATCCAAACCTTGTGCGTGGCAGAGCAGAAGATAATGAGGGGCTAAAAAGGCGCCACTCGTGGGCGGAGAACTGAAATGGGAAGGTGACAGATCCGAAGTCGTAGCTGACAACGAAAGCCCTAACTCGTGGAGAGTGGGTGCAGGTAATGGAGGAGGCGGAGTTGGCGATCTGGTTGGCACGGGAGATGCCGCCCTCGATTGTGGTTCAGATTGCGGCTGAACAGGGGTAGTTGGTCGCTCTTCACGAGGGGGTCGGGCAGTCGCGGCTGTAATTGTATCACGGCGATGAATGAGGTTGGAGAAAAAACCGGAGAGACGATTATTAGATCGCGCTGGCTAAATCAAAAATTAAACTTCCTTGGTACCAATGGCACAGGAATATAGCACATCAATTTACCTCCATGGCTGAACGACGTCTGCTCTGTCGATCTCTTGCAGAAGAAACATAGGCGTGTGTGTCGGAGTGAGCAAGATTGGACTCTGAAGACGGTGGAGAACGAGCCATCGGCGGTTGTTGTGTAGGCGACTGGCTGACAGTGACATGGGCTAGCGGTAAATTCTGGACACTTACTGCTCCAGGGTGCTCGCGGTATGTGAGTTGGGGCGATAAGTTTGTAACCGGGGGGTCGATTTGGGTTGAATCACCAGTTTTCGGTGACGGTGCGGTTACCTCGGTGCTTCTGACAATGGGCTGCTGTGTTTCCGGGGAAGCCTCTTGTGCACGGAGATGATCGTCACCAAGCGAGTGGTCGTCCTCCGGCACTTCTGAATCGTTCCACTGATAAGCAGGGCCACGAACGTCCGGGATCATTATTATGAAAAAAGACGGCGAGAAGGACTAAGAGTGTATGTGCCAGCACAGGTTGAAGGGGTGGAGGAATGTGCAGCAAATTGGCACCCAAAAGTGCGCAAAGAAGCGCAGCTCACGATGAGCGGTGCTGAGAATATTGTTCACCTGGATGAAGCCAACGCGAGCTGAAGGGAAGGAAAGAGAAAGACAGCAGTGCGACTTGAAGTTGTTGCTACAAGACCCGTTAAGTTAGTTAACTGACAGCGTGGTGTGCCAGATAATATTGGACCCAACCACATTCCCCCGAGATTAAATAAATCCCCACGCCATGATATTTATATATTTATTTATATAATTATAATTATTCGGACAAAGTTCCGAAATATAGATGGCCGAGGTACCGTCAGAGGTGGACTAGCACCAACTTGAAAACGCCTCTGCTCGGCTGTCCTTGTTTCTTGGTTAAAAAAGCTCCTCCCCTTCCTTCCTTCACCTCCGATTCACCATGATGCTTCCCCTGCGTCTTGCTACACGGTACTCTCCATTCCCCTCTCGGAGATGGGCCCACAATATCCCCTCGTTCTCTCACCTTAACACCGTCACAGAGCAGGATCTCGCACACTTTTCCAAGATTTTGCCACCCACATCAATCCTCTCCACGCTTCCTCCAAGCGCCACCCCCATAGATGACTTAGCCCCCTATAACGTCGATTGGATGGGAAAATACCATGGCCAAGCAAATACCGTTTTGCGCCCTCGCACAACCCAACAAGTCAGCGCAATAGTCAAGTACTGTGCTAGTCAGCGCATCGGCATTGTACCCCAGGGCGGTAACACCGGGCTTGTCGGCGGGAGCGTCTCGTTGCAGAAGGAAATTGTACTCAATTTGGGTGCCATGAACAATGTGCGGTCCTTTGACCCTGTGTCCGGTAATTGGTGCAGTAGTTGTCTGTATTCCAACGAAATACAAGCGTTGTTATTTTTCGCCCTCAGGTATCTTGGTCGCAGACGCGGGATGCATCCTAGAATCTCTAAGCAATTACATCGCCCCCTACAATCACATTATGCCAATTGACTTGGGGGCAAAGGGAAGGTCTGTGACTCTAATTTACGTTGCTCTTCAACTGTTGACTTTGCGAATGTCAAGTTGTCAGATAGGTGGAAATATCTCCACAAATGCAGGAGGTCTTCGACTCCTGCGATATGGGTCCCTTCATGGGACCGTCCTCGGACTCGAAGTTGTGCTACCTGATGGGACAATATTGGACCACCTGTCGACTCTACGTAAGGATAATACAGGTATGTTTGAAGTCACGCTGTCCATTATCTTTTCTAACGTTCTGTAGGGTATGACCTCAAACAGCTTTTCATCGGAGGAGAGGGAACCCTCGGAGTTGTCACAGGCGTTTCAATTCTCACCCCACCTGCACCCCAGGCTTCCAATAACATTTTTTTGGCATTACCTCATTTCAAGAATATCCTGCCACTGTTCCAGACCGTGAAGAGGCAACTCGGAGAAATTATGTCGGCCTTCGAGTACATCGACAGGACTGCATACGATATGGGCCTCGAACATGGTCTTGGACCGATATTGGACGTAGACGAGGTTGGGGATGCCCAGTGTTTCGTCCTGGTCGAAACTAGTGGTGGGAACCAGGACCACGATTTGGAGGTATATATAAATTGTGGTTATCGGTTGATGGTCAGCTGAGGAACGTGGCTATTAACAGAAACTGAACAACCTACTCGAGCATTTGATGTCGGCCGACGAGCCTCTTATTTACACTGGAACCCTGTCACAGTCCCCTGGTCAATTTGCGTCGATCTGGGCACTAAGGGAAGGTTTGACGGAGTGCGTGCAAAAAGAAGGGAAGCCATACAAATACGACGTCTCCGTGCCTCTCGCCGACTTCCAGAGCGTTGTCGACGCTGTGCGTGAGCGTATGATCTCCAAGGGACTATACGGGGATGATGGCATTTCTAAGGTCATGGGGTACGGACACATTGGTGACGGTGAGTATCGAAGTCGTGGACAATTGGACTTATCTCACAGGTTCGCTTATGTGACAGGAAACTTGCACTTGAACGTCATCGCTAAACATGGATACCGTCCCGAACTGGAGGCGGCTCTGGAACCATTCATTTATGAACTTGTTGGTACGACCTAGTTTCCCTTCTCACAGGATGGTAAGTCTCACAGAATGAATGTTACCTAGCTTCGCACAAGGGGTCTGTGTCAGCAGAGCATGGTATTGGAGCGATGAAGGCCCACGCTCTTCACTATTCGAAGAGTGATGTGAGCATAGAATGGATGCGGAAGATCAAGCAGGTTTTCGATCCTCTCAACATCATGAACCCTGGAAAGGTCTTGCCATAGGGACGGAAAGGATGCCACGTCAAGTAGATGTCAGCTGGGTACTTGATATCTGATCTATGTATTTAGTGTTTGGAATGCACTCGCCCACGGTCGCGTCAAGCCCAGCCACCGATTCGGCTACCGGAATTCATTGATGTAATTTCAGCGGTGTATACAAGGTGTATACATACTTGAGTGCCTACCAGTTGGTATTGGAATCCACTGGAATCCACTTGACGCTAACTGAGGCGTCGTGAGGTACGCTAGACAACACATAAGCTTGAGCGTGCTGGGTTTGTTGGCATTGACCCCCTCAGTTCCGGACACTGGGGGTCACAGCAAGCTTTGAAAAGGCAAACGGACACTCGAAGCAGATAGACTGTGAAATGTCACGGCGAGTTGCCCGAAAAAAAAAACCCTCACGGGGAAGAGAAGAACCTAGGCAACGCTGTCGGTGGTCGTAAGATAGGTTACCACAGGGGCCGTGTCCTTCCAGTTGGTATCCACACGTCGAGGAATTCGAGAAGGCGAAATAACACTCTTGAAATAGGATCTGGATGATATGGATGATTAAATGTGTCTTTCCTTGTGGACAAACCGCACACAGGACTGTGCAATCAGCCTAATCGTTTGGAGCATTGTTATGTTATAATATGATTCAGGAAGATCTGTCAGGGCGTGAGCAGTGGCTCTATCTAGCTGACGAGTTTCGATGTTGCTTTTTTATTTTCTGAGTAAAATGTAGACAGGATCCCCGAGCACGACATTGGCCATATGTCGGAAAGAACCCGTCAGGGATAACAAGAGGCCCCCAAACGATGCATATGCGGTGCTGCACGAAAATGAGCTCCAGATAACCAGATCACACATAAAAGCCTCACACTATCTCGGCGGTTCCGCCATCGAATTTGTACACCTGAACCATACAACCGCCATTGATTACTGAAACTCCGGCCATGAGAATCCAGCTCACCTTCCCATACATCACGTAGTCATAATCCTCCTCTAGTCCTCTCCTGCCTTTTCCGTCAGGCCTCCAGACGTCCCTGTCTTTGTCCTCTGCACCGGCCCCATCAACACCTGCAGATGCACCGCCGTCTCGAGCTAAGGATGAGGCAAGTGCCATAGCGAAATGTTGGCCTTCGGCGAGGGGAAATAGCTCGGTATTGTAGTCTAAAGTCATGTCCATGTCGTAGTTTTTGGAGCGGGCATACAACCGGGACACTGGAAAGTTATGAATGGTTAGATATCTATATCCTTGTGCAAATACTGCGGGTCGCTATGGCATACCTCTATCAAATTTCTTTCCTTCCTTGTCAATGCCATTGATGGTAAATATGTCGTCAAAGACAATGCTTGATGAGGACGACGACATGGTTCTTGTCGAGGGGAAGAATGAAAGCCTGATATCAGGGATCTCGGGTGTTAAAACGTTAAATATTTATTATTTAATCGCTCCTGCGCTTGCCGCCAATTATTTTAGCGCCGTCCCTCCGGGCTCGGTTTGTTAAGTAACAGTTTGCGACCTTACCGACAACACCTCGTAGCAGTGCTACGTCGTTATTGTGATGCGGTATCTTTTGCGACAGTCATCTCCCTTAGGAGCCCATGGCATTTCCCCTAGGTTTAAATCGACCTTTACTGTCAAAAGACCGCCTCCGTCAGCGACACGAGAAGTGCCGACACCTCTTGTTTTCTGTTCGGCTGGGGAATGGGTACCTCGAGCACATACAAGGTGACCAGTCCCTGCCAGTATATGAGGTGTATCGCAACAGCTTAGGCAGCTCATCGATCAGGCTCTTCCCCCACTCGTCTTTCTTGGCTGAGAGGGGTTTCACGTGTATAGAGACCAACTTTACACGACCGCTAGGGTCAGGAATGACCACTTCCGAGGAGCTAATGAAGCACTGCTCTGACGGTCGGTATGTTTACACATTGCGGAACACTTGCTCATTTATCCACAGCATTGAGAAAAAACCTCTGGATGTCTGGTGCTCCCTTCCCTCCTGTGATATTCGCTAGTGGTTTTGCTTCTCTGATTGCACAGACATATATATCCTCAAATCCTGCGCAAGGTCTTTTTCTTATATCACCACCTCCTTCCAACGCGTCCTTGTATCCCGACATCCTACCTACGCCATTAGCGGAGTTTACCTACGAGCCGCAGTTCCCATTGGCAGTAATGGCCCAACCCGAGGATATGGCCACGCTTAGAACTCAGAGTCGGTTTAGTCAGAGCGTATGGGTGGATCTCATCGAGGCTGAAGACTTGGAAGGAAAACAGGCCCTCGAGAAAATAGAACAATGGTTAGACGAACTTGGCATCTAAGTCCCCGTACCAACTCTTTACCGAATCCAGTCTTGCTGAACCTTGTTGCCTGGCAGCTGCTGCATCAAGCCCGTCTTTATTGCTCTTAGATTTAGCCCTGGTCAAGGCCATAAAGTGGAATGATGCAGCGGGGATTCTCGCCTTGATAATGGCTTGTGTCCCTTCGGACGTGCAGGCAGGTACGTGATCCAGCGCTTCACCTGGGTCTTGGAGAATTCGTAAGGATTTCCTCGGCAGCCTCAACCACCACATAATTCTTCGATCGCGCCCTCCGATATACGGTGCTCACCTCATCGTTAGAACGAGCGCTGGCCTTTGATGCCAGTGAAAACAAGTAGTTTTGTCAGGTTCCCGTCGTGAAGCAGCAATGGCCTGAGATCCTGGCAGGGGATGAGGTGTGTATTACGACCATGGCGTACAATTGTGTGTCTAGAAAGCAAGCATAAGAAAACGAGCAGGCGATGAGCGAGCATCTGAGCCATCGACAATGTAATAGCGCTATCAGTTATCCATTGGCACTATAACCGCCCATTGCTCCCGGTTTGCTGTTCCTTTTCTATCTCTTCCCTGGCTTCAGCTACACTTGCAAGACCCGGCAGGACTACTTTCCACGTCCCTCTGGAGGCGAGAACTCTACGCACCTGATGTTCAATCAACTCATGGAGCTTTGGAACATCTTTGAGCATGGCTCGGCTGCCCATGAGAGATGTGGTCTTCAAGTTAAGAGTGAACTCTGGAGGTAAGGATATCGTTAAAACCGGTGCGGCTGAAGTGGGCGGTGGGGCTGCAAGGGAAATCTGCGATAGGCGACATGTGAACCTTTATCACATACCTAGACTGGCATGAAACTCACGGATGACTCGAACAGATCCAGAGATATAGTAAGCGATACAGGGAGCCGAGCGAAAGACGACATTGGGTAGTTGAATAAATAGGCAGTGGAAAGTGACATCGAAATGCAATCAGTGTAGGACATGTCGAACTTTACTGACTGTGTGAGGTCAGAGTGTGAAGGGGACGCGATACATTTAACTGACAGTGAGAGCATCCGGTTCCTCGCTCCTGTTTACTAGCTGGGCACTAGCCAGTCGCGGTGCTGAATTTCCAAGGTCCACAGAGTGGACGGTAATATGGTCCTACACATGGAAACATGCCTGTTCAGGGATGAAGCTGAGGAGGGAAGGAGGAGCGCACAAGGAAGCTGCGGGGTCGTATTTTGTTGGCATATGCTTCTATTCTCTCTCGGGCTACCTCATTTCCTTCAAATCCCTCTAATCCATCTTGCAGCTTTGACCTGTAAACGTCGGCGACCTAACATACCTCTAGCTCTGCAATGGATCGTGAGACGATACGGTGACAGACCTGACGTGCAAGCAAGTTGAACCAGTTGGCTGACTCGGAGTCCTTCTCAGTGGTGATTTCGTCTCCGGGGATGGGGGAACGTGGGTGGTCTGGTTTTGTGAGCGGCTGAAATGTCGGGGTCTCTGACACTTCGTTTGGCGGAACGAAGAAAAGATATTTGAGGACAAGACCAAGGAGAACGAGGATGGATAACTGGCCGAGGACAAGACCTTGAGTAAAGGTTGGCGACAGGGAGAAGATGTAGTTGTTTCCCATGAGGATCGTGTTTGCAGCACAATCCTGTACCGTCACTCAGATCATAGGTTGGGTCACCGGTTTGCGTGGAGATTATGAGCCCGGTTCGGCTATTCCCTCTATACCGTAGACATCGCTAACACCTACTAATGACAGTTGAAAACCGCAGATTGACACGATTGTAAGGTTTAAATTTTACTGCAGCCAAGACTGCACCTGTCGAGAGCACAAGCTCACCTTTTTGCACCCCCCGTGTCCGACTCCTTGCTATTATCATCCTTTGCCCAAGATCACATCTATCAGATGGGTCCTGACACGGAGCATCCTCAACCGACCGTACTGGTTTCCTGGCCTAGCGCTCCCCTCACCGAGTCGCTGGTACGCAAGTCGCTCGCAGATCTTGGTCTATCAAGTTATGTTATCCCTGCTCTTCCCTCCCCTCCCTTACCACCGAAGCTCATTCAATGGGCTACCTACGACTGCATCGACCACTCTCTAATGGCTTCGCATCCGAACATTGTACTTTCATCATCTTATACGATCAGAAAGGCTCTCATCCGAAAGCACTTCTTAGCTCGGTGCATTCAATCCTATCTCGTCAAACGCTCCGAATCATCTCTGGCAAAGGCAGTACCACGCACGTGGGACATAGATATCTCTTATGCAGATGAGCTCGACGAAATGTGGAGCGATGAACTGTGGGATCTTGGAAATCGGCTAGTAGATCCCGACGATACTAAAAGTTGGTACATCCTCAAACCGGGGATGGCGGATAGAGGGATGGGGATCAGGCTTTTCGACAGCAAGGACTCCCTGTACAAGATCTTTCAGGAGTTCGAAGGAGACTCCGACGATGAGAAAGTTGAAGATACAGGCACCTCCGTTGTGACTTCTCAGCTCAGGCATTTCGTTATCCAGGTATTAGGAATCTGGCTGCTGGTCAGAGCTTCTTAACTGAGTGTGCATGCAGGAGTACCTTTCCGCCCCGCTGCTTCTCGATCCGACCGAAATCTCACTAACAGGGGAGGTCTTGAAACCGTCACGGGATCTCCGAGGTTACAAAGTCACTATACTTGTTTATGCTCTTTGCTCTCGAATGACTTTTGGTCTCACAGTTTCATTTGCGAACATATGTTGTTGCCTCAAGTGCAGTGACAGTGTTCATGTATGAGCACATTCTTGCGCTATTCTCGGCCGAACCATATCAGTCTCCAACACGTTCCAGCAACGACTCTGAGGTGTCTCTCATCCCTCACCTGACCAACACCTCTCTGCAAACCCACCGTGGCGAGGAGGGTGTACGTCTTTTTGACGAGCTGAAAGGATGTCATATCCTGTCAGGTGATCAGAAGTCAGGCAGTTTCATTTTGAATACGCCAGGTATTGCCGAGGTTAAACGGCAGATAGCTGACGCCCTCTCGGAAACATTCAGAGCTGCACTTGAGCAACCAGTTCATTTTCAGGCACGATTACTTATCCTTCATTGGTCGTGAACTTCCTAATCTTTACCCATAGCCTTCACCCAATGCATTTGAGCTTTACGGCGTTGATTTTCTGGTCTCACACGAGCCCGACGGTTTTCAAGTCAAACTTTTAGAGATTAATTCTGAGCCCGCCATCGAACTCACTGGTCCTCGATTGACTTGGGTCCTCGATGAATTGTTCAAGGCTATTGGAGTTGTATGCATTCAGCCTTTTGTAGAGGGGGCTAGCCGGGGAGCCAGCATAACTTCATGGAAAGTAGGAGAGATCCGCCATAATTTGCGCAAGTGCCTCGATGTCCAAGTGCGCGGCTCTGGAGGGTGGTAGTCATTCATGCAGCGATCGTCAGGCTGGTATCGGATAGCATCAAGGGATCGATACACAACGCGGTCCCTGAATAGTATGCCATGTGGTCCAAACACAAGGAAATCATGACTTCCTGTTCCCAGAGGTTCTGGGATCCGGTAAGAACGGTTTTGCTAGATTGTAGCCAGCGAAAGCCAGGTACACACCTCATTTTCTTACTTCTGGTCGAGTCACTGGTCGAACTCGCCTTTCGTTTGGCCCTTGGTTTGCCTTTGTTGCTTTTTTGCTTTTCTGGTGCGCGAGGCGCAAACGAGTCCAGAAGCCCTTGAGAAAAGGCCTGGTTGAATCCAACACATCGTATGCCAATACATTGCAGTTTGATGACACCGTTCGTGTACATGTTTTCAATCATCCGGGTTTGGGAAGGCGGCACCAAGTCTTGGAAGAGAGTCGTTTGTTTCGAGACATGCTCCACTTTCTGGAGGCGCGTCAGCTTCGAGTCTCCTGCAACATAAAATGCACTACCTTGCGATCCAAGTGCCGTAAAGTCTCTGGAGCTATCGTCGTAGCATTAGAGTCCCCTATCCGTTCATATGTACCTATGTAGTGCCATGCATTGCCTACTAGGTAGCAGATATCCATCTGTTTACCAACGCCGAAATCATCGTTCAGTTTCGTCCAGGTGCCTCCACCACTCCTTGGGTTGTATTGGACCGTTGGCTTGATGACAAGACCTAATGCGATCCCAGAGAGAGACCATATAACCTCATTGCTGTTCATAAAGTATGGACCTTGACTGTTGATGTAGTTAGGGCAGCGATTTATTGTTCTGGAATACCAATGCGTACCACATGCTGAGAAGATCCTTTTGTCCGATTTCGTCAGCATCGCTGACCAACCCTAGTGTGGTTCAGTAAATACCTTGGGTATTTTGGCTTGAACATTACGAGAGTATGGCTGGATCGAAGCCAACTCTGATTGTTCCTCCACAGGTTTATACGGCATCTCTTCAAAAAATGACCTGAAATCAATATCGGAAGGCGAGACTTTCCTAAACTGCCACAACGACATCAGCTACTGGCTTGCAATAGGACGTCCAACGTACATGCTCTAGTTCCTGAGTGCAATTCAAGAGTTCAACGCGAAGTTCGTTCATAACCTGTAGAGCAGTCCAGTACTTATCGCAGTATCCTCAAATCTCACGCACCTCAATGCATTCAACTTTCTCAGCTTTCAACAGTTTGTGTTTCGCTTGAAGCGTAGACAGCTGTTGCTGCACTCTTGAACCTTTTTCCTGTACCGGAGCCCTTGTCAATATCCACCGACGATGAAACACCTTCCGTTATTACCTTCTGGCGAAGAAGTTCTTCTTTTTCTGCAAGCTCTTCAGCAAGCTCTTCTCTCATTCGACGCATTGACTGGGCGAAAAGACTTGTCATCAGTACTCTTTGATCAACATATGGCAAAGAGTAGCTGGTTCACCTCTTCGTATTGTGAGGCTTGGGATACGTCCTCCTCTTCCTTAATGGGAGGCCATTGCGGTTCATCCTGAAGCCTGAAAACATTGGCTCGCAGCGCCGCGTTGTCTGCTTTGAGAGACTCGTTTTCGGTAATGAGAGCTTGCGCTCGTTCGCGCGTCAGCCCAGTAGACTCGGCTACGCTTGGGGAAGAGACAGCTCCCTGACACATGGCAACAGTTAACTCACGTTACAAGTTAAAATAATTCTCTAGCCCTACCCGTTCGGTTTCACGCAACTGGGCTCGGACAACCTTGAGCTCCTGTGCGAGTAGCTTCACCATCTCTGACGCCAATTCTGGGTCCATGGCATTGTCCATCCTTATCGATGTGACACTGACAATGAAAAGCAGGCTAGTTTACAGCTGTGTAGCGCAGGACTCACGTGACAAAGGGGAAAGCTCGGTTCACGCCACGACATATTCCCGAGTTCCGACCGTCAAGCTAACGCCGTCTGAGCTTACAAGCTCAGACCACCGTGCGGTGGGTCCAAGACCTGCAAGACATGCAGAGTACACGTTCACCTGTAGACCGCGAAACGTCCACTCCCTCTCGGAAACGCTCCAAATGGGACGAAGAAGATCCAGAAGCTGAAGCCATCCAGAAGCGTCAACAAACTCTCAAACGTCTCATAAAATCTTCCCGGAGCACGCGCTCCAGTGATGCCAGTCCGATGCGCGTGGACCATTCGCCTTTTCAACAATCTCACCCAAATCTTCCTATTACACATAGTATCTTCGTACCTCCAAGGATTTCGCACCCTTCAATCCAGCCTTCACGCTCAGTCTACTGTTATGAGCGACTCAACCAAATAGAGGAAGGGTCCTACGGCGTTGTATTCCGTGCCAGGGATAAAGAGACCGGCGATATAGTCGCTCTTAAGAAGCTCAAACTCGACGAGGAGAAGCACGGCTTCCCAATCACTGCGTTGCGTGAGATCAACGCTTTGATGTCTTGTCACCATGAAAATGTGGTCCGAATCCGGGAAGTAGTGGTTGGTGACACTCTGACTCAGTAAGTTCAGAAATCTGGTCGACTTCAAAGGTTGAGCTCATAACAACCGCTGGAAGAGTCTATGTAGTAATGGATTTCATCGAGCATGACCTCAAGACGCTCTTGACCCTAATGCCATCCCCTTTCCTACAATCGGAAATCAAAACTCTCATGCTGCAGCTTCTGTCTGCTGTCGCCCATTGTCATTCGAACTGGATTCTTCACCGCGACTTGAAGACCAGCAATCTGCTCATGAACAATCGCGGAACTATCAAGGTAGCGGATTTTGGTCTCGCAAGAAGATATGGTGATCCTGTTGGTGTGGGAGGTTTGACACAACTTGTAGTTACCTTGTGGTACCGGTACGTTTGTAATGGCGGTAATATCCCCGGCCTGTTCCCTCTCACATAGATCGACAGTGCCCCGGAAATACTTTTGGGAGCTACCACATATTCGACTGCCGTCGATATGTGGTCTGTGGGGTGCATTTTCGCCGAATTGCTCTTGAAGGAGCCACTGTTTCAAGCTAAAGGAGAAATCGAACTTCTTTCTATGATTTTCAAGCTCCTAGGGCCTCCGACAAGCTCGTCGTGGCCAGAATACTCCAGCCTTCCCCTCGCTAAAACTATCAGCCTTCCCTCCCCACAGGCTCACCAGTTCCGGCAGCGATTTCAGTACATGACAACCTCTGGGATTGATCTTTTGATGTCTTTCTTGACATACAATCCAGAGCAACGCATCACTGCTGAAGAAGCTCTGCGCCATCCATATTTCAGGTCAATTCAAAAAGTTAACATTTGTTTTCATTGAACTAACAGGTTGGCCAAAGCGAATCTCCCCTTCCCAAGCACCCAGATCTTTTTGCCTCATTCCCATCAGCTGCTGCCGGTGAAAAGTCAGTGTGGTCCTGTTCCCATGGCAAGTTCGCTGACTTTGTCCGTTCTTAGACGCAAAAAGCCCTTCGACAGTCCCTCGGCGCCTGTTCGGGCTGCCAACTACAACATACTCACAGAGAACGATTTGCTATAACACTCAGCGTAGTTGGTATCAGAAATACTACAGGGCGGCTGGCGAGATAAGTAATGAGAAATACCGAGGACATGTACCAAGGACATGGGTATACACCCAGCATATATGCTACAGACCGCCAGCGCCATCTCCAACGCCCTCCTCAATACTCAACAATATTTGTCGCATTTTCTGGAATCGGGTCCGTGTACGTTCCATTTCACCACACTTGTCATAAAACTCTTTCACTTCTTGTATAGTGAACCTGCACTCGTTGGCAATGTCGCAGATCGCTTGATCAATGCAATGGAGGCTGACTTGGACCACCGTCTGCTCATTCCCTGGGGCAAATGGAATCGGAGGGGGTCGGCTATTTGATTGAGAGCTCAAGTCACTGCAAAGCGCTTGAGTCTACCGTCTCATTTCAAAGAGAGTACTCACATCGATCTTGCTTTCTTTGCGGCACGCGGTTCACTGTCGCCATCCTCGCTCGCTTTGCGTTTGCCCCATGGAGGCAGAGGTTGATCGCCAATTCGAATTTGCCATTCTTCGCTCTCTTCGCCATCTTCCATCTCCTCTTCGTCAGGACTTCGTCGAGCGGGATTTGCTGATGTCGAAGCTTGTGATCTACTGGAGGTTTGGTCCGGGGTCGGAACTGCGCTATCCACGATACCCCCAATTATCTGTCCCTCTGAGTGAAACGGCTCCTCCGCTGCCTTTCCGCGCTTCTTCCTGACCCGTTTGGGCTTCTCTTCAGCCTTTCGGACATAGCCATACTGCCCCTTCTCCCCATGAGCTGGGTTCTTCTGGGCGACTAAAACCGCGACCATGTTGTCTAAGCGAATAGAATTCTTCTTGTAACGCTCCCGCCATGACTGCCAAGTATGACGTGCCACCCATGCATATTCCGGGTCAACGGCCTTTGAGGGGTTAGGCGACGGTTCGTTCGATATAAATCCTGAGACCGACCATTTCGCACAGCTGCTGGTAGAGACGATTACCAGTTCTGCCACCCGTTTCCTTGTAAGGAATCTTGGTTGCTATCCACTGGCAGAGTCGTTCCTCGTCCTCTTCAGTGAACTGCGTTCGTCTGTGTCGCCTGTTCAGCAACCAACTGTCACCAGTCAGGAAAAGTACCGAAGCTCACTCTTCTCCGGGACGCCGACCCCCTGGATTTTTATACACCAAAGGTGTATAAACCAGAGCTCCTTTCTCGACGCATTTCTTAACCCATAAATAAGATTCGATATACTTATCTGGGACCCCTTGATATAACTTTACAAGGTGTTGGAAGACTTCTGTGTTCGGGTCTGCGAGAATTACACGAGCGGACTGAGGAGAGGCAGTAGGGTCTCCACCAGAATGCTAGAAGCGCCGAAAGATTCCGATCAAACGTCGAGGGACTGAAGTCCGTCTCACTCACCATGATACGCTGACTAAGTGCAGTTCGGGCATTGACGTTAGCGATGCTAGGGTGTATGTGCATCTTGATGGGAATTCCGTGCTCGACGAATATCTGCTTCAGCAGCATTCCGGCTATCTTGCAAGCCTCGACATAAGTGTAGGGCACGAGATAACGCTCAGGTCGATCTGGGCTGGCCCAGCATAGGCGAAGACGCTCCTCTTCCGCAGTTCCGGGCTGAACCAGTATGTAACCTTGTCTGGGTACCTTGCTCTCAACCCGTCCACCGAGAGACTTGCTCCACTTGTCAAGCCAGCCTGTTTCATGGACCGACACCACTCACAGTAATGGTTTCGCATAGCTCCGCTTGTATTTCTTGCGGGATGTCCTTCTGTACGAAGAACTTGACCGCTAAAGCGTTCTCATCTTGAAATATTGGCTGCAGTGGACATATGGATAAAGGTCAACCAGCCGCGCTGCAATGAGGGCTCACCATCGCTTCTGAGGCTTCTGAAGGGGTGGGTACTAGTCGATGTGGAAGTTTCAAAACCCAGGCTCGGGTTAGGTTTAGGGTTTAAAGGCCTGGTCAGGGTTAGGGTTGTGTTTGTATGGTACAAACAATTCCTTGATGCTTGAAGAACAAATCAATTAAACATCATATAAATATATGTGCATGCTCTATAAAACAAGTAATGATGACATATAAAGCTACGAGGAGTGTTGTATGATATGAATGGCATTGTGGATTGGTTTCTATGACGCTTTCATCCTTCTCAACTTGTTCATTATTTCTTCTGGATGCACGCCCTTCATTGTCGCCTTACCGTCCATGAAGTTCCACAACCGAGATGGCTTACTGATTTTCACATCCACTTCAGGTTGTGAATGTGGAGCGTGAATATCCATTGCCAGATCACCAGCAGTTTCAAAGCTCGAGGTCGAGAATTGGAGTTTTTTGGCAGCTCCACGGAATTGAGCAACTGCCGACAACTCTTCATGATCGACACCAAAAAAGTTGGCCAACTTTTCTACGCGCCGAGCCGCGTCCGCCGTCGCGGGTCGCCGAGGGAGTATCCTAGACTTTGGAGGAAGGCGGGAAAGATGGGGCGGGGGTGGAGAGGTCTCACTTCTGACGTCATCGGATGGATCAGAGGATGTTTCCACTGATACCCTCTCGATTGGTGCATCGTCGCCGAGAACATTGGCGTAGGGCTCAAAGTGGGTTTCGGAAGAATGGGAGGTCACGATAGAGATTGGGGTTGGGTGGGATGCAGTGTCTGTCTAAGCTTAGAAAGTTAGACATCACATACAAGAAGAATAATGGAAAGCGGGTCTTACCGGAAACTCGGTGTTCGTAGTCGGCGATCTTGCCCAAGGGTTATCTATGCTTTGGGGATCTGCCGAAGATATTCGAATAAATGGTGAATCCGAATGAGGATCGTCTTTCTCCCATAGGGATCTAACTCTCCTCAGGTTCCCAGCCCCTTCTGCGGAATCAGGAGTGGGTGGGTCTTGGAAAAATACAGAAGGATCGAGGCTTCTGCGCTTGTAGTGATACCGTCCTTCGCGACGAGGGCGAACTCTGGAGCAAGAATCCCCTCGAGATGGGAATGCGGCCAGCACCATGTCTCCAGGGATCTCCTCACCCAAATGCCTCGTCAACTTCGCCAGCCTGGCACGGTGTAGCTGTTCTGTGTGCCAGAGCGCAAGTGCCGGATCATCTTCCAGATCCTCGTCACCTTCCGCGGGGAGTAGAACCGCGGAAAACGGTGACTTATTCGTAGGGCTTCGGGATGGTATATCCGCAACATTCAACGGGGGATCAGAGTTGATCAGCCCTCTCGTTGAGCGTGGGGGCGATGGTATGTGCGAGGTGACAGAGCTCGACGATAGGCGATAAGTAGACGCACGCACGAGTCGTTTACGCTGGGGGGATCTCGCGGGGGAAGCCCCATCGTCCACCGTCACCTCGGCTACCTGTTCCAGGTAGCCTGATCGTCTTGAAAAGATCCGGTTATGAAAAGTCCTACTGAAACTCCCACTAGCAACAGTAGGTCTAGAGGGCTCAGGATGTTGCGGGGAATCGATATCTTGTTGGGGGATATTTAGACGGAGGAACGGCGGGAGGACAACAGAAAGGTGAGAGCTAGTAGATGAAGAACTAAGACGTTCATTCGACATTCCTTGGCGGAAGAGGTAGTCGGAAGGGTAATAGTTGTCTACCAAAGTGGACGCTGAAGTGGTGAAGCTTAGAGAAATTTCATGTGGGTTGCAAGATCTGGCGTTCACGAGACATGGGCAGGCACGATGATCCCATTCAATAGATGGTCCTTTGGACTCACAAAACAAAACTGTTAAGTGTGTGCTATTTGAGGTTATTTCTGCACACCTTGTAACCCAGGAAACGTCGAAAGGTGGACATTGGTTCCGTGGCTGATGAATGCTTGCAAATTGACCTACAGCAGTGACTGTACGTACCTAAGTACTCAAATTCGCTTGTTACAAAAAGCTTGGCCTGACTCACTGGATATCGTACTAGGAGCTACCTCTGCGGAGAAGATTGCCAGCATTGACACAGACCTTTATGGGTGCGGATACTAGTACTAATTTCGATGAAGTTGGAACTCAGTATGTGAGCTTGAAAACCTAGAGGGCATGATATCCTAAACCTAACCAAGCAAAAATATCGCTGATAGGAGACGCGTGCACAGGCATCCACTCACCATCGCTAATTTGCGAGATACCATGAATGATACAAGGTTTGATAGGGTATGGTGGCCGTGTGAGGCTGCCATAGGCACGAAGAGGCGACGTGACTGTTCGGCTAAAGTTAAGTTATTGATGATTTGCCCCTTGACCGGGACCGGTGACCGGTTTTACCGCCATTCGCAGAGGATCTCACATACTGCCTGTGATATGTAAACCGTTCTCGCGGGACATGGAACATACTACTAGCTGGTAGTACGACGCACTGTGTTCCGGCGTGGCGGCCGTCCCGCGGGTCCTGGGCCCCGGCGCCTACTCTCCAATGTGCCCTTTTCTCATTGGGACATTTTCGGCCCGAGTTGTTGAGCAATACTCTCCTCGACCCACGACGCTACCCTCAACGAGCAACGTCCAGGTTGGATAGCAAGCGGAAATGAGTAGATATCGCGGACGACATACACATGTTCCTTCTTCACGACCCAGCAGGCTTTCCGTCCACACACGAGTCTCGCCATCATAGGGAAACTAGACATTCATATCCTCCCAATCGCCTTTCACTGTTGCTCCTAACATCCACCTTCCACCACCGCCTAGCCTGTCGCGGAGCTGACCCTTTGCCACCTGTCGTGTTTGATGAGACATGGCGCATAATGTCTCACTCGCCCTTGGCATCGATGGATGTTGATCACCCAGTGACTTCTCTGGCCCACATGTCAGTGCGCCGGTGTACCCGCCAGTCAGCAGAACACCCTCCTGCGTCCTCCTGTCCCCACAGATGAATTGCGATCGTCTGCAGTGCATGACCTGGTCAGCACCAGGCACACTTTAAGCGTTCCCTACACGTTCCGTCCACATCTACGTCGCTCCTCCCCTTCCCCATACTCGTTCGCGTGGCCTAAGTTTCCCCTCCTTCAAGCCATAGTGAATCAAGCACAGACGTGCGTCGGTTGGAGGAAGGTGACATGATTGTATGCGCACCAACGCAGGTGAGCCTTGGTTCCCCCCTTCCTCGCCCGATAACTCACGGTTTGCGTAGTGGAATCATGATGTTTTATTGAGACGATGGTGTTAGAGGAAGAATGTGCGGGCTATTTTCCCTCCTCATCACCATCACAGTACGTCTCTGCTCAGACAAAGCTCAAGACGTGTATCGTGGTCTGCAGCGTGTTGCTTGCCAACGCTTGGAACCTTGGAGATTGATAGATCGCCGATCAGTGACGGGTTGCGGTGTGCAGCAACTTGAAGGAACCCTAACCGGGTATAACCAGTCACATACATAACAATTTAGAAGAGGTCTCAAGCGACAATGGACCAGCTGGTCCTCCGAAAGACCCTGAAAAACTTGCCTGTGTGCAGCTCACCCTCCAGCTTTAAATCCTGCGAAATGTCAACTGACCCCAACTGATACCAATCGACTTTAAATAGCTTCGACGTGACTAAATAGTTGAGCATTTCTCTCACAAGAAGTTATTGCTTACTTTTGTCAGGACCTGCCACCAGTACTTGTGCGGCATGCCACCTGCCTCCGACGAGCAGCGTAGTGAACAAATGCAAGCGATGAGGCGGCGAGGATCTTCACCAAGAACACGTCAATTTGATCAAAATTCAATCTGGTTCTTAGGCGTCAATAATCCCGGAAATGATCCAGTCCGAAGAGCGTATTGTATCATATACCGCCATGAACATGCATAGATATATGTGTAGAGTAACCCGAGCTGCTGTATGATAATAACAATATTGATATGCGTCAAGAAGTCCGAAAGTCTGGTAGCCTGGGAGGTTTGCTCTCGCTGGCAGAAGGGTCCTCACTCAATATTCCATTCCCTTGAGGACGACGAGATGATTTGCCAGCGATGGTGGACAACCGGAGACTGGATGGTAGCTTTACCAGCGAAACACGTTTGGCCGCGCGGGTTTTGTTCCACTCCTCCGCTTGTTCTTCTGAAGAGTCTTGTCCTACATGGACTATGTCATGTAGCGAGGTATCTTGGAGCGACTGGTTTATGATCGACAATGATAAATGTGAGGTCTCGTCGGGAAATGGGTAGCAGCCAATCGAACTATCGCATGCTTCTGTGGTGGGTGAATCGGTGATGCGACTTGGTCCGAGGAATGTGGATGCGGCAAATGCTTCTCCGGACGAAGGCCAGTCGGGGCCAAAATCAAGGGCGGAACGAAAGGAGTTGCAGACAGATGAATCGAAGGAGTGTGAGATAGGTCTGGTTGTGTGTTCTTGTGGAGAACCGTTGAGGTGAATCTCCTGGACGGGGAGCACTGATCGAGAGTTATCCCCAGAACGTCGATTTTGCAAAGTCTCCGTCGCGGCCTGTAAAGCCAGTGTGGTTGCCCGTTTGAAACACCTCTCTTCTGCGGCGAGGTCATTGAGAAGAACATTGCGATGACAGATGAGTTTGGTAACGTCTAATCTCATTGCCTGGATCTGCTTAGACAGGTTCTGCACAGCATCTTGCAAACGATCACGAGTTGATTTTTGGAATGGTGCCAGCACCCCAAGGTGTCGGGCAAGGTGCATACGGGAATTGATCTGTGAATTAGCAGCGCAGATGCGGGCTTCCAGATCTTCCACATAAGTATGGACCATCTGAGATCTGGAAGTGAGGCTTGTAGGTTCAACCTCAGCTGGAGATGATTTCTCTGTGCGATCATCCGGGGGGGATGAAAGATCGCCTGCGCTAGGGCGTGTGGCTGCCAGCTCAGCTTTCACAGTGTCAAATGTCTCTTTGAACTGCGATGCTCCGTCGACCTCGGGTGCAGATGCTGCCTCCATTTCCAGAGTCTGCTTGCCATTCGTCATAACTTCAGAGAGCGCTTCGTGGGAACCACCGTCGCCAGGCGGCTCGTCCACGAATGCGGGGAGATTACGGTGATCCCATGACAATATCCTTGGTTGATCAGGATTCATCAACCGCAAGTCACGGAGATGGGAGGTGGCGGCAGCTATCCCGCTAAGCTCGACATCCCTGCCTGACATCCCAAGCGGTCGCATACGAATGCCAGCAGTTTTGAAGGCACTTGCATAGTTTATGCAGGAAATCCACTCATTCATCTCTTTCTCGTCCGTCGTTTGTAAAAGAATGTGACGTCCGTCGAGGGTGGTGAGGCTGAACGTATTCAAATGCTACCGTAGAGATACTCAGTACTTGAAACATATGTAGTAGCATTCGTGCCAGCAACTCACCTTGTTGTACGATCGGTCGAAAACAGCTAGCGCATGCTTCAAGGAGATGATTTCATCGGGTCTGAATAACGTCCATTGTATGGGGCTTTTCTTTGGTGGATCGCTCCAAGAAAGTAATGTTGACGTCCACGACAAATCACGGAACAAAAGTAGCTGTGACCCTGTAAGCGCAACACTGAATGGCCGCCACTTGCGATTCGATGGCTTCTTCCCCCCTTCGAGGAGATCATCCTTCCGATTGAGCACAGCAACTTTAGTAAGCTTGAGGCTCCATATCTCGGAAGGCGCAGGTGGCGGGTCGGGCATTCCGCCAACGCCTTTCGGGGATGGGCTCGGAAGGCCACCAACACTCAGGCCAAAGAATGCTGTAGGCAATCGCGTCTCTGCAGAGGCTATTTCGACGACATGCCCCTTAGCGAAAGCGAGAAGGATCTCATCGTAATCCCAAGTAGCACCAGTGCCATCCCATCGGAAGGGGTTTTCCAGAGGGATTTGACCCTCAACATTGACACGGAGTCGATCCAACAAACTCTACGAGATCACTTTAGAGAGATCAACGGGATTTTCCCAAAGCACTCACGTTGGTGATGAGATAGTAGGGATCAATCTTCGACCTATTGAGCAACATGTTTCCACTTTGTACCATCGGGCTAGGAAGACCAGAAGACGTCGAGGGTCTAGTAAGATTTCCCTCAACGTTGCCGTTGGCGTCTGAGGGATCCTCGATAAAGATGAAGGGCGCAAAAACAATGTTGTCGTAGAAGCACTGGATTATTCGGTGTTATTAGTACCCACACCGCGAATTTTAAGGCTGAGCTTACATCAAGAACCTCTGGAATGATTCCAGGAAGGCTCGTATTCTTCACGTAATCTGCCTTCGACATCTTCCGTCGGTTTGACTTGTTGAACGCATCCGTATGTAGCATAATCAGACTAAAAGCCAATATGTACGTATGATCTGAATGGAGGGTTATGGTGATCGAACAACAAAGAAAGTAAAGGGATGGCGTACCTGTGGATACGAATAGGTCAGGATTACACGAAAGATACCTATTGGCGAATGCTTCAATGACTCTGTCAATTTGCTGCGTCTCTCGAGGTAGCCCGACATCCATCAACAGTCTCCTCAAAGCAACATCGAGAGGATCACCCCTAAACCCAAAGCGATTGATGAACAACTCAAGAGAGTCTGCATAGAAAGTGTCACCACTATTGAAATAGCTGTGAGCGCACAAAGCGAGACTAACAATTGTCTTACCTGGAGGCCAGGATTCCGGCTATGTCGGCTTTGGAAACTATGGACGCCAACCTGTTGACAAATAACTCGGGGCGCTCGTCCATTTGAGGCTTCAGGATATCATGTGGGATTTGTGACAAAGAAGGTCGAGGCGACCGAGAAATGGGAGACGAAGCGACACCATTGCCAAGGTTTTTACCAGCTGATGGAGGTGAAGATGCGAATAAATTAACGGAAAGTCGATGCAGGAGCGGAGGGTTTGTGGAAGAACGAGGCCGGGTATTTGATGAACTCATATTGAGAGATTGATGGATGGGATGACCGGAACGCGAAACATTGTCTGAAGGGGAAGCCACGGGATGCGATGATAAAGCAAAGAAGGAGCGTGAACGGAAACGAGTTGCCGAATCAGCTGTGGTAGGTCGGCGTGGTGGCGGAAGAGACGAAAACTGGGGAGAGAGTGAATACGGTCCAGCAGTGGATGGGCGTTTGTTTGATCTGTTAGGCGTAACTGGGGTATGCGGCAAGGCAGGGACGTCGCCATGAGCCGCCGACGAATGACGAGAAGCTCGTTCTGAATGGCGCCTAGAAAGTCGTGGAGCACTACGATTACTGCGCTGCCGTGCAGGGGAGTCTGGGGATGTCGACCGAAAGTCCACCCGAAAAGGAGAGGCGGGTTGCACAACTGGCAGTGACGGTGATCCAGATGGAACAGCGAGATGTTGTGGTGACGGTTTTCGCGACCAGAACGAGGACTTTCGGACTAGTGTCGTGGAGGGAGAGTATCCATTGTTACTTTCAGGTGGATTCGCTTCTCTTTTCGTTGTAGTTGAAACTTGTGTCAACGAAACACCTCTACTACGAGGCCCATCGAGATTCCTTGTGGACTCTTGATGATGTTCCCCTGACCTCAGTGAATGTGTGCTCCTACTTGCTCGCACAACATTCCCAGGTCTCCCGGTAGGAGGGGAAGCGAAAGCAATGGAGTTTTTCCGAGGGGCAGGGAGTAACATGGGTGTGTTGTGGTAGACGTCCAGATGGACTGTGGGCTGCGAGGGAGGAGTGCTTGGCATGTAGTGGGTAGAAATAACCGGGTGAGGTGTCTCTTTGTTTCCGACGTCGGTCTCACCATGATGGCCACCGATTCCATCACCAGTTATACCGTGATTGGGTTGCGTAGTAGGTTCGAGAGGGGGCGGTGGAAGTTCCTTGTCGATCAATAGTTTCCGAGTGGATGGACTACGTGGAATCACGCCGTGCTCATCTGCATGTGGTAGCCCTGCAAGGCTCCTACGAGCCGAGGAGGATACAGGAAGTATGCGACGCGTCCAATGTGGTAGAGAGAAGAAGTGGAGGCCGCTACTGGTATTGTTGTCGCTGACGGTTGAAGCAGCGACATGTGGTCTGGCTGGTGATGTGTCGAATGGGGGATTTCCGATGGAACCTGAAGCGTCTGAACGGCGTATGTCTGCCGAAGGGGAGTTCCTGTTTCCAAAACCAAGGATGCCAACCATTATGGTCTCCAATGACGGTAGTGTAGTCGTTGGGGGATACACTACGCCGTTGCGTTGCCAGGGCTGTTAATCAAATGCAGGGCAACGTCGAGCACGGCGTGCAGGGGGTGCGATAAAGGCGATGAAGAGAGCGACACGAGAGAGTGAGACTTGAAAATGGTCGTGGGCATGGGCGTCAATTGATCACATTGGAATAACCCGACTCAATCTTCCGTTGGTTCAAGTCTTCCCGCAAACAAAACGAGACCGGATTAGCTTACATAACCAAAGCTAATACCATGCATATCATAACAGCATCTCCTGCTTCTCACAAGTGTACTTATATAGCCTCATATATGTGTTATGACTGAACTCTGCGACCCTTCTCCCGTTCAATCTTGTTTCGCTTGTTCACAAGATTTTCCCGCTGTTCATGAATAAGCGGTGCGAATATCCAAGGACCTGATTCAGACGAACCTCTGCTGCCCGTTTCTTTTCTCCGTATTTCATACGCTCGTATAGTTTGCGTTTCTTGTTACTGAGTAACATTTTGCCCATGTCTTCCTCATCGCGCTCAAGAGATTTTTCCATTGGTTTCTGCCTCTTATGCAGTCTCTGGATCTCTTGTTCAAAAGCGCCATACTCAACTCCTGCCGCTTCAGCCGCGAGCTCAGCAGCACGCAGAGACTCTGCGTCGTAGGGGATGACGGGCACAGCTTCGATAGAGTCGGTGGCTTCGTCTCTTGATTCATCCTCTGAAACTGGCTCGCCCTCGCTGTCGGGTACCTCCTCCACCGAGGCATCCTCGAGTTGTGACAAACCAACAGTTGGATCGTAAGCCCCCTGTTTGTCACCGAACGGCGAGAGATGGGGAGGGAGCGTGACACCTTGAGCGTAGAGACCTTCTATTAAGATTTTCCCCGCGTTGATGCAATCCACGACCCATTGTGGCTGGACATATTTCCGCCTTCGCTGCCGCTCTTTCTCCTCTGGCGACTCGTCAAGCCTGGCGACCACAGGTCGGTCGATGATAACATGAGTGATAGAATCGTCAGTTTCTGCGATGGGTGATCCACTGCCCGACGAAGCTGGCCAACCGACTCGACCTCCAAACGACCGCACCAAGAACTCGAAGACGGGTCGAGAGGTTTCGCGTGATAAGAAAAATGTATACGGCAAAAAGAGTGAACTTGGAGCAAACTTGGGTGCTGCGGACAATGACTGCAATGTGGGCAGTGATGCCACCGCGTCTACGTCAGCAGCAGATGTATGGGGAACGAACTCTTCGTCAACCTCGGTGGTTTTGTAGGCATCAACAGAATCCATGTTGACGTCTTGAGCGGTGGACGATGCTTCAGCAGCGATATTTTTGATTGCCTGGCGCACCTCCTTCGTCGACGCCTTTTTGGTTGAATTTTCAAGTTTTGACACAGGCGTGATATCCTTTTCTACTGTTCGAATGTTAAATGCCCCGATCCCTGCACCGGTTTCGTCTCGGTTGGCGTCCAATGGTGGCGGGTAGACGAACCCGGCATCTGTATAGAGCTTGAAGAAGACAAAACCAAGTTGTGTCTGATACAGTTCCAAGAACGTGAGCATCACTCGAACGTCGACATCTGACGGGATCTAAATAGAACATCTTAAGCGCCAAAAACGCAGGAACTCAGTGCGAAACATTTACGTTCTGCGTGAACTGGTACGGCACAAGCCATGTAACATCCTGGTCCATAATCTCCGCCTGGTAATATATCCCCTTGATGGAGAGGAAGACCTTCCTGAGCGTGCGGGAGTGCATCACGTAGAGTTGCCATTCAGCGGCCAAGCGAGAACAGTTGGCAATTAGTGATGGGGAAACACGATCATTTGACGGTAGAGAGGCGAAAAGAAATATCATGCACAGTGCATCGTCGATGTCTCGCACAGCGTCGATGAAAGTAGGGTATCTGAGATCTGCGTGAGGTTCTCCTGTAACACTGCTGATAGGATCCACGACCATACCTCTCCTTTATGATGTGATCTAGCTGGTAGGTCGGTTTATTATCCTCCAAATTCTTTGCAATAGTCCAATCGCCGCGTCCGAGAGCTCGAGAAATTTTCTTCGCAAAAGCCTTGTGCTCTCTCAATTTATTGAGGACTGGCTCATGTGCAAGATATGCAATGTCCTTCGTGTAGTAGAACGACGTCGGAGCTGTCGACCCTTTGTTGGCTTTCTTTTTGTTTCGTGGCTCACGTGGAAAAATCCCTACTTTATGTTAGACCAGAAAGGAGGCATGCAGACCCGTTCAAACATACCTTTGAGAATGCATAACCGACGGAAGTCAGCCAAAGAGCACTGCAATTTTTTGACCGCAGCTGATCGGGTCATGTAGGCTTTGGCTGCACCAGCCTTTCCCTTCTGTTTTAAACGACCCATGAGTGCTATTTGCCAGTTTTACTGGTGCAGGCAGAATATGGAGTATGATAGTGCACTACTAAATGATCCAAGTGCCAAGAAAGCTTGATCTTTATTTGTCAGGTGCAAACAACGCTTCCTCCACATAACCATAATCATCATGAGGTGAGTACGGATGCGAAGTTTAGGACACCTTGCTGAAAATATTGTTTATAACAGTCAGTACGTTCATGTTCCTAAGTCCGAGCTAGACGAGGCTCAGCTGCGCCAGCTTGAGGAACATGAGATCAGTCAGGGTCCATTGTCGGTCTTGCAGCAAGCTGTTCGCAACCACGCTCAAGTTCTGATCTCCCTGCGGAACAACAAGAAACTCCTTGCACGTGTAAAGGCTTTTGACCGACACAGTAACATGGTGTGTCTCGCCTTTACGGTATCCTTTGCCGTAGCTGATGTCTGGTTTATCATGTCAGGTGCTGGAAAATGTCAAGGAGGTTAGATCATCCGATCATCTCCCCTGTTGCATTATTGACGACGACCTCCAGATGTGGACTGAGATACCGAAGGGTAAGAACAAGAAACCCGTTAACAAAGACCGTTTCATCAGTAAAATGTTCCTGCGGTATGTGCAGTCTCCTAGTTAACTTGCATTGATCTGATTGTCGATGAAGTGGGGATTCAGTCATTTTAAGTGCGTTTATGACGTGTCTCAGAGCTCTTAGATACTGACATCTCACCAGTTCTGCGCAATCAAGCGTAAGGTGGACGGTATCTTAACCAAAATCAGGCGTTTCGTGGCTGTACTTGCACGACTGTAAACCACTTGTCGACCTGCCCGATACATATAGCACATGCTCAAGTTTTGGCCTGAAGGACGGCCTACGGTACGGTTCACTTCGTAGCTATTTTGCGTAATATATCAGGCTTTTAACTTCTCCCAAGTATTACCCAAGTAGTACGTTCGTCTGCTCTTGCAGAAGCGAAACGAGTTGTGGTCGCGCGTGGGCTATATCTAGTCTGGTCACCAGACTAGGGTATATCAATATGCCACGTCTTATAACCGTCTATAAGGCAAGTCGTCGATATAGATGGTCTGCAGGCTATACATGTGCAGTGTCGCTCCCACTTCTTCTCTGAGTCGATTGCTCAGTGTGAACATTGATGTTCAACGTTTCAACGTTGTCAACCCGCAGGCGAAGCACGACGCATGGTGTAACATCCCAAGCTCTTGCATATATCACCAATAATCGCGTGAAGATGCGGGCGGAAACTGACTTGAGCCTGGCGCTGCACTTTCTCGCGGATATGAAAGCTGTTGGATCATTCACGGCGGTCTGTAATAAGGCTGATGGTCTTTGGATGCATGAAGTTTGCACAAGTAGCGACTGCTTGCGATGGGTGTTCTCATGTTCGCTCCTGGCCACCAGTTGTAAGGTCCCGCCAAATTTGCGATCACTAGGAGGGGCGGCATCGACCTCATCGGTAAAAAATGACCATCACGAAGAAACTATGCGGCATGATCTCCTCGGCTTTGGCAGAGGTGGTACTTTTTGTCGTCGTAAACACTATGGGGATACGTGCTCCGTATCGCGAGGGACAATGTATAGGATCAGGTTTATTAGGTAGATTGGCAGAAGTATGAAGGCTGATAATGATAGTCTTGGCATGGACGAGTCCAATGCTTAAACTGCGAACCAGATGGAACAGGATATCCCTTCGAAGAGGACTGAGACTCTGAGAGTATGCAAGGAATTCGAATATTCACCGAATTCATCTCCCGACTGTGAGACCGAGATGCAACACATGTGACACTAGGAAGCGGCGCCTAAAGAAGCCCTGCGCATCAATGTAGGCCCGCTGCGAGATCTCTCGATCGTTCCCTAGCTAACTTGTATTTATCTGTGCACCCATGTGGTGCGCGCGAAAAGGGGTCTTGATGACCTGGGTAAGCGTGTAAAACGCAGCTGTTCGACTTCCTGGAAGTAAGGACCGCGTGAATATAATTGAAGTTTGAAGTGAAATATGCCTCGCAATCCCGACGCATAGGTCGTTTACATCACCGATAGATGTCTTTGAGCGGGTACAATGTTTATCCTGCAACCCTATTTTCGTGGACCTCGCCTGGGTGATATGGCATGTTTGCGGTGAATGCTACACCTTTGTTACTATAACTCGGATGCTTTCGATTCAATGCTTAAACCGGTGCATTTCTGTGACAGCCAGAAGAAGAGCCCCGGACCGCGTAAGCCATTCGACCTGAAAGCCAAGTACCCTCCCAATGAATGCTTGGGTCGGTTCCGAGACGCCGAAACACCCCCCGGTCGTCGTAGCTCATACCCGTAAGTCGCACACATAAGAGTACGGAGAAATGCGGTGGCGACCCTTGTGAGGAAGTGTGGTGCAAACCGTCAGCACCGAGCACGGTGAAAATTGATCGCTTCGGAGGAAGGGGAAACACGCAAGAGAAGTGCGGCTCGCTCTATGGAAGAGAAGGGACTGGAGAGCAAACATAAGTTAACCCTTGGAGAACGAGGTGACGGCTCCTTGTGAATGGCGGATGGACATCCAATCGACTGTGATTTGAGACATGACACCCACATTTTGAACAGCTCCCGCAACCCCACCGTCCGCAATGTCAGCGTAGAGACAATTATGCGCCCACTCTGCCGTTCTAAAAGGGGTTACACCGAACCCTGACTGGGATTGGGCTGTTGGAAACCTATGGTAAGTAATTGCGAGGAGGACAAGCCCTTCTGGAGGCGAATAGGGCGATGTCCGACACGCAGATAAATATGGTATCAGGTGAAATTGGCACACCCTTTGAAAAAGGTTCTCATTTTCACCCAGAATACCGAGGCATTCTGGAACTGATACTTAGCGGATGCTGCTAGGAACCGAGGAAATATTCCCGGCTGAAGAGGTCTACTAGCCGCTCCTCAGTATTGCCCATCGAATGTGCGAGACTCGCAAGGGACCACACGCGGCACAAGGGCCAGGTCGATGGTACGACGGACGACTTGGAGCCAACCAGTTATGAGCATATGTACATTGCAACGGTGATCGAGAAGTATTCACGGAGACCAACATGACTTTGACAAAGAGTCGGTAACCCTCTTGCATGCGTAGAATTCTGTGCGGATGCCAATGCTCGAGAAAGCGTAGATCAGTTCAACTTTGGCCCGTGACGGATATAATCTCAGCGCCACGGAACGACTAGGACGACCGCAAGACTTGTCGAACCTCGCGCATGACGACGTTTAGCTTGTTTTCTATCGCATCCTGCTCCAGCATGAGAGCTATTCATTGAGCATAAAAATATGCTCACGAGGTCAGTGAGATGCCTATTCCGCTCGATTTCAAAGCGAAACCAAGCAATAGTATCAGATCGTGCTCGTTGGTCAGGTATACCTTTCAGAGAAGGATGAGAGAGGTTGTGAGAGCGGAAAGGATAACCCGCACACCGTGAAGCTCTGATGGCGAAACGATAGAGGTTGAGGACTCTCTTTTGCAAGATGAAGTGCTTTAGACTTAACATGTTGAATGCAATGATATTGACAAGCTGACAGGGTCTCAGTGGAAATTGTAGCTGGCTTTCAAAGGTTTTGGTACGAAGTGGGAATATTAATAATATATTAATAAATCCCAGTGTCTTGCTTTTCTTCCAAGTCCGCGTGCAGGCATTGCAATTGAGGCCACCGCCGTTTGGATTGCGTTTACAGCCAACTTCTCATCCAGCATCGTTTTCTTCTCTTATTATCATCTACAATGCCATCAGCATCAGACAATGCAGTAACCGCCCAAGACCCACGCACCCAACCCACAATTGCCGTGGAGGCTATATCTGACAGTCTTGCCAATGTCTCCATTCAAGAAGACCAAACCTCAAATTCTCAATGCTCCCCAACCTCCCTTCAAAACAACTCGGAATCTCGACCTTTCATTGTATATGCTCGGTCTCAGCTCCTTTTCCTTCATAAGTCTCCTTTGGTCCGGCTTCCATCTGGTATGCCAGCGCTGAAGGATTGGTTCGGGTTTGTACTGGCTCTCGTTCAGTCTGCGTCTTGCTCATTCCAATGACCAGAACTGAAAATGACCAAACAAGTAGTAAAAAAGATTTTGAAGCACCCGTGGCAGCTGGCAACGCACGAGACCGACGGTGAGTAGTTATCGTTTCCATGCTAGAGTCCTTCGCTTAGCCATGGTCATTTAGATTTCGTAGAGATGCCGAAGACGGCGGTAAGTATTTCGACTTGCGGTTTGAAACCTGTCTAACCCATTACAAGCTTCTGTAAGGCAGTCTTTCCGGGGCGCAGCTATTACCCAGCCTTCCCAGATGGGAAATTTCAAACACCAGTCAATTCGTGCTACAGACCGCGACCGTGACAGAGATACTGAAAGAGAGCAAGACCGGGACAAGGTCAAAGAAGGTCAAGAACGGTTACGCAATGTGGGTAAAGATTATGCCAGCTGCCTCGACTTGATTGATGCCATTATTTTAGTTGTCCGACAAGTATGATCGCGATCGTCGCGCCTTGTCGTCCCTATCACAAATGCGACCTAAAGATCGAGAGCTAGCTCCGCATCTCGCTAATACTGGTTCCAGAGGTACTTCCCAAGGCCAGCAAACAGCTCCATCACGTGCAAGTGACTCCCGAGACCCTCCAAGGAAGAAGGAAGGAGAGTCCAACGAGGACTGGCGGAGAGGTATGCATTTATACTAGTAGCTCATGCGCTGAAAGGTTTGCTGACATTGTTGTGACAGGCACGGACCAGCCTCGAACGGGCAGGGACCGTACGTGTTGTGAAATCCTTTTTACTCAAGTACTTACCGGTTTTATTTTTACAAGGACCAGAGAACGGCCGCAGGGACCGTGAGGACCGTGATCGGGAGCGTCCTCGTTCCAGAGTGGAAGATTCCTCCAGGCCAAATCGCGACGGGTCATCTTCACGACGTGATAGGGACGATCGACGCACGGACCGCGATGATGGATACGGAGGTTACCGAAGGGACAAGGAAGACCGTGATAGGGACCTCGACAGGGACTCCGAACTTGACGATCCACGGCGATGGAGAGACGATGGAAAGAGAGACGAACGCATGGCTGCCAGACGTGAAAGAGAACTGCGCGACCGCCGCGACCGACCGGCATGGGATGGAGCCGACCGTTCTGACAGACGTTGGGTGGCTGGAGATGATCGTGATAGTCGGGGAAAGAAACCAAGTGGCAGGGATAGGAAGGTCGGTGATGATAGTAAAGATCGTGAGGACCGCAGGGACCGCGAGCGCGAGAAAGAGCCCGCTTGGATGGATACCTACATTCCGAGCAACAGCAATGGAGGAGTTATAGGGGGCCAGCGTCCTGGTGGCGAGCTTGACGGCATACAAGCGTTTAGAAAGGAAATGCAACAGAAGGATAAATCCACGTCACCGAGCAATGCTGACGCCACGGCGGAGTCGCAGGTCAAAGTTGCTTCACCTGTTCAGCCTCCAGAAAGTCAACTAGACGAAATTCAACTCTTCCGTTTAATGATGAAAAGAGAAGAAGAGAAGAAGAAATCTGATTCTCCTTTGATCCCCCAATCCCCCAACACAGCCCCTGAGAGCTCCTCAGCAGGTAATCAAGATCTCGACTCAGAAGGTGCGCCACCTTGCCCAACAGGTGTTGCTTATACTGATTATAAGAGTAGCCCGTGTGTCGGCACAGGAGGTTGGCGCAACTTTAACACTTCCACCCTCCTTGTCAAACAAAGGGCCTTCCCAGACCTCATCTGTGTCATCAGCTCGCCAACCAGAGGAATCGACTCAGCTAGACGCTGACATTCCTCCATCCGTTCTTTCGACTTCCTCTCCACAACCCTCCGTTGCAGTGACTTTCAATGGGCAAGAACCTGATTCCACCGATAAACTGAAGCCGTCCACTTCACGATTGTTTTCTACTCCGCTTTCGTCGGACTTGCCTGCACCCCAGGCAATGATGAAGCCATCCGTAGCAGCAATCACTGCTCCAAACCACGTTCCTCACTCTCATCCCCCAGCCGGATCCCGACTCCTTGCCCTGGGATCCCGGACTCCACAAAACGCACTTGGGTCGTCTGCGCGTTCTACATCCTCTCGAAGCCCAGTTCCCTTTGCTCAGAAGAATGGTACCATTGGCTTGAACACAGGGATAGTTGCTGCAGCCAACCTCAATCACCACGTCGGCGAGCTCCCTTCACAATATTCGCCAGTGGTTGAGAGTGTCCGGGTCGGCAATGGATTTTCACCTTTCGACGAACACCGAGATGCGTCAGCCCTTTCGACATCTTCTGACGCAATGCATCGCGGTTCCGTGGCTTTCTCTGGTGATCGACACGTTTTTGCCGCGGAACAATCACTGACTGCCGAACCTGGTCTTGGGGGTTTCTCGAACAATCACCCTGCCCAGTCTTATGAGCCGATCGGTTCTGGAATTGCCGCTGCAAAGGGTAGTCGGTTTGCAAAGTTCTTTGATGGGAAGGGAAGGGATAGTCAGCCTGTTGGCTTGAGTAAAGGTTCGATTGGTACATTGGGACCGTCACAGCCTACTCCTCTTCAGAAAATGGACATGGCAGGTTTGCTCCCACCTCATAATCCTGAAGCCCGGACGATGGAGGATATCTTTGCGATGCTCAACAACTCTGCCCAGGTAAGTCTCGATCGCAATAGCTTTGTAACACTTCTGATACTTCCACAGGCTCAGATACTCAACGCCACACCAGAATTGTCGAACTTGGATGTGGGCTACGGTTCTGCCTCCAACAACTTACATGCGCTACAAAACTCACAACCTCATACACACCTACCCAACCACGCACGCTTGGATTCCCTTTACGACAGTCGCTTAGATGACAGAAATTTCGTGCCGGATGGTATGGTACCTGGTCTTCGGTCTGTTCCCCCTCCTCGCAGTCGACAGAACAGCGCAATGTTCTCCGACTTCCCTGAAGAGTCCATGCAATTTAACAACCAACGCGGCCCTGCACAGATGTATCAAGGCCCAGTACCTTCAATCCATCTGCAACACGGTAACATGGGGCGGGGTGGAGGAATGCCAATGCAGGCTACTCAGTTCCGCGGTGCTCCATCTCCCAATCACCTTGCCACAACACAGCGGCTACCCCCTGGTCTCGCTAATCTAGGCGGACGTCCCCCGCACGAGCCCAACCAGTTCGGCAGCTCGTCGATTGGGATGACAAACGGTGGGCTTCATGGCCCGGTGCACACCAGCGGTCCATCTCAGCAGTCGTTCAATAACTTCCAGCAACCTGCGGGACTAGGCTTTGCTGGCGGCCCGCCGATGCGGGGACCTCACCCAGTAGCGCATCACTTGCAAGGCACATTGGGGCACAACCCGTTGCAGGGGCTCGTTCCTACCAGTAACCTCGGATCAAGTCAAGCGCAGTTGTTGGGTCTCGCCGCCAATGGAATACCTGCAGGACTCCGAGGACCTGGCGGAGGGTTCGGGCAACAAGGTCCTCAAATTCAACCTCCGCATATGACGATGAGGCAACACCAGCAACACCAGCAACAGATCCCTCCACATATGCTTTCCCTTCCTCCGCAGCAACAAGGGTTTAGTGGCGGTGTCAACAACCAACCCACTCATGATTTGATGGCCTTGCTAATGAGTGGCGGGCGAAGAGATTGAGCTACGGGCTGAATATACTCTCCTTCGACAACTGTCTCACCTGATTCTACCTCCTACTGCTCACTAAATACCTCCGTTTGGGCGCGCCTACATTCCTTATTGATACATAGTTTCATACCGTTTTTCCTGTTCTTCTCAGCACTGTGATTCGTTCGGCAATCGTATATTATGAATGATTCTACGAACAATTTGACTCGGACGTCCGGGATGTTCTGCCAACACAGGTTAATGCATGCCGAAGTAGGGTTGGGACGCGCAGCTCGTATGAGCTAGTGGTGGCCGCGCTGACGCTTATAATAAAAACCATAACGGTCGCACATGACAGGCGTAATGGTTTCAAGGCTACCAAAAAACGTCGCGGGGCATTACACTTGGTTGGATAATACTAGTAAGGACTAGCCAGACTTGGCGAAACCCAAACTGTCCCAGGAGGGCTTCAACTCGGTGAGAGTTTATGGACGAAGACTTCTATTCTGCCGTGGCAACGACCAGGCCTGATGAGGGGCTGTTCATCTTGTTGTATCTCGGAAACCCGTGGAGTTTGAGTGACACCTTAACCCCCCATCGCCGCACAAGAGTTTCCCTGGCTGCAAGGTCTCCAACAAACATTTGTGTACTACAACAAGTGTGCATGTCTTTGTTAAAAGGTTCTACTCGGATGCCCACCAGGGGGAGTACGCCGCACTGTGAGACGGGCGGTGTAACTGTCACCGGAGATCAGTTGATTAGTACTATAATTTACACTGTTAGATTATAATTTGGGAATCCGATAACCTTCGATGAAAGATGCGTGGACCTATATGGACCGATGATAGACGCCCGATAAGGAGTGACTGATGGGAAGTGCCCTGTGGGAGCCAACCCAAGCGGGGAGTCAACCCAAGCGCGGCGCCGGCTGATCATAAACATTGTACGTGAGACCAACAGTAACTACCATCGCGATTTTTTTCAGAGGTCGATGATTTTATATAAAATATGTACATGTCGACTTTGAAGAAACTGACCGTATCCTTGCTTCAGTTGCTTCTGAGAAGAGCGCGCTGGGAGGTGTTTACATAAAGTAGATAGATAACCTGCCTGCAGGCAAAACAACGTGGACTTATCACTACCAAATTCGATAGTCTCAAATATTACCGAGGATCGTAACACGATGCCTCATGTCTGCTTGAAAAGGACACAAAGCGTTAACCGGTACACGCTTTTCAAGTCTTGCGGGAGGTAAAATCTTGACTTGCATCCTCCAGCCAACCTCCATTCCCTGTCAACCCGACCCATCCCACTCTTACGAGTACCAAGCCGTTCCAACGTGCCTTTGCTACTCGTCATACTCCACGCGCTCGATTAACTTCGAGTCGGTTTTCCCTACAATCGTTGCGCTGCATCAACTCTAGAAAGTATCCAACTCACCAGTCTTTCCTTTACACCGTCTCTCGCTTCTACCAACACATCTCTTTAATTTCCTCCTAATCACACACCAAGCTTGGTTTTTCACCGTCGAAAATTAGCGGTCTTGCATCATCTCTCGCAAAAATTGATTGTCGCAGGTGAGTCGCATATACAAGCGTGCACAGACTGTAACTGATTTGATGGTGACGAACCAGCATCTGTCAAGACCAAGACGTCGCGGTTATCGCCGTGAGTTACTTCTCTATCACTCTAGATGACGATGAGTTCTGAGACGAGTTCTGTTCCAGTACACACCGAAAGTAGTGTGAGTTAAGATCTTATTTGGTGCAAGACGTCATATTGCGCTCGACGCTGTAAAACGTGGGGTCGTGGGAAACACCGCCAAATTCGGCGACGGCGCTGTTTTGCCACGTGTTTGCCGATGCCGCCACACCAGACAGCGGCAAGAGGTTGCTGCTTTTGCAGATAGTGTGCTTCGTCTGTCTGGCAGCCGCCAGACACCAACCTTTTTGATTTCATATGTCCAGGACTCGGTGCGGACTCTCCGGCAGCAGTGACACTGACTGCGACTAGAGTTGACGGCATCACCCCTCATCATCACATCTATCGATGTGAAGTGCAGTAAGGTGCGGTCACAGGATGTACAGATAACGACGTGTCTGGGCATGATGTCTCGGATGACGATCCTGGATTGCAACCGACCTGACAGTGTCGTTATGTTGTGACAGAGGTGTCCTGAGAGCGCTGATAGCCTGGAATTTCTTTCCTAATTTTCGTGACACATCCGATTTTTATTTTTGCCTTAACCCGCATAATATTATTTCTGCCTTTCCTTTCTCGATTTTCCCTTTTATAAATATTTTTGTACTTGCCAGGAGCCCTGCCCTGCCCTTCTTGTGCTCATTTCGAGTGATCTTTGCTTTCTCTTCCTTGTTCAGTCTTCATTTCAGAAGGCTCGAACTACTTTCCGTCGCTGTGAAAGACGTTCAATTGTCTTTCGCTTTCACATCCTTCCTTGTACTCACGACCATCCACGCTGACCACGATTCATTACATCCTCAGTCCTACCCTCCCTTACGCCACACAACCCCGGCCACCTGCCACTACAGTCGTCGTCCACGGAGCTGCTTTCCTCATTGCATGATTATCATCTTCTCCTAGGTGAGCACCACACCATATCTCTTTCATCTCCCCTTGTCCTGTGGCATCCATTTGGTACAGTATTCCAACTCTTCTGGGGAATCTGAATGCCACATTTCGTCGTCCGCCAACGAATCTTGTCTTTGAAAGGCGGAGAGAATTCTGCCTACGCTCTTGGAAAGCTTCACGAGCGTGTCGCTGCTTTCCACCCGCCGTCAGTTGGGTCTGCTCAGGCGTGGATTAGATACCAATGTGGACTCCGTCATCTTCTCCTTGTGATCTGGCTTGTGCTGACTTTACTTGTCTCATTCCCGAACGTTTTCCCAGCCCTCCGTTGGTCCAACATCCTCCCAAACCGACATACACCCCTCTCGTCTATTCAGATATGAAAGATATTTCGACATCTTCTTATCGAAGCTCTCGAAACGTTGCATACCCGAAGAAGCGTCCCTCTCCGTCAGGCATCTCTAAAGCGCACAAGACACCCGCCCTCGGTTCTGTTCCGGGTGGTCGCAAATCTCCTTACTCTGCCAAGGCTGCTTTGTTGCAACAGCGGCAACGCAATGCACAGATTGCTGCCCTCCGGCGACAAGGAGTCCTTCTGGAGGAAGAGTACCGTGAAGACATCCGGTTCTATATGCATGAAATGGAGGTTAGTTTATCGCAGAGAAGCTGCCTACTTCCCCACACTGATTTCTCCTACTTGATAGAAGTACACCATGTCTTCGTCACAATCGATGGACCAACAACCCGAAATACGGTGGCACATGCGCCCTTGTCTGGTCGACTTCCTCGTGGAGATTCATTTTGCTTTCCGCCTTCGACCAGAGACTCTCTATCTTACACTCAACATAGTGGATCGTTACGTATCCCGTCGAATCGTATACATCAAGCACTACCAGCTCGTGGGTTGTGCGGCGCTGTGGATCGCAGCCAAGTTTGAAGATTCGAAGGAGCGCGTCCCTACGGTCCAAGAGCTTGCGCAGATCTGTCGAGAAACGTACGATGAATCGGCTTTTATTCAAATGGAGGGCCATGTACTTGCGACGATCCAATGGACGCTAGGTCACCCTACCGCGGAGGCTTGGCTCCGGTTGATGTGTTGCGATCCGTTTGTCGAAGAAGAGAAGGTGCAGCACGTCGCACGTTTCCTCATGGAGATAACACTCTTCCATCGGGAATTCGTCAGGTATCTTCCGTCGTCGATAGCGCTGGGGGCCTTGACACTTGCGCGATTTCTCTGTGGAAAATCTCGCCACCTCTTTGAGGAGACAGAAGAATGCAGGGAGATTGTCGAACTTTTGGATAATCGCCTGGCCAAGCGCGTCAATGATCTCTCCGAGACGCTGGTGAAGAAGTACTCCTATGCCTTTTACTCCAAAGCGGCGACTTTCGTTGTACAGTACTACCTTCAAGGTGGTCGTTTCAATCGGCAACAAACCATCCATTTCCCTGTTACCCCGAAGCGTTCCTCGATATCGGGCACAAGCACACCAATGAGTGCTACCACAACTATATCTGATATCTCCGATGACTTCCCTTTGACTCCGACGAGCCCTTCATCATTCTCGTCGGATCCATTCTCAAGTTCTTTCTTGTCAGAAGACGACAAAGAGAACCTTCCTACGACTTTTGAGCCTGCGCTCAACAAGCAGCGTATCGAGGTACCTCCTGAGCACTATCTTCCCCACGGGTTCGTTGCGTATAGTCGCCCTGCACTCCACAACCTGAATGGCTCTCCTCGAGTGCCCGTTGTCGCATAGCACCCCATCCCTAGCCGAAGCCGAAAACTCTACGCGTCTCAAAATGTAACACCACCCTACACGCTCAGCTACTTTGTGCACTGTTTCTACATCTCATCCATCCATGCATCACCTTCCTTGCAATAGTCTCTATCTCGTCACCATTCCACATCCGTCAACACAACTCAGAAGAGGACGAGGGTCAAGGCATTTAGCTTTGCCAAACCTCTTGGTGCATGGCAAGTCCTTTAGCCGGGTGCCCTCGTTTTCTCTCGGGGGAGAGTCACCGCATGTCGACTTGGCCAAGCAAAGCGCAATCATCCGCACTCATTTCAATCTCTGTTACTCTATGCATACACCGCTTGTCACATCGCTCCCTTTCCTCTACAATTTCTCGCAATACTCCCCACGCGAGGAGGTCGACAGATTCCACCCATCAACTCAGTGTCTATCGCATTCGTTCTATATTATTCTTCACTTTATCACATCCCTCACCCATTTGTCGACCTCTTGGTTCGTTGCGTGTGGTTTCTTGCATCGGTTTGTCTCAAGTCCTTTGACAACAACCGTATAACTTTCACTTGTGCCTACTTTAATTAGTTTCCCGCGTACTTGTCACACATTCCGTCTCGTCATTAGTACTGTTGCAGCATTCCCGCATCTCCTACCCACAAACGAACTCTGTCTTTCACGATACCATCTGCAATCTCAAGCTTCAAGGGTTACATGGTTCCATGCGTGTATTTCTCGGCGACTGCTCGGTACCCTTCTCAATGCGATCATTTTCTGTGCACAGCAAATTTACCCAAAGAAACGCCGGAGGTCCGAGTCGGGTGCAGTGCTAGCTCCAAGACGAATATGGAAATTTCAAGGACAACTCATCCGACAGTGCCATGGCACATAAAAGTTCTGGAGGATTGACCAGCGCATGCGATGCCTCTTATTAGCGACGGTATGATCGGGGACGTCGACGCTGGACGGGGAGTGGTGCTCTTCTGAACCGGCCACATCCACCGCGATTTACACACAACTTCTGACATTTCAGCATCACGATATATTACACACAGAACTCCGAATCTTCTCAAGACAAGTGTACCGAATGGCCGTCACTGAGGGCGCCGCAGCTCCCCATGACATCGCAGCGGGCACTTCGATTTCTTGTGCCTGTCCTTTTTGTAATCTGAGAACAATACATGAAATCAGCTAAGTATACAGCCGTAACTCCTTGCACTCGTAAACCATTTTTGCGTATCGTCAAGGAACGGTGGCCTTCTCTTCATTCTAGAACCCAAGTGTCTCCACTCTTCTTTATGCCCACAGGCCGCTTTTCGTCCAGGCTGATACGTCCGGCATTGAGGATTGCCGTTGTCAGCACTGTGTTTGCGATGGTGGGATATCCAACCCTGTCATAGTCACTTGGCTTCGCCACGCCCGCATTCGCCTCGCGGGCTGCTTCGACAAATTTTTCGATTGAGACATAGCCATACCCGCGTTGCCCATCAAAATGACCGCTCTCTGACGGGGAATACTTCATGCTAAAGGCCAGCGTGTCAGCAGCTGGGAATGTAAATTGGGAGGACAGGTGACATACTAGAATGGATTATACCATGTCTTCCCAGTCTCGTCCACGGTGATATCATACCCACGATGAGCCTGGTCGACATTGATATCTCCCTGCAGCACAGGTATATGGGTTTGCCTCCTCCCATCACGAGAGTGTGCATTGAACTTACTTTCTCACCCATGTAGTACCAGTGTTGGGCGGAGTGAACACCAGCTTTCAGAGGCGCTGTCCAGGACGCAGTGTACACCGCGGTTCCTTTGTGCCTTGGGCTGTTGACAGATTGCCAGTCAACGAGGAGTGTTATCGTGTCCTCTGTCTGAGGTACGCAGTTGTAGGGTTCACCAGTTGCGATACCAGTGGCGGCGCTGGCAACGACACGAGTCGGCACGGCTATGTCTTGCAAGATCCAACAGCAGATATCGATGTGATGCGAAGAAAGATAGTAGCTGTGAAAAGGCAAGTTAGGGTTGCACCCACTGGATGGTGCTGGTTTTACCTGATATCAGAATCTTTGCCAGCCCATGCCTTGAACGTCTCCAGTTGGCTCTTGGGCTGGCTCATCCACGCACTGAAGAAGTTGAATTCGCCAAGTGCTTGTGCTCTTGCTTTGGCATCGCTGTATACGGGGTCGAAACGTTTGTGGTGCTCAACGAAGCAAACGACATTGTGTCTCCGAGCAGCTTCGATGAGCTCGTTATGGTGAGAGAGGAGTTGGGTCGCCGGCTTGGTGACGAGGACATGGATGCCGCGCTCGATGGCGTACAAGCTGATGGGATAGTGTGTGCCTATAGAATTGGGGTTAGCTCAGTGGTTGCCCATAGACTTGCGTGTAGACTCACTGTCGGGGGTGAAGACGATCACGGCGTCACCAGGAGACATTTTGTCGATAGCCTCTTTGTCTGCGACTGTAAAGTGAGTGCTCCGAGACACGTTTGTATTTTGACGACTGACATGCTTCGGGATCGACTTTGCCAACTTTGGGGAACTCCTCGAACCTGGAACGCTCGTGTCAGGGAGTGACGCAAAGGCGAGGCTCAAGACCCTTACGACGTGTCCATATCTTTGTAAACGTTGCCAATATTCTCCTGCAGATGCTGGCGAATTGCAGGGAACTTGGAACCGTTAACACCGACCATTGCAAGTTTGCCGATCTGGCGTGTAAAGGTAAGGGGGTGAAGCACGGGAAGGCAGGAGTCCACCATGCTTACCTTTCCAAGCCTCCGAAGATCGAACATGGTCAGTCCGACCACCTAGCGATCACGTCACGACGAAGAACGAAACTACAGCATGACTGGACGTACGCCGATCTAGGAATGAAGAAAGGGTCAACAGGTAAATGGATGTTGTGCAGGAGGTTGGCTCACTTTCTTGTCGGATTTGGAAGCTCCAGTGCCTGTCCATCCTGTGGTGTACTCGCCCTGCGGTGAAATGTAAGGGTGTTTACGAAGGATATGGAGGTATATGAACATACTGTGCCACCTAATCAGGAGAAGGGATCAGTTTGGAATGGGAATGGATTGACATTGATAATGCACCCACACATCAAAACGTTCAACTTTCCAAGGTTAGCCATGTTGTAAATCGACAGCTTGTCCTGAAGGGAGACAGAGGACCATCAATCATTGGAGATCATTAGATTCTTAAAGAGGTATCTAGTCACGGAGTCAGGTGTCAGTGAACGGGCCGATCATGCAATGCGGACCGAGGTCTGTACGACTGCGAGAGTGGGGCACAGTCACAGGATGAGTATGATTATTCTCGATTCATGACAAGCTTGAATTCAAGCCTGTACATGTGCTGGCACTGGCCGGTGCACTCGCGGGTGGAACAAGCTGGCAACAAGCGAGCTGTTAGTAGCACCGCCACTTGCACGGGAAGGACGTGACCTCCGTGTGGTTTACTTGTGTCGGCCACGGTATTAGCAGTGACTCCACGGGTATACCTAAAACTGTACCTTCGTTGGAGTATTCGAATACTCATCGTTATTACTTACTGGCCAGCTCTCCGAGTGATTGCCCAGTACCCAGCACACGTTTATCCCGCCGTAATCATCTGAGCTGACCACCGTTGAACCTGAAAGCCTTTTACACTCCCGACTTGCGTGTCTTGCACGTTTTCTCGTAAGTTTCATCACTGTCCCTTTCCACTTTTGATTCAATCCTTTGCCACCCGTTTACCTGACGTTTACCATCCCGCTCAGGTTTTGGCGAGGGATATCCGTGCTAGTCGTCCCGACTGCACTGTTCACATCCCACTAAACCATCACAGACATGCTGCCACTCTCTACCTTGGCAGATTCTGGCTTCATCCCAAGGAAAGAATTCATTCGTGACCAACGAGCTACTTCAGATTTCTCCTTACTAGCTATTTCGGGCTCAAGCTTCATCAGGCTTTATTCCTTCCCCCTCGATGTTATCGCAGACCTACGTCGTCTCTTTGACCACTTCTACTTGAATGCCGCTTTCCGCGAGGACGTTGCCCAGAAACTATGCGAGTTTCAACTCCACGGTAAACCTTGGGCATCCCCAAAGAGCGCACGAACAGAACGTATTCTTCTTGAGATCCTTGCTGTTATTTATAAGCATAACTATACCATTCTCTCCACCATCGACTATGGTCGCGAGCGCGATGATCGCCTGGCGGTCTCCTTCTCCCGGCTGTCTGCTCCGATGCTATCAATTCCACCTCAGTCCCCGATCCCTGCTGGCTCTGGGAGCAATCTATCTCATGGTACTGGTTCAAAGCACGAAAGAAAAATGCCTTTCGCAATATCTTTCGTCTCCAGCACCGTCATGCGTGTCATCTACCCTCCTCTGAATTCCACACCTGCCATATTGCAAGCAGTTCGTGGCTCATGGCCCCGAGGGGTCGTGTCAGAAAAGAAAGTCGGCGATTCAGCGTACGAGTTCAAGCTTAAAGGATACAGCTGTGTGTATCTATACGTTTGGAGTCTGTCTATTAACAACTCAGTTCTTTCAGGGTTCAACGAGGATACGTTCGCAACCGATTCGCTCCATCAAATCCTTTCTCTTCTTACATCTCTCGATGGTCATGCTTGCACAATGGTTACGTCTTTGTCCATTTGTGGTCGCTCACGAGTAAAAGATCTGTGGATCTTCACTGGACCCGGGTCCTGTGAGACGTACGATCAGTATTGGCCAGAATCGCCCATCAGCCAGTCTGGTTCAATGTTGGACGTTCGGCGGTCTAACAGAATATCTACACCCGAGCCTGGGAGCAACCCCGACGCGGGCGTTCTCCCTGCTTCCCTTCACAGACGGGTAGCGACGGCCCCTCAGCATTTGCTGCCCTCTTTGCAAAGCCCGTCTGCCCCTCATCACATGCGAGCGGCTACAGAGACCAACGGATTTCCAACTCCATTTCCTGCCACACTGCCGATTTCACCGCCACGCGCAGTTCCTGGCATTGGTATGCGCAAACCTGCTCCGAGAGCGCAAGTACCTGTTTCCGTCGATTTCGACGCGCAGGACGATGAGCATGACCGTTACCGCACCTCTCTGCCTAGCGCAGTCCCAAGTAGCTGTGAGAATATGACTGGGATCGGCACTATCAACCGGAACAGATTTACCTCCAATGCCCTCCACGCTGCAATCTCAGGAACGATGCCAGAACGTGATCACGACGACGACGAGACCATACATTCACCTCCAGAACAACGCCATGCCAACCGTTCCAGGTCGCCCTCCCCCCAGCGCCGGGTCAGCGCCCTGCGACCAGTATCCACACGTTCTAAAACCCCGCCTCTGCTCACATCGCACGCACGCGACCCTCGCACTCCTTCACCACCTCCCAACGGGTTCGCAATGGGCATGCCTCAGACACAGGATTTCCTTGCGGTAGGCGAGAATCCACCCCTTTTGAGCCCAGGAATGTTCCGCGTTCGAGAGTCGGCGTTCTCATCCAATTCTGTTGACACCACGGGGTCCTTTGATGTTCCTATCAGATGGACGGGTTTGGGTAAACCGGAGGGTATCGAGAATATTGAAGAGGAACAGGAGTTATTTACCGAGGAGCCCAAGCCCCACCGCATGTCGCCGGCGCCAATATTACCTGGCGGATGGGCGATGACCCCTGAGGAGGAACGAACTGAGGCAATGGATTCTTCGAAGACGGACGAGGCCACTGTTCGCCCCGAGCATGGCAGGCATCCGGACAGGTCTCTGCATGATGTCGATGCACGGGTTGCTTCACCTGAAGTTGTTCGTGACGGGGCCGTGCGCAAGAGCGAGGCTGGAATGATAGGGGTGATTTCGCCGCCTCGATCGCCTCTTGCACCATTCCCCATGCCGTCGAGAGAGAGCCTCGGAAAGTCGAAAGGCAGTTCCTTCGACCCACCAGCGTCGCCAACGAAAACGGGAAGTAGAAGTGGCAGTGGTAATGGTTGGGTTCTGGTCAATGTGGAAAGCAAAGACCACGCCAACGGACATTCGTCCTCTCCTTTGGTGAGTCCTACGATACCACATCAAGATCGTGCTCGCAAAGCTTCACACATGAATGACAAGGCACCTATGTCGACCGCAGCCAAAGCCATCGTCGTTATCGACGCCAACGATGGCAGGGGTGCGAGGGGGAGAGCTGGTGGCTCGGGCTTACGCCGTCTCTTGTCATTTTCCCGATCTGGGAGAGGGACGGAGGAATCGAGGAATGATACACGGCTTACGCAAACGCGATCTCACGAGCTTCAGACAAACGGGCAAAGTCGAGGCAAAGACACTACGCGCCCAGGGCGCTTTCGGAACAAGCTCACGCGGCTTGGTGCTTCAGAAACCCCATCGAAACCACCAGACACTGGCAGAGTACGCGTTAATCTTAATTAATCTTTCATTCATCGTTTCTACTTTCTTTTCTCTTCCCCGCTTCGCCTTTTTCATTATCTCTGCACATTGTAAACCATGCTTTGATCTGCGATCTCCACAGGAATATCTACTCTCATTCATTCACTATTCCTTCCTTTTCTACGTTAGATGATGCCCACTTTATGTCTGCCTTTCCTTCAGGCTGGGTAACAGATAATGACTGATGACATCGTGGCGGCTCATCAGAGTCGTTTGCGTGAATGATAATCGAATTCGTTTACCCAGTGGCATTGTGAACAACAGAAATGAAGGGTTTCATGCACGTGATCTAGTCGCCTCGTCACGCTTCTGAAATCCGTACGAAACTGCTGGACGGTCCCTATGCACTTGAGAAAACCTCGAACGTCGCACCGGCGGACTGCGGTTGAGACTGGACGAACCCAGATATCGACGAGCTGCGAGGAGGGAGCTGGCCAGAGCATACCCGGAGAGCCGGCGACCTGTCAGGAGTGCAAGGTAACCGTGGGGGTAGGGACGCGGACAAGTGTCTCGTGCGTGTCATCTGTGTGGAATTAGTGGATGATGTCCCGTTTGAACCTTGTGGCTTGGGGTGGATAAAGGAACTGATCCACGACGGTTTCCGAGTGTGCTGGTTGGGAACGCTGTTCGAGGAGAAGGGGTCGATATGCTCCCGTATGCCACACGTCGCGAATGCAACTAAATACAGACATTCTGGTAGTTGCGTCCAACGCAATAGATCAGGACTGTAGAAAGTACTTGACGATAGTACCAGTAGCTGAGAAAGAAGAGAAAAAAATAGAGGACGTGTCAGTGGTATGGCATCTCTTGTACTAGTAGTATGAGGCAGCAGGTTCAAGTTGCAAAAATGCACAGGACCGCTGTAGCGGCTACATATCAACGTTCCTCCCTAATAGCCACCCGTGGCCATTCCCTCTCTTTCCCGCCTCCTGCCGTTCTCTTCCTTCCTCCTTTCATCCTACAATGCCAACATGCAGACGCAAACGTGTGGTACTCACAGAACCGTCCCATGCCCTTCTCCAGGCTGCCAAGTCAAACCCGGACAAGGAGGTTTATTATCTCCAACAAACCGGAGAGATATTTGAAACCTATGAGTACGCAGACGCACACCCCTCCTGCTCCTCTCTCGGGGCTGATTCCCACTTCCCCTCCCTGCCAATCACAGTGCCTATGCTGCCAGAATGTCTTTCTACAGGCTAAAACAATTCCAATGCGAGGTCACAGGCAAGAGCGGCCTCGACTACTTCCAGGCGCTCGAGAGCGAACAGCAAGAGGCACAAACAATGCATTCCAGGTTCCCTGAACCACTAAAAGCTGCTGTACTCAAGGCCGTACAATGGCGTATGCACCCATTTCACTTGCCTCCCCGCCATTTTAGTTGACATCATGGGTATATTCGTAGAGGTCGTGGGTCGCTTGGACCACTTGGTAGAAGCTGTCTTCGACCGATTCAAAGACCGGTATTTCGCGGATGAAAGTATGTCACGTCCGTACGCAATGTTTCATCAGCGCTGACCACTTTTTGCTCGTGGAATTAGAGGTCTTTGTTGATGTCGAAGGAGACAAGTAAGCACCTCGCAATGCTTGCCCCTCAAGTTATTTCATGTCTTTCAGGTTCTACGCAAAGGTAGTACAAGTCTATCCACGAAAAATAGACCCTGGCGTTGCGGAGTCTTCGCCCCAAAACCAAGCATCTTCCTCCACTTCCCCTCCTCAAAGCCCCCGGCCAGTCGCAGAGGACAACGTACAGATACACAAGATCGGAGGCGACCTCAAGATTACTACCAAAGAAGCTCTTGCCCGAGATGACCCACTCAAGTACTTTTACAAGATTCAGATTCTAGAAGAGCAGCACGACAAAAGTCACGAAAAGGGCAAAGCCTCTCTGAAGGACAAGGCGAAATGGAGTGGCAGGTTGATGGACGTTCAGTGTACTACTATGAGGTACGTTGACATCGTTTGCTTTGTCAAACCACACCACCTAACTTACCCCTCTCTGCCAGTCGCGACCGCCTGGCTTTCTCCAAGTCGATACTTCGAAGGTTCATTCGCGACTGCGTGGACCGCGATGCAGCTGTCGCTTCGCCTTGGACTGTGAAAGAGGCTATTGCCAAGCACTATGGCGTAGATTCCGTCATGCCGGAGGAAACTCGGAAAGGCGTCGAGAACATCAAAAAGGGCGAGATCGACAAGCGAAAGAAGATCTGGGAGGACAAGGAAGGACCGCCAACGAAGAAACAGAAAAAAATGACTGCAGCTCAAGAGGACAGGGGTAAGTTTATACTCAGTGACGCGCTCTGATATGTCTGAACGATGATCCTTGGTAAAATCTTTGTCGCCGCTGCAGAAAAGCGGGAACGCGAGGCACGGGAAAAGGCAGAAAGGCAACAGAAAGCTAAAGAAGAGGCTGAGCGACTCGCAGCGGAGAGGAAGAAAAAGAAACCTATACGCTACCCGACTGAGGACATGGATGTTCGGATCTCGGACAAGGAGAAGAAGGCAGGTGTGAAGGTGAAGAAGCCGATTCCTAGTCGAGTGCTCTTGCCATTCGGTGAAGATCAGGCTACCTTCGAGTCTTTCCTTATGGCTTGGAATTTCTTGGTCGTTTATGGGTAAGTCGGTATCAACTTCCGTGGTAAAAGCATCTGATGGGCACTACATTACAGTCAACCGTTACACCTCTCCCCTTTGACGATGGACGATTTCGAACACGCACTTCGACATTCTGTCATAGAACCACCGTGCCCTATGCTCAGCGAGATACACGCCACGCTCATTTACAACCTGCGCACTGTGCCCTTTAATCGCCATAGTGCCGTACTTTCTTTATTGCGATTGAAGGACGGTCTGGAGGAGAACCACAAAGTTTTTGGCGTCACAATCGACGAGTTGGCAGCCGCGATGGCCGATGTAGGGAATAATTGGGAACGAGTGCCACTCCGAATTCAAGACACGAGAGCTGGTTGGGAAGATGCCTTGCTTGGATGTTTGAAAGATGTAGGTGCCATGCTGTCTTCTGTTTCTCTCTTGTTGAAACATGTTGTCAGCATGCAACAGTGGAGAACTTCCCCCGCCTACGGGAGGTACTCACGGCACTGCTGTTCGCACCTGAGCCGAACGTGGAGTCGTCAACCTCTTCATCCAGCTCGCGGATCTCTAGCCCTATCTCTCATCCTCTCACGCTCGCATCATTGCCTGGCGAGCGTTATCACGCTCTTCCGCCTGCTGATCGGATTGCCATCTTGGCTTTCATGTGCAACCTCTCTGTGTCTAGCAAGGCCATTCATACCCACTTGGAATCATGCGAAGAGTCTTTAACTGCGTTACGAAAAGAAAAAATTGAAATCAATCGATTAAAGAAGCAGTAGTAAGTGCCTTGACCAAAGAAAAGAAAAGCAAAAACGTGATGCCTGTCCACAGCACCGAGGAGATGAACGTTCTCGTGGGAGAAACGGAGGCCAAGAAAGAATCCACGCCTAATGGGACGGTGGAAGATACCCCCATGCATGACTCCAGTGACCTATCTGATGCGGTATCGGAGGATGGCTCGGAGACGGCCTCTGCTACTAGCGGTCGCCAGAAAAGCTCGTCACGTCAAAAAGACCTCCGCCAGCGAGCCCACGCTCAAGCGCACGCCAAGCAAAGGGAAATAGCCCGGGCCAAGGTTGCTGCTGAAAAGCAAGCGCAAGCAGAGCATCGCCGTCTAGACGAGGAAGTCAACAAGCTTGAGCGCCGACTGGAGAGTATCGAACGAGAGTTCCGGAAGCTGCTTGGAGCCATCAGAGTTAAGCCACTGGGTAAAGATCGATTTCATAATCGAATCTGGTGGTTTGACGGCATGGGCTCTATGTCGCTTTTGGGCAGTGGAGGTGTTGTCCAGTATGGTACTGGTCGGATATTTTTGCAGGGTCCAACGGAGGTTGATCTGGAAATAATGTCAAAGAGAGAGGAGAAGGATGCCGATGCCAGGAGAGAGGAGGAGGAAGGGGAAGGTCGCTTAGCTCCTGGAGAGTGGGGAGTGTACACTGAGCCCGAGGAGGTAAGGATGGCGCACATGACTGATCCATGAGCAACTGACGAGTTGGTGCCAGGTGGACGAGTTCGTGGCATGGCTGAACCCGAAGGGAGTCCGAGAGCTAGCGCTCAAGAACGCATTCACAAAATGGTGGAACCACATTGCACCAGGGATGCGTAAACGTTTATCGGTTCGTCTTGTTGCACACTTGTATGGTGCGTGTCGGCTGACTACTCACTGTAGGATCTGAACGTCAGCGCCAAACTTCCTGAAGCACGCCGCTCTACCCGCGTAAAAACCGCAATAGGACATGATATCTCGCGGGAGCTATACATGATGTGGACAAACCGTCGAGCTGTTAATTCATCCTAAGTAGTAACGTCAGGATGGTTGCAAGGTTTTTCGGTCGGGTGAGGGAATTATTAGAGAGCATGGTTTATTCGATGGTACTATTGGTTTGCACTCCATACAATGCACTATTCCGCAAGCATCCTATTTATCTATAGTACCACAGAAAAGTCGACGTTCTCTGGCTAGATCAGCGTTAACGAAATGAACTGGGCTGGGTTTAACTTTATTTACGCAAATCTAATGAGAAGGGTTGCTGTCGGCATTTCCCGAGTTATCGTTTCTCGTAAGTTGATAGAAGTACTGATGCCATGTCAGACAGTACTTCTCCATCAACTTGTGAGTAGGATCGGTCGCTCAAGCTTAGGCCTTTGTCTTATCAACTGCAGGGACATTCGAGTGGATCTTTGCCTTTACGAGATTTTACGCAATGGCCCGTACAACGGACACGAATTTTTTTCCGGAGCTTGCGACTAATCCGTACTAGCTATAGTATATATGTTCCCCCATAACCGTTTCGCACTCAGTGAGGCCTTGAGGATCATCAACCGAATTCTTTCTCTTATAGCCAACGTTGAGTTGCTACTTGTTTTGAGCACCTCAAACCACCCAACCATTCATATTGTTGTCCAAGGTCAAATAAATGACCTCTCTGCCGACCTCGTTCCCTTACGGCTCCGCATCCAGTGCGTATAGCGTACGGGATGCATTTATCTCATGCAAGTTTCCCTTTGCAGTTGCTACTAAAGTACTATCAGCTTACGCACCTTCAACAGATCGCCGTTCACAGTACTATGCTAGTTCCAGTGTGCAGCCGTTCGACTTGTCCAGTGAGTTGTCCGATGATGACCTGCAGACCTCGGAACTGGCACAGCCCCGTGTTGACAATACGTTGGCGGAAAGACACGCTCAGCAGTCACAACGTCGAGAAGATGATTCTATTTCACTCGATACATCCGTGGGGGAGTGTCAGAGGGCCGTCGGCACTCTACCCCTAACATCTCCTTGCCTGCTCAATTTCTCCTCTCACCACTCCGACTCGGATCCAGCTCGCCGAATGCAGATGGATTCAGCGGGAACGCGACCCAGTGGTCGTGAAACTACTCCTCTATTGAGGAAAGCTGCTTCATTTTCTTCTCAGCCTCGTTCAGTATCGGTCGGTCATGTGGATTATAAATCCTTGAGCCTCCCAGAGATCCACAGCGGCCTGTCCCAGAGCTCATCCCCAGTCTCTCCCGGGACGGCAGTCGAGTATCATTATGGCGGGAAGAGCACCTATGGACAAACAGTGAGCATTCACAATTCCAAAGGTGCCTTTACAAGCCAACATTAATACTGGTGGTATTCAGCTATTCAACTGTATCGCAGTCCTCTTAGGAATCGGCATGCTCTCTGAGCCACTGGCATTTGCATACGCTGGATGGTTCTGGGGCACAGCGCTCATTATCTTCTTTGGAGTCGTCACCTGTTACACGTGAGTCTTGCTCGATCTTCCATGGACTCGTCTGATGCGCGGCATCTAGTGCCAAGTTGCTTACTCGTGAGATTTTACTGGACCCCCGCTTGCGCTCCTATGCAGATATTGGTCGCAAGGCATTTGGCCCCAAGTCCTCCTTGTTGACAAATAGCTTGTTTTGTCTTGAGCTCTTTTCTTTAAGGTACGCATGTCGTTTCGTTTCTGCTTTCACTCACAGCTTTATTAAAATAACTTTACAGTGTCGTTCTTGTCACGCTAGCCGCTGATTCGTTGCACGGCGTCTGGCCTGCGTATTCCGCCAACACGTACAAAGTATTCTCAGTATTTGTGTATGTGCTTGTATGCAATACTTTCTCAGCACCACACTCATATCCTTGAATGACGCAGTCTGGTGCCAACAGTATTCATGCCCTTGTCCATACTCTCCTTCACATCGCTTCTGGGCATTACCTCTACTCTCCTCATCATAGTGGTAATATTCATAGATGGATTTTCGAAACCAGACAGTCCAGGAAGCCTTTGGATCCCAGCACAAACATCATTATCTCCAGGGACTCCCGGGGAAGTTGGGGTGGCGTTTGGATTGCTCATGGCTGGAGTAGGTGTTTTCACATTTGTCGCTTCTGCTCGAACTTACCTCTTTCGCCAGTTCTCGGGCCACGTTGTCATACCCTCGCTGGCTCGCGACATGATAGACCCATCTCAATTCAATCATATGGCTAATTGGGCGTTTGTGAGTTTACTATATTTGTCTGAAGAGTTCATGACTGATATTTCGGAAGACGATCGCAACCCTTGTATATGCCATTATTGGCTACGCTGGCTACCTAATGTTTGGGTCGTCAGTGAGCGATGAGGTGAGGAGGGGTGACTCAACTCCGTGACGCACCAGCTCAAGGAAGTGTGGTAGATAAGCAAAGATTTATTAGCAACTCCCGGATATAATGTCAGGCTAAATCAGCTGGCGATGTGGTTGCTCGTCGTCACTCCTTTGTGAGTAGACCCCTTGCATGATCATCTTTATCTGATGATTTTACATCTAGATCAAAATTTGCACTGAGCACAAGACCCGTATGTGTTGTCACTGTCTGCGATGTAATCCACCAATCACGTCCAACTTCAGCTCAACATCGTTCTTGAATATCTGCTGGGCCTGGAATCAACTACCCGACCAAATTCCGTCGAGGATGGCAAAGGAACGATATCGCCGAAGGGTCACCACCTAAGAAATCGAATCATTGTGGTCATCGAGCGTATCATGGTGCCTGTCATGTCGATCGTAGTTTCCATCGCCGTCCCGCAGTTCAGCTCCCTGATGGCATTCCTGGGGTCGTTCTCTGCGTTTGTCATCTGCGTCATTGGTCCGATTTCAGCAAAAATCGTGATGACTGGGCGATGTCAATGGCATGATGCTGCGTTGTTGGGTATTTCGACTCTGATGGCGGTCTGGGGTACGTTTTCGGCGTTCTGGACCGGGTGAGCTGCAAACAAGTACGAATATTGGTCGAGCAAGGATTTTCTTTCTTCACGTAAATGTAGATTCATCACCACAGCACAAGATGATACAGACGATAATTGGCATATCGCCTGCAGTTTTGACAAGCTACATGAGATATCAGGGATGTAAATTGTAGCTATTTTGTTTGTACGGAATGTGCAATGACCTTTGCTAGTTCTATGATGGCTGATGAGTTGAATAGTTCGAGAGAAGTGGAATGAGAGCACACTCACGAGGTAGCTTGACGTTTTCTCGGATAACCACAGATTCTATTTGGTTATCCGGGTTGGGAGGGATCCCTACAACACCACCGTCAACAGCCCATCCCTGTTTTGCAACCCAGGCGTCGAGCTCTGGCCCTGATAGATCGACATATGTTCCCAGTCTCTCCAACCCTATTCGGGTGAAAGTAGCCTTCACTGCACGTGCAGCGACCTCCCGGATGGCATCCTCGAAGCCCACACACTCGATAGTATAGTTCTCTCTCAACGACTCCAGCTGTTCGGACTTGTAAAAAGTCCAGAACGCAGGGAAACGGCACTGATGAAGGAGATCGTAGAGGTTTGTGAGCATGGGAAGCAGGGTTGGAAGAGGGTCGGGTTCGTCAGTGTTGACAGAGGGCGGTCTGTCGTCTAAGAGGGATATGCAGAGGTTGAAATCGGGAAAGGGCTCGGCAGTCAGAGCTTTTAGAAGGATGTTAACCACTACATCTGGGTTGAAGAGGTCGGGATTAAATTGGTAGCTGCTAGGCGGTTAATTTCAAGCAAGGATCCCGAGAGATAATGGCCTACAGTTTGAGAATAGCAAGGTTAGCGAGACAATCGTACTCCTCGCTTCTGATTTGATGGTAGAGGTAATCCTCAAGGATCCCAACATTAGATGGGTTATAACGGTCTGGAAATCACCGTCTAAGGAATTGACAATAAGTCTCACCAAACTTAACGCACCGACACCTGATACAAGGTTTTCAATCAGCTCCGTGCGCGTGGGTGGTGTTAGCCATTCCACTGTTGCTGAGGCCATTTCTTTGTCGATCCAAGTGCTGGCAGTGGTCGAACTTGAAGGTCACAAAATCGTGCTAAGACCCCGGAACTCTATTTACCTTCCGTGTCGTGTCTTCAACACGGACATCCCAAGTAAACGTCCTGGTCCACTCCATAACAGCAGGAATTTGTGCGCCGCCGTCACAGGCTATCGTTGGTGGTAAACTTGATGGATGAGCGAAGCCCTTCATACACCACGACTTCCGACAAATAGCACTGGAGTTCAACCTCTAGCAGTTCAAATGATGGACATCGACGAAGATCGTCAGCTGGCTGCAACTGTGGATGTAGACAGGGCCAATTCACACGACGAACACGATGCTATGCCACTAGATCGTACCCCACAAGACATACCATCTCCACCAGTAGTCAATGGAATGTCATCGGAAGGCCCTGTCGAAAAACAGGAGACATTGCGACCTAAACCGAGTTACCGCGCAAAGTTCATCCTGAGTGGACACGCGATGGCCATATCCTCCTTGAAGTTCAGTCCGGATGGCACCTTGCTCGCATCTTCCGGTGCGTTTTTACACATCTTATCCCTGTTGATCTCTATGACAAGGTATTTATGGAAGCAAGCCGCCGACAAGCTAGTCAAAATCTGGGACGCATACACTGGTGAAATCTTGAAAACGTACGAGGGACACCATGAAGGTGTGAACGATGTTGCGTGGTCCAGTGACGGAGAATTTCTTGCATCAGCATCGGATGACAAGTCGATTATTATCTGGAGCATGGAACTGGTAAGTGGGTGCCCAGGTTGATTCATGTTCACTCTCCCCATTCCCAATTACACCAGGAAAACATTGCTAAAACACTCCGCGGTCATACCAACTTCGTTTTCTGTGTAAACTTCAACCCGAGATCAAATCTTTTGGTCTCTGGAGGGTATGATGAGACGGTACGCGTCTGGGATGTGGCTAGAGGTAACCCGTCCTCTCATGGAAAGCGCTTGCGTATGGTTCAGTTCACTGCCTTCCAGGGAGATCGTTGAAGGTGTTACCTGCGCATTCTGACCCCGTGACGGCTGTTGGTTTCAATCACGACGGCACACTCATAGTATCATGTTCCATGGATGGATTAATGTAAGTAAAGCTGTTCATAAGCTCGATTGGATGACTAATTTCATCACCTCAGTCGAATGTGGGATTCTGACTCAGGACAATGCCTAAGGACCCTGGTGGACGATGATAATCCGATCTGGTTCGTGTGGCGATCACCATGGATGTCAGTTTCTGACTGTCGTTGGTGCAGCTCCCATGTGAAGTTCTCCCCGAATTCAAAATTTATACTGGCAGCTACACAGGACTCCACGATTCGGCTCTGGAATTACCAGAATTCGCGCTGTGTGAAGACGTATACTGGACACGCCAATCGCACCTATTGTCTTATCACATGTTTCAGTACAGCCAAAGGTCACTATGTGGTGAGTGGGAGCGAAGATTCAAAAGTCTACATCTGGGATTTGCAGAGCCGTGAGCTCCTGCAGGTTCTCGAAGGCCACAGGGGTACGTTGTCTTGTTTCGTTGGTTGCAGTAGATGGCGGTCTCACACTCATAGTGTACAGACGTAGTCTTGGCCGTGGCGGTGAGTGCTTCTTGAACCATCTTCACAAATACATCGGCTAAGTGACTGCGGAATAGACCCATCCAGTGCACGCAATCATCGCATCTGCGTCAATGGAGAAAGATCTCACGATAAGGCTGTGGTATGATGAGTCGTAAGGACTTCGTAAGGCAGTGGAACACTTGGGGTCAGTGCCACTGGGCACTTGCCTTTTAATTGGGCGTGGACACACTCTTCGAATGTTCCGGCCGCGTATGAAGAGATGTCGGATCATTGTGAAGTACAATAAAAAGTTCATAAGTGCATAGAGAATTGGCGTGCATGCCTCTCTAAAAACAAGGTGGCTGAGACCCCAATAGAAAGTGCCAGCAGATTCCACTGACTCAACATCAATTCAAACTCCGCTCCGTCAAATTATATAAACCCCCCTTATCGCGGCGCTCTTCAGTCTTGCCCGCTATAATCTACCACACTCGTAAACCACACGCCTCTACGTGAGCATTCTCGTCGTGCGATCAAATAATCTCACATTTTTACACTCACTGACGCCAACAGCATGCAAATTTTTGTGAAGACCTTGACCGGCAAGACGATAACCCTCGAGGTGGAGTCTTCGGACACCATCGACAACGTTAAGGCTAAGATTCAAGACAAGGAGGGGTAAGCAGCCGGGTAAACATCGCCATTGCATCGTGACATTGATCATTCTTGTGCCACAGTATCCCTCCCGACCAGCAGCGTCTTATCTTCGCTGGTAAACAGCTTGAAGATGGTCGCACTCTTTCGGACTATAACATCCAGAAGGAGTCGACTCTCCACCTTGTCCTTCGTCTCCGTGGAGGCATGCAAATTTTCGTGAAGACCTTGACTGGAAAGACAATCACCTTAGAGGTGGAGTCTTCTGACACGATCGACAACGTCAAGGCTAAGATCCAAGACAAGGAGGGGTAAGTAGCCTGGTGCATATCTCTATTACATCGTGATGTTTAGCTTTCTTGTGCCACAGCATCCCTCCCGACCAGCAGCGTCTTATCTTCGCTGGCAAACAGCTTGAGGATGGTCGCACTCTCTCGGACTATAACATCCAGAAGGAGTCGACTCTCCACCTCGTCCTTCGTCTACGTGGAGGCATGCAAATATTCGTGAAGACCTTGACTGGAAAGACAATCACCTTAGAGGTGGAGTCTTCTGACACGATCGACAACGTTAAGGCGAAGATCCAGGACAAGGAGGGTATCCCACCCGACCAACAACGTCTCATCTTTGCCGGGAAGCAACTTGAGGACGGTCGCACCCTCTCCGACTACAATATCCAGAAGGAGAGTACCTTGCACCTTGGTAAGTTTCCCTCAGTTGGTCACACGGAACATGTGCTCATGGCCACATACAGTCCTTCGTCTGCGTGGTGGATGTTGATTCATCTTTATGTCGCCTCTTGTATCATTGATAACGTTGCCGTCGTCTTGTATTGTTAGAGCATATCGCCATCTTGCTTAATTCAAGATGTGAATTGATGTAGGACATGTTGCCAGGACTAAGAAACAAATCTGATGGCAGATGTTGCAAGCATTCAAAGCAAGTTATTGAATTGCAACTACTAAATTTTTTATCCCAAACGACGTGGGAGGTGAGGGTGTCTTGACGTCTCCTGCAGGTTCAAAGGTCTTGCATGCCTTCGCCCTTAATCCCGCTCTTCCGTCGTCTCTTCCTCTTTCGCATGGCCGACGGTAGAGCTGTAGCTTCGTCTTCATCATCCCGCTTCCGTTTTTCGCCCGTAGCGTTATCTGGCAAATTAGAAACCCTGCTGCCAACAGCCGGGACAGTTCCTGACGGCCTTCTGGTATTGGCTGATACCGTTTTTTTCTTGACACTCAGGGGGTTTGGACCCTTGGGACCCTTCTTTCGACGCAATGGGTCGCGTGGATTCTGAGCGGAGAGGGTAGCACGCTCTGCATTGCTTGGTCCGAGTGCCTGTTCTTCGTTCTAAGTCAAACGCAAATTAGCATCTGAATCACCAAGATCTAGCGCAAAACCTAGCGCAAAACCTACCTGTCGCTTGGTTTTCAGTGTTATGTCGCTTGGAGGTTCAAGGACCATGACCGCCCGATTGATGTGGACAATCGGTACGGCGGGTATCAGTCGAAGTTTGGCACGAAGCGGTTGTGATTGAGCCGCTATGACATAGCGGTGCTTATTGGAATCGCCTGCAGATTTGTCTAGGGCAAAATTTGACTGACAACGAGATACTTACCAACCACACTTGCTAGACATTCGTCACCAAGTATCGCTTCTCTGTGATTACATTTCCTGCGTTCGAATGATTTTGCGAGGTCAACGGTTGCCTGCTGCGACTTTCCCTGCAGATAGAGTTCGTGAATGCAGCACTGCGTGATCACTGGTTGCGGTCGTTAGCCAAACCTGCGGGAACTCGAAGCGATAATGACAATCACTGGGTTTAACATTCCCTTGGAGCACGGTGCTGAGCTGCTTTTGCAAGTCTGTCTTGGCCTCCGTGGCCAGTCTGCATATCTCTGAGTCAACTAGGCGCGTATGAGCTCGAATTGAATGGAGATGGTAGGAACTTACCTAGAACTTGGTAAGGTTGGCGAAACCCAAAGGATAGGCCGTACAACGACATGAGTTTCCGGTAGGTTTTCGCCCTCTTTTGCCTCATGATGGGCGCTATCGGCAGCTTTCTTGAATGGAAACTCTCTGAAGTAATGCAAGAGCTGCCAGATCAAGTAACTTACTGGTTGGTTGTTTGGCTTTGTTGTCCAAGAGCCTCTGCCAGTAACTCCTGCTTCCATTACGCATCACGCTCACTTACAACATGAACTTCGTGCGGTTTCTGGGCATCTTGTCAATACTGACGAGGTGATTTTTATCTGTTGTTGCATTCAAGACAGCTTGCCATATCATGATTTTTTCACTTTACCCAGCACGGCGCTTTGCCTCGACCTCGTTGGACAAGTACAATGGAATGACCTCTGTCCCGGTGGGTGTTTGTTTCCACTCCACTATAATCGCTAATCCCAAAAGGACAAAGGCTATGAAACGCTTGGCCCCACCAAAGTGATCCTCGACAAGGGTCGATACTCCGGCCGCGTAACCCGGGGTGGGAACTTCTCAATGTAAGTAGTATGTCTCCATGTATCATGGTCATTGCTGACACCTTGTAATACTAGACCAGACGTGAACTCGGGAACATACATCCTGTCCGTGCTCTCACACGACTATGTATTTGATCAAGTACGCCATTTCCCACCATTTCCCGCTTTCTACTGATCCCGATTGTCCCGTGAAGGTACGCGTAGATATCTCGGACTCTTCTCAACCACCAGACATCAAGTCCTACATAGTCGGAACGCCCTTGACATCCTCTGCTTCGGTATCCCTACCATATCCGGTCGTTCTGACGCCCCGACAGAAGAACAACTACTTCAAGCCACGCGAGTCGTTCAACCTGTTGGGCATGTTCCAGAATCCAATGATCATGATCATGATGCTAACTGGGCTCATGATGCTTGGGATGCCATATATAATGGTAACTCTGCCAATTGAATCGCTGGACACTTTGTTCACCTCGATTGGTAGAAAAACCTGGACCCACAAACTCTCGAGGAACTCAAGGGACAACAAGCGCAGATTGCTAACTTCCAAAGCTCCTTGCACGACGGGGACATCAAGTCCGGGTACGTCGACATTATATTGATTGATACACATGCTGAACTGCAAACGAGTAGACTTTCGGCGCTGCTGGCTGCGGAGGAGGAATCAAAAGCTTCAGCAATGGGTGCAAGACCTCCGGTAAACGGATCAACGATGCAGCAGCGGAAAGTTGGCAAGGGTAACAGACGGCGATGATGTAGACTAGGTACCCCGCGTCTGTTGCATTTTTATATAATATTCGGTTTCTCAGGACGCATCTCGAATGTCAACGTCCCTGAGTTGGTTCACTAGCTGCCAGCACCAAGCTAGCACTACTATAAACTCGGAAGGCTACGATTCACGAACACCTAACAAGGACAGAAGGCATGTAGGGAAGTGATTCGAGCTCGGCTCCTGTCAAGCCAACCGATCTGGTGACTTGGGCTGAGAGTTGGGTCGAGAAAGGGGCTGATCTCCTGCTGAAATGTCGGGGTACTCGAGAATGCGATGGAGAGCAGCATTCCTATCAATACATGAGCTAGATGTATTGCATGTCAGCCTACGATCGTACCTCTGTTTAAACCGAGTGACTATAGCCTGAGGGTTGTGTAGATACGCCTGGGATGTCTCCATGCTGGTGCTAGGGTTATTCACGTCCTCAGCAATTATGCAAGCCTCATGAATATTCTGGCGCACTGGTCATCTGAAGTTGACGCTACTTCTAGGACATACATGTTGTCATTCCTGTTAGCGTCCTCGTCCGCACCAGCTCCTGGTGCGGGCAAAACTTTCATGCCAGATAGAGCCAGTTGACTAGAAGTGCTCTCGACAGTCGGTCTAGTGGGGTTGGCGGGATCATGATTGAGCACAAGCACGTGTTCGTCGGGATGCCGGGGTAGCAGCGATAGAGGGGAATCGTCAGCGTAACGATATTCTATGTCGGCGTGTGCCAGCGCGCCGGGACTTTGACTATTCTGAAGAGAGGTGTGTGCGACGATAATATAATATGGTGGTTCAGAAGAAGCCATGGCGTAGATTGGACTAAATAATTCGTGACAGAGCAAGTACTGAGCAGAAAGCAGTCACGCAAACCACTCTTGGCAGAGGCTCTGAGGGTCCGACCTTGCAATGTTCACAATCCTACCAGGATCCTCTACATCATCGACCTCCATGTACGGGACTGTTGCAAGGGTAAAGCATTTAACAGTCTTCAAAATTTCGGAGGAACTCAAAAATACTACGAATTGCCACAGTGATATCGATTCGGACTGTATCATATATATGTTACCGGTCGACCCCGTCAAGCTGCAGAGTCACAATTCTCGTCGGTTCCTGCGGGCTTGATCGGGTTTCGAAAGCAAAGGAACTACCTTTTCATCCACCGGTCGTGATTGCCATGGCTTGAGGTTACAAGTCTGGGTATTCATAGCTACCAGTCTGCAGCCCCCACTCTAAAGTTCATTGTCCGATTAGTACCTAGGCCTGTCCCTTGCAGTCGGCGCGAGCCAAGCTCTGAGAAATGTTTATTTTCTCAAAGTCTGTGGTCCAAGTCAACTAACTGACCAGTAAGTCCTCTCCAGTGCTACCCTCTCCGAGTCGTTCGAGTTACTGCACGTCGAAGTGCTGACGATAATAAGGAGTCCCTCGATGGTCATAACGATGAAATGGCTCACTAGGGATGCACCCCTATTTTAGAGTGATACCTAGCCTATGTCGCATAATCTGGCTCGTGTCTTCAAGCACCCGAGAGGCGCTCTTGGTCCATATGGGAGTGATCGCAGTGAGGGCTGCACATTCTGGGCTCTCGCTCATCATGAGGCTGTTATACGGACGCTTGTCGGTGTTTGGAATCTCTAGATAGCTCAATACCGTCCTAGCAACCCACAGCCCTCGCACCAGACACAGTTTGGCTGGGAAGTTGCCCACATGTTTGGAATGTAGACATATACTGCTCGATCTTGTACGTACGGTATCTGCTGTGGATACCGTTTTTTGTCGAGTCTCTATTATGATGGTTGGCCCTTCGTGATCGAGTATCATCAATTGCGAGGCATAGCTAGGCCTGTAGTCAGTGTGTCTGACGTTCCCAAAGAAAACGTGCAATGAAAATGTTGGTTCTGTTATTGCAGGTGTGCCGCCAGAGAACTCATACTGAATTAAATACAGGTGTATCTCATTCCATGGATATTTTTTCATGGAAAAAGGAGTGACTTGGACAACTTCAACTGAATGATATTGATAGGATGAATCGCGTGCGGTTATCTCTAGGGCTGGATTTATTGCACGAATTTGCGTATGACAGCAATAGCAAGGTCCTGCATGCCGAACGGTGAGATAAAAATAGTGAATGTGCATTTCAGCTTACGATGACCGTGTCAGTCAAGCTGATGCGCCTCTTCCTACTAACGCTGTGGCCGAGAGCGTGAGGGTGGAGCGCTGCATCAATGATCACAGCGGTTTCGTCCTGCTCATATATGGTTGGCTTTACCTGCTGTCAGACGCGCCGTGTCTATCTGGAACAACTAGGTGGCCTACAAGTGAAATTCGACTAGATTGCTCATGTCCAGAGGTTTGCCATGTGTCATTTGAAAGACGGTCATCGACTGTCCTCTTGAGGTGCATGTCTATCAACTACAAAAGTTATTCCGGTAGGGGGTGAACCTACCATGAGCTTGTCTTCGACGACATGCGAGTGCGAAGAAGATAACCCTGAGGCCCGCTGGAAACGGTTACGTGGACGAACTACTTTAGGCATATATGATTGCTTTTGAGCGAGAACAAGGGAAAAAGAAGGGAGGGGGATGTCTCGAGAGCGCATTTCAAGGAGAGGGATATAAGAGCAGGCAGGCAGCAAAAGGTGCTCAAAGTTCGGACAAGAACCAGAGGTGAAAAAAAGCGGAGAAAGGTCATGTAAAAGGGAAGGATAGTGCCGAGCAATCTTGGACCCTGAAACGGAATTTCATACTTGTAAGTGCGACATTCCTCTTACAGACTTTGCCGTTCTCTGGATTCGGATATGATCAAGACGACTCGAGTCACTCTGCTTCCACGGATTCAATTGCTAATATTGCCGTGAGCGTTCTTTTCCATGAACCAGTGTTCTGAGTCCGTTTCGCTGTCAACAGAAATATGTGAGATTGGTTGGAGAGGTTTTTACGCCAACTGACATTCAAATCCGTGCATCCTTCTTCCAAGTCATATAGGTTGTACTCGGCGCACAACCCAACATTATCTTCAAGGCTCACGAACCTAAAGAGGAACGTCAGAATCTGACCAAACCTGCTAGCATAACAGAGGACAGTGCAATATCGTCGCAAAGTGCTGGCTCATGAAACTGTGCTTCGTCCTCAAAAATTCCGTCCCCCACAGCAATTACTTTGCGGCGCACTGCACCCAGACACCCAAACCAACCCTCGCCCTCAACTTTTCATGCGAACGTGACGTGACGTGATAGAATGACCAAATTCGTACGTCACGGTCACGCACATTGGCACCAGTCATCCGAGCCCATCGACGATATTGAACTCATGAGCTCAACAACGTGTGGCCGCTCGTGCCAATGTTCATCAACACCAAGCCTTTCAAATCCATAACGTTTGATGGTATCAAGACCGCCCCCTTCAACGCATGTCCCCCATGAAGCAAAATAACCAGCCAGTCCACGCTTTGCCTCAAGAGAACAATGAACTAGCCAAAAAATAATCAGACTCACAGAATATATCCCTACGCTGAGCGTAGTCGAAATGAGGTCGAAAAGCTGCTTGCCACCGTGCGAGACCACCGGGTAATCACCGTACGGCCTATGGTAGTGACTTCAAGACCATCGAGTGGCGCGTCGAGGCTGGGACAAGCTCTTAAAACTGCAAGATTCTCTACATCGAAGATAAGTCAGAGAAGTTGATGATATTTTGACCATGAAAATTGGCGTGGTTGCTGTCCGGTTGATCGCGAATGGCCTTCATGAGTCGGCCTGTGAGCCTATCCACTAAAATCTTCTGTAGCAAGTCGCAAGAATCGTGCTGTGGAAGCAAGGAAATAACGCATTGTGGATCGTAACTCTGTCGGTGACCTATGGACCCTCGATCCTCAAGGCTACACCGTTGACTGTCGTCAAGAGTTGATTCACTGTACACTTGAAGGGCCAGTGAAGCGTCCGTGAAGTGAGTTTTGAGTTTTTGTCCTTGTAAAAAATGACTTGGGCTGGCCTACTAGTATGTGACCACTAGTGCAGACAGCCGCAGGTGGAGACTTGTGGGTTGAAATTTTGCAAATGTCATCGATTCGGGTCGCGTGCATGCAAGTCCACAAACAAACACTCCCTCTCAGTTTTCCCTCAGCTTCCGAAGAGGTCTCTCAAAGCCCAAAAACAATACTTATTTTACTCGTTTTATTTTCGCGGCTCAATTTGCGGTACAGGTTGCCACCCTATAGCTTTATTGAAGAACAGCAGCGAACCTCCACAACCTCCAAGATGGTCGAGCCATCCACTCGACCGTAGCGAGGCCCGAATTTAGTGAACCTTTTTGTCAGTCAACAGGCACCTAGGCTACTTAATGTATGTATTTTCGGTGGGGATTCTCTCGCTTTCGCTCATTCGCTGACAAGTCATTGATTATCATATCCATGCCATCGCCATATCCATGCTATCGCCCTGCATTGCCCACCCGATTCTCCTTTATCTGTCGCTTCGAAGATATTCAGCCATGCCCCATTGATTTCTTGGGGAGTGGCGGCATAGACAAGAGGCCAGCGGATGAGTATCTTTCATCCATGGCTATTTTTCAGCTTCGATCTATCCGAGTCCGGGCTGTCCCCCATCTTTTCTACACGATATGTTCCAACACACTCCCAGAGCTGTAGGAGAACCTACATACACTATACTTGTGCCATCCTCGTCAGGACATTGCCACCTGTGCTACCATATTTTAATGCTCCTTGCGAATAAAACCATTGTTGTCTTTTCTCCTGCTGCTCCGTATCGTTGATATCAGAGCTCGTGGACGAAGTGACCATGGCCATTTTGTACGGTACTGCACTAAGAATCGGCTTACTAACGTGCAAAGTGTAAAGTTACGTAATCTTGCACTCTCGAATGTGGAGGCCATCATCAAGAGCCAGGCTCTTCTTCTGGATTTCGGAGGCCTGCTATGCCTTGCTAATTATCATCACAGCATGCTTCTTCGCCATTTCATGTTTTGCGTTACTCGAGCAAGCTGTGAGAACCGCTCCTAATCGTTCTTGGTCGAATAACTGGGATACAGTGAACATAGGCGCGACATACTTATTGGTGGTCGGTATCTACTTTTTCAATCACTCTGTGCTCCGTGGCTGAGTGGCCTGATCTTGGACTCCAGCTTATTCTGTCCATCGCAATTTGCATCAAGCGTCGCATTGCTGTTCGGAGGAGATTACAACGGATATCGACAGCACAGAACGGAATTAACAGAAGTGATGCTCCGAAGGCAAGAATAATTCGAATGATTTGGGTGGTCGATGTTCTCATATTTTTTCCAGCCTGTTCACGAGTACATCTCGCAAGAGTTTGCCCGCTCGTGTTTAGTCTCCTATGAGTGTCAACCACGGGATACGATCCATGCTGGTTGGGGCAGACCAGGGACAGAAAATGGTGGCACTCGATTTCGACGTACTTTACTTGATACCATTGCTGATATCGGTCCGCACCCATATTCTTTCGAAGTGAGAGTTTTCCCTGACTAATGCACAGATGCCCGAGCGCACCTAATCATACCCAATCTCCCTCCTTTGAAACCACATTCTCGCATGATACATCATTTCCGATATATCCTTCCCCTCTTTCCCAAGGACGACGAGGGACTAACACCTCTGCATTATTATGACTCTGCCATACAGCTTGCGCGTACTTCAGATAGGGAACCAAACGAAGACGAGTTTTTGCTTGGTCTCCAAGCGGCCGACGAGATACGCAAGATGTAAGGCTTGCATAACATTTCCCGCTACTTTCAACTAAAATATAATTGACTTGTTTAGCTTGAACGACTGTCGTATCGAGATGCTCGAGGAGTCCAGAGTACAGCTGAACGTTCCTCCTTAATCTATCACTTCATAGTTGATGCTCTTGACGCCCTACGTAGTAGCTAACTTGCACTGGTTATCAACATTTACAAATGCCCTTTGACGTACACCCCTGTCGCCTCTTGCTGGAACCCCACGCTTTCCAATGACCGGAAACTTTCAGAATCCCAATGCCATTCTTCCAGCGCCGAAATTCCATGCTTTTTGCCAGTCCCCACGAGCGCAATTCAAGCTAGCTAGGGATCAAAGTGAAAGAAATCTTTTGCAATTACTTCGCATACGGACTGTAATCCTCTCTTGTATCAAGCTTGCACCTTCTGCAACACTCAAGATTAATGGGATTAATAAACATAGCTCAAATCGCGGGTTTCGTCGCCACACACGCCATGCGGGCTTGTTGGCTCCTTGGCCTTTTTTTTAAGTCGCATTGCATTGCAAAAGCGTCCAGTCTTACTTGCGGAACTAGCAGGGTGAAAAGAGTGATGCATCACCAATGTCACAATCACCATACGACAACATAGACACTACGATAAGAGAATCGATGGAATTCACCCTCAGTGATTCTAGTGTGATGTTCCAACAACTGGCGTTAGAACACGAAGACCTAGGAGCATGCCAATTAGGTTTCGTTACTCGTGAGCATGATGCGCTTACTTGGTCCTCGAGTTTGCTGGGTGTGCGTGGAGCGGGGTAATTTAGCTCAGCCAGGTGTTTCCTTGAAGAAAACACAGGATGTGAATAACGCAATTCATCACAGACTTCATACGTACTTCATCGCGGTCATCATCGGTGGAGGACCTAGAGGAGAATTTTCAACTTGAAATGATTGTCTCGAAAACAAGGTGTACTGACCACACAGGAGAATCTTGATATCATCACTTGAAGGGGGCAAGTACCCCTCAATGTGCTCTTTTGAAACGAAACCAACACCACCAGTCCAGACCTCTGGAGCATTGTTGAGAACGTAATGAAGAGTGAAGCGATGGGGGTGCTTCGCTGCGAGAGCGTCGAGTTCCTTCTTGAGAAGAATGTCCTCGAGGTTGACATTCGCATAAATCAGGCTCAGTTTCGTCCTGTCGGCGGGGTTCTTCAAGGCGGCTCTGATGATCTGGAGCATGGGTGTTATGCCCGTACCACCAGCAATCATGCCAATGTGGCGGGATAGAGTGGGGGTATACTTAAAGAAGCCCTTGGGTCCACGGATCTTGACCTTGTCACCGATTTTGAGGAGCGAGACGTAACGCGAAATGTTGCCTTTCTCATATGACTAACAAGGTGTCAACGAACGAAGGCTTTGGGAAGGAGTGGGAGACACATGCCTTGATCAAGAGGTCAAAGTAACCAAGGTCGTCGTCGCTACTCGTGGGTGTGTAACTCCGCATGATTTCCTTGCCATTGATATCCGCTGAAATGGAGATGTGTTGACCTATGGGTAGACCGAGGACGTCGTCTGGGCGAGGCAAAGCAAAACGGTAACTATGGACGCGTGGCTGTCACTTCATAGCCCTTACAACGACCTAAAGATCAGACACTCACATAGCAGTGTTGGGCGACACTACAATTTTTTCTTGCAGAGAAAACTGCTGGAATTCTTTGGGGTTAAGCACTGGCTTGCGTTCTGCATCAAGTCGACCAACGTCAGTGCTAGAAACAATGGCGCATGAGCAAAAACAGACTTGACGACGCGAACTTGGCGTAAATGATAGTGCTGCTGGCGATGGCCAATGCCAATGCGATAAGTTGCGTGTATCCGATACCCATTGTCGTCCCGGCGCTATCTTGTGCTGAGATGTCCTTGACACTGACAGGTTCGAGTCCAATAAGTATCAATCGAGAAACGTCGTAGCCTGCTGCCTTGAGTTTGGACTGAAGAACGTAGGAAGCGAACCAGAGAACCGCAAAGGTAGAAAGGAACGAAAAGACGAAAAGAAACTGGTCGCGGTTCATCTTATATGTGCTGAAGCGAAGTACAAATAAGTTCGCGTTATGTACTCTCAAAAGCTTCCGAACGCTGGTCCCGCACTGACGTACTGTCCGAATCTGAATTACCACCATCGAATGAAACAGTATGTATGTAGCGCCGACATGCGGCCTTGGCCTGAAGTCTAGTATGACGAAGACGACACGGCCAGGCTGAAGCTGAACAGGTGTAAAGTCACGACTTGGGCGCCCAGACCAGCTCATCAAGAGACACCCCACTGACAAAGATGGGATAATGCTCATACTTGAAATTGTGCGGTATAGTGACGATACAGCAGTCATGGGAGTGGCATCGCAGAGAGCGATTTGGACGGAGCAAAGCTAACCTGACTGACCGATGAGGCTAGCCTAGGAGGGGGGAAAACACTAACGTATCACTCAGCAACCACGATGCATTAGTGCCGCGAAGATAGGCCACGGTACACAAACTACATGATAAGGGCAATTGAAATGACACTCAATGTCCGGCGGACAGGCAAATGCCGAAGTGACGTGGAATACTAGAGGTGGAGAAGTTTCATATCGCAGGTGCCAGACCATTTCCGCAGACGAGATGGAATTGTCATGGAACACAGGGGAAGCCAGAAAACGAGGCATCCAAGGGTACAGGCCTTGAGCATCGCATTGTCCTATGCGGGTTGCCAACGGGCAAAGAAAACAAGATGCAATGTGGGTGGTAGGATGACGACGGGCATGAGCTATGCGAACGATCAAGGCTTGAAGTGCCACGCAACAGAGAATGAAGAATGGAAAGCGACCAATACACGCGGGTGGCCAATGACGTTAATGCGGCACCGAGGCCAGGAAAATGAATGGACGAGAAATGAAACGAAGGAGTTGGTTGTGGGCTGAGGTGAGTTTGGAGGACACCATCAGAGAAAACGCGAAATGAGAGTCTACGCCGGTATCGATCTGCATGGTGATATACACAGCCACCTTACTACAAACAATACTAAACATGTTGATTGTGCTTACATGATCAATGGTGGGACCGTTGCCTATACAATATACTTAGTGCTCGTTGTTCTCTGGCTCGTCTGCTTTTCCCCAGTCTCTTCATCGAGGGACTCCCTCTTAATTTCTTCTTCTCTGTGCATTCTCAATTTTTTTTCAGATTTCTTTCACCTTTTGATCATCCCGCGGCGATTTCCCTGGGGGTATCTGCCTTGACGCACTGGAACGTTAGCCCAGCTTTATCGCCTTCGAAATCACGAAACACGCTGGTCGTGCAATTCATAATCAATCGAGATTTCAATCAAGTCGAATCAATTTTTATCATGCAATCGACGAACAATCAATTACAGGAGGTCCAGATTCCACTCATGCCACGCAGAAGATGCCCCCCCACAGCCCTCCGCATCGACACTCCTGCTCATAATCCCCTTATAGTCCTCGCTGCAGACGACACAAGCTCCACATCTGCCCTATCCTCGCCCACTTCTGAACTCACAGAGAGTCCCGTACTTTCCTCACAAAAGCCTCGCTCTCTTCGCAACATGAAAAAACTATCAATAAACCTTCCATCGGCACACTCTTCTACCAATTCACTTCTCTCACCCCTCTCAGATCCTCAGAGTGCCGTTGACCCCCCGAAATTTGACACCCCTCACACTTCACGTCCGAGGCGCCCCTCCGTCTTGTCGCTTCCAAATACTTCTATAACCACTGCACTCCACAGGAAAGACGAGGATGGTTCTCCGACTGTCCCCTACCTCGATGGCCCCATACAGGTCCTCCCTGGCATCTGGCTCGGTACCGAAGACAATGCCCGTGACTGGCCAAGACTACTAGAACGTCGTATCAAAGCCATCCTTAACGTTGCCAAGGAGGTCACATCTCCTTTCGACGCAGCTGTCGCCCAGCCCCTGCGTCCCTTTGCATCAACCCCTAATCCGAACACTCGTATCAGGGAATCCAACTCGACCTATTACCCTCCTCACATACCCTCTGGTCGACCAGGTATGCATTATCTCAAGCTGGACTGGTCTCATGGTCAGCGTGACTTGGTCACCGACGGCTTTCCCACGGCAATGGCATTCGTTGATGCAGCCCTCGACCGCAATGAAGGTGTCCTCATACAGTACGTCGGTCCTCAATGCGTCTTCATCTCTGACTCCCTATTCCAGCTGTCAGTGTGGCGTATCTCGTTCGGCTACTCTGATGATCGCAATCGTGATGAGAGCTGCTGCAATGCGCTTGACGACTGTTCCACCCGATGTTTGGAACCTCAAGGGCATGCAGGCAGCATACTCGTTTGTTAAAGAGAAGAGTAAGCATGTGGGACCCAACATGTCGTGAGCATCCATGTTTGCTACACGTGTTCAATTTCAAACGTTCCTTCCACAGCTTAATATACCAATTGCTCGATTATGAAAAGGCTCTGCATGGTGGAGGCAGTTCTCCCGCTTTATCGGACCAAACTTCATCTGCCAGTGACGAAGAGAAGGAGTGGGGACGCCGCCGGAGTGCTTTCGCTGACGAAGACGATGAAATTGACGCCATTCAACAGGAGGCCAAAGATCTCGATCGTGCAATGGAGGAACGCATCATCGCCCGCAGGCCGTCTGGTTCTTCCGTCAATTCAAGAGTGGGTATGGGTCCAGCCTGGAGAAACAAATACGGGCGAAAGCGTACCGGATCAGTCGCCAGCATACATACGACAGGCAGCGTGTTAAGTGAAGACCTTGTCGAGGCTGAGGAAGAATCGGAGCTTTTGGGTGTTGGTGGTAGCTTCGATGATGCTCTAGAGCCATGTCGAAGTCCGTCCTTGTCTAGTGAATCTCCCGGTTCTCCGAACGAGTCCAGTAGTCAAGCTAGTCTGACGTTCAAACCTCATGTAGCTCGTCCCTCCTTTCCTCGCAGACATCTTTCCTCTCTACCTTCAGCCCCAGCTACCAAGCTCTCCTTCAGTGCACCACGCTTACCTGTTCCCAGCCTGTCATTTAAAACTGTTCTTGGCAAAGGAAAGCGACGTCCCCCTCCTCTCGGTTTACTTCCTCCCGTCCCTCCTTCTCCCATAACCCCGATCGCTGTACAGGACAACCGGTCATCGCCTCGTCGTCGAAGACATCCCCCCCGAAAACAGGCACCGCCCCCTCTCGTACTGGCAGGAGATACCAGTCATATCGTCTTCCCTACAAAAACTACACCTCCAAGACTCCCCGTTTCTGCGGCACCATCACAAACTCTCTTCGTTTTCCCACCCTCTCCCAAGGTTGCAGCCGCAACCGCTATGCGCACACCCGCTACCATGACTGTCACATCCAATGTAAACAGCGACGCCTACCCATTCCCCTCCCAAGCAACACCACGTGTAGCGACCTCGCGGTCTCATGGTCGCACACGATCGTTCATCGGGCTGGGCACTTCTGTGGCTCCTACCACAGCTTACTCACGCGTTGATGCACGAGGCTGGGTTGGCCTGGAGTAAGCGGCATCATGATGTGTGCCAGTTACCCCGAGGGTATTATGTGGGCACCATGATTGCCCATTTCCCACAACATATGTTCGCATTTCTCTCCTGTCCTATGTTGCGCTTTTCCTTGGACTGGCCTTGACCAGCTGATTTTTATTGCATTTCGTCGTCGTCCGTCCGTTTGCAACATTCGCATTTTTGTACATTAGTTTTGCACTTTCCCGTCGTCGTTTACATGGCATTTCGTCCCTTGTGCATGACCATGACGTGTGAGGATTTGCTTGAAGATGATGTTGCATGACACTTGGTACGAGAAATATGCAAATTACCCAAAAATCCTCCCGACGCTGCTCTTCACGGCACCCGTCAATATTTGGCCACCAAGGCCTCCTATTCCCATGCTCCATCCTGAATTTGCAACGCTGTTCGCCCAGCGCTGCTTTGAATCCCTGTCACTGTTCACAGCACTGTGAGGAGGAATCTAGCCTTCATACTGGATCTGGACTCACGCGTAAGTGAAGCCAACAGCATTCGTGATATTAAATACCAATGCCAGGATCACGATCGGTACAAAGCTGAATAGCGGTGAGTAAAGATCACAAGGTACATGTCCGCAGTTACTTACGCAAGATTAAACTTCACAATGGAGACCACAAATAGGAGCAGCCAAAACGCGGGAAAGGTATAGAGAGCAATCTGATGGGGCATTATATCGTGAGCCACAATCTGATAATTAACGCTGACGCACCCAAAACATCCTGAAGTCACGAGTAGACAGTATCTTCAGTGTCGGTCGACTCGCATAAATGAATGCACCCACTTGGAGTCCACCGGGTTGGCTGGTCGGGCAGGCTGGCACGAATCAGTCTTCGACTCCAAGATGCTACAGCAGAATGACTCACATCTCTACTTTCAAATACCCAGTAGCTTTCCCCATCGTCGTCAACCTGGATAGTGGATGGTAGTAAGCTGCAAGACGCCTCGTGGACGCGCAGTAGCGTACCTGGTTCCAGAACCGCAATCCAACTAATGTGCGACCAGCAACGTTCTTCAGGGTTCATTCATTAGATGAAACGCGTGAAAAGTGAGCAACGGAGCTTACCCTGCAGTTCCAGAAATCCATCGCCAGTAGCACGACTACGGCAACGGTCTGTGCCGAGGGGAGTAAGGTAAAGATAGGGTCAAGGGCGGAAGAATGCATACGGAGAGGACGTAGTTGTCGGTGAAGAGACCGCAAAGAATATACACAGCGACAGCTGCTATTCGGAAGAGGTACAAACAGAACAACGCAGCAGGATGTGCGGACTTGTTGCTAGGTTAGGATCGCAATCCAGAGAGAATGGCAATGGGTGTTCCCCGACCTGTTTAAACATTCCAGCAATTCCTGAATACAGCCTATGATGAGACTGAAATTTGTTGCACGTAGAAGGGGTTTACCTGTCTCTGCACTGTTGGGATCTGAGGCCATCGCTGAACTACCAGGTGTCAACACGACGGGTGTCATGGATCGTTGCTGAGAGGAAACATTAGGTTTGTAGGGAGCATTTTGAACCGAGAGGTCATCGGGCTCTATGGTGTCCAATAGCGGCTCGTGGGTGCTCATTCTGAGCTTGAGTTTGAGGATGAGGTGGAGGAAGGGATGTGTGAACGCCCAATATGTACAAATGTGGCGGCTTTGTCCAACTCATGCTTTCATGAGAGCCATCGTTGCACTACAAGCATCTAGTACTACAAAGTGTCCTTTGCAATGTCCAAGCGCAAGCGGCCATCGTCACAGTCGACCTCGTTGCCTGTGAAACGGCGTGGATCTAATCTGCCGGCCTTTGGTGCTCCAACCAATGATGATTCGCCTCTGCTGTTGCAACCCAGCCAAATTCCTTCGGCTTCAGCGTTGTCCATTCGCGTGCTCCCTTCGAAGGGCACCATACCTTCATTATCCTCGCTTGCTGCCCGTTCCTTTGTTACACATTTCCAGGTGCTTTCTCAAAACGAGGAAATATGGCATTACACCAAACGATGGTTAAGGCTCTTGCCAGACACGCTGGTACCAAAACTGTTCTCCATGTTAAGATCTGCTTGTCCGACGGTTTTGTCGCACGGATTTATCGTTTCGGTAGGATTGCATATCCTTTTATCGAGTTCTTTTAAAAAGACTAAACCACTGGTTTCGAGTATTTCATGCGTGGCCCTTCTCTTGCACTATCCAGCGATCTGCCCGGTGTCCAAAGGCAGACCATAACATCTATTGCAAAAAACAACGCACTTCGAGAGCTTCACTTGATTGGCTTCGACAAGCTTGCTGACACAGTCTTCGCCTCACTTTTGCATTCCCTTCCAGATATACGCATTCTCGTGCTTCGGTGAGGTAAATTATCTACACTGTACGGCTCTGACACTCTCCCAGCGGGTGCTCCAAGGTCGGAGCAAAGACTGCACAGGCAATGAGCGATACATGTCCTTTCTTGACATCCATCAACCTCAACTATACCTCCGTTTCCCCTGTGTCCCTCGTCAAACTCCTAACTTCTTGCACTGACCTGGAGGTCCTGAAGGTGGCCGGCATACCTAACTGGGCAAGTAAATTTAGGTGTTGACATGACTACATCGCTGAACTCTTGAATCTGGATACCCCCAGACTGATGCATCGTTCGCAAAGCTTCTAGCTGGTCTCGCTCGCGAATCGGACCTTGTATTGAGGAACATGAAAAACATCAAATTTCGCCAGCTTGGCATCTCTGAAACATCGATACATGCATTCATATCTCGCTGTCCGAACTTGAAGCGCCTGGACGTCTCTTTCACTCACGCTCACCGCCTTCCATCGTCGACTACAGTTTCCATGCATTTTCTGGAAAAGCTGTCACTGACATCTACAATGCTCTCGGGCACAGATGTTGTTTCATTGATTGCAGCCCTTCCCAAATTACACACGCTGTACTTAGGTGCATTAGGCGGTGGACAAGGTTCATCTGCCTCTCTGGGCAACATATCCGCGATGACTATGACAGACGAGACTCTGAAAGCACTCACTGACGCGATCGAGAATTTTGACCGCGTCGAGAAAATCAGCCTTGTTGGTAACACCAAATTAGGGCTCACATCACGCGGAGATGGCCCATTATCAGACTTTATCCGCAGGGTTGGCCGAAAGTGCAAGGCATGTAACATGGCCTCGTATTGCCATTTATTGATTTGCTGCAGCATCTCAACCTGTCAGGGATACCGTATCTGAGGTCGCAAGATCTATCTGGGCTGATGTCAGATACGATCAACGAAGGCCCACCCAGACTGGAAGAACTCGTTTTAAACCATACTGGCATCGACGACGAAGCTGCCCCATTTCTTTCGTGCTGTTCGTCGCTCGTCGCACTAGAAGTCGCAGGTACAAAATTGACAAGTTCGTCACTCATGGACGCTATCTTTAGCAAGTCTGAACGTGCTTTTACAGGCAGTGGGGTCTTCACGATCGTTGATGCCTGCGTTCAACTTGAGAAACTTGACCTTACGAGTTGTCGCGGGATCAAAGTTGCAGATCGCCGCCGTTTCTTTGAAGTAGTCCAACCACGTTTCCTTTGGATGACTTTCTAACGGGCAATTTCCATAGGTTTGGGAGAGTGAATGGAAGGACACTTGAATTTTGGAACGAATTCCGGAACCGACCGTGGCAATATTATGGGGGATAGGTGTTAACTTGGTTATGGACAGGATGAGCGACTGGAGGACTGCGTGACAATGAGTAGTGTATGGCAAGCGGTATTTAAGGTCCGCCTCGAGAAGACAAGTACTTAGTTTGTTCTTTTGTTGAGGCGTGTTTCTTTTGTGTACGCGTTGTTTACGTTAGACCTTGTAATTGGATATGTACTTTGTCTTGCCCTCCCCGACTCTTCAACAACACCACCTTCTTGAGTCAGAGTACTCCATTTCCTTTCCTTTCTCTCTATCCGAGTATCTCTTTCTGCTCGCCCCACCGCTCACCAGCATCCCCGCTCATTCATTCATGTTCCACTTCTCTACAGAACGTCTTGCTGGCCTCGACAACATGATCTTGAAGATCTCCGCTCCTTCAAAATTACCTACAATAATATCTAATCATCCCCTCGACCATGACCCATATATCAAGCTCAAGAAGCTCAAGAAGGCCAAGCCTCAGCGGGCGAGTCGGCCCCCTTTGGCTGACAAGACGTCTTTCAACAATGTCGTATGTAATTACCCTGCACCGATTCACCAGCCCGTTCATCCTTTCCTTTTAGGCTCTCAATCCACCCCCCACGGAAACGGTGATCAATCCCATGCTGCTCAACGTTCCTTGTTGTCCAACGAGCGAGGTTAAAGTCCTCACTGCCAAAGACGCCACTCCCCCACGTGTTGGGCGCTCCCCTGCCGATACCAATTCTTTCCGGCCCTTGCCTCCGCTGCCTTCAGCTTCCACGCTCCAATTACCTTCTTTCCTCAATTTTTCTACCCAGTCACTCACCCCTCCTGCAGAACCGCAGCCCCGGCGTTCAACTTCTTCTCTCCCTGCATCCGTCTTGTTCCGCGTCTCTTCCACACCAGTATCTTCCCGCAGGCGTGTAGTCATACGCAAAACCAAGAATAAGAAGGTTTACGAAGGTCCGCACTGGATTCCCGCCTTCCACCATCCTAATAGTCCATATGTCCCTTGGACATCAGCCGCCCGACTACGCATTCTCCCCCTTCCATCTCCACTCTCGCCTCCACTTTCTACGTCTCCTGTACTTCCCCCCTTTTTTTCCCGCAGTGGCGCAGTCGCACCGGAACCCTGGGCGTCAGACATTTCCTCTGAAATACACAAGAAATCTGCCAAGGAGAAGCTTTCCAGCTCCTGGAAGAGCTTCAAGAATTCCGTCAAGAACGGAGTGAAAAACGTGGTTACACACCTCGGGAAATCTAGAAAATGCTTGAAAAAACCGTACAATAGCCAGGACATCCCACGTACACGCGACGGAACCGACACCATTACTGCTCACAAATTCAATATGACCTCCATCGCCAGCCCATCGCTTCCCCTCCGACCCGTCAGCTCATGCTCCCTGGCGTCGTTCGCCTCCTCCGACTCGAAGACGCTTTCCACCTGGCTCGCAGAGCGACGTACTACGGCACCTGAGGTTGCCGACGACTCTGCTGGAGAGATGTCGGTGGAAGAATATGAGTTGATGGGCAGCTGGCTCGATCTCCGTCACAACGACAGAGAATGGGTATGTGGTGTCAACGGCTGTGATCTGCATACGTCGGACGGGTCCCCAAATGTGATGTGTGATCACTTCAAGGTTTTCCGCACGGCGATGCCATTCGATAGTGCGGACCTACTAGTGGCGCCCACACAGCCAAGAGAGCCATCACCGTCATTCTCTTCAGAAATCCTTGCCCCTCTGCGATTCAGTTCACTGCCTCGGTTACCTTCTCAGTCTTTCAATATCGTCTCTGCTTGCAAGGAAGAACCAGGCGTTTACCCCAACGCAGAGAGATGTTTGACGAGCAAGAAGTCCCGAGAGCTGAGTATGCCTGGTGGGTGGACATTTAGTTGAGTATTTGCCTCTTTCATGACTGTCATGTTGCGCTACCGTCGCGCCGCAATCACTAAGTTAGAGGATGTACTATGTATTGTATAATTGCTGGACATTGGGATCCACTATGTAATCTAGTATACTGCATCAACAAACTGTACTGTAGTCGATTTGTAACTTGTACAGAATGTATATATTGTGATATATATCGGAGCACGTCGAGTCTGGACATTAATATTGTTACAAGGTGTAGGTGCTTTGACAGAACAAGGTCACCAGTGAGACTGCCATTGTCCGAAAAAGGCAGTTATTCAGGATGGTGTCGTCCTCGTGGGCTATGATGGCGGGCCAAAGCAAGTCGTGTCTTTCACTCGTGTAGGCGCCGCTTTGACACGCTTTCGGTAATTTATAAGGACCAGAATACAAGGACGACAATGCACATTTTTACCATATATCACCCGTCCAATCCATCTTGCTATCTTCTTCCCAAACGTCATCTCCCTTGATCCCTCACAACCACGATGTCCTCGACCGGTACACAGATTCAACCGGAAGCTGGCCCTAGTATGCCTCGTGCCACAGCTCAATCTCTATCTCGACAGCCTTCATGGGACGGTGAGCCAACTTATGGTGCCACACCGTCCATCCTACCAGACCATTGTCATGTCCCTTCCTGTCTCGATCGAACCTCCGTATTCTTCCAAGTCCTCACCGCGCTTTATCGTCCGCCCACTGAAATCCCTCCATGGCACCGTTCGCAACCTCGGCCCGAGGATGTAGCGAGATGCAGTGCAATGATCAACTGGACGGCGGATCACGACACGACACCCTCAGACCCGAGTACTGCATCAGCGAGTTCACAGCCAGAAAGCGAGTTTGACCAGCCCATTTATCAGCCACATGGCCGTTGGGCTTGGACGCATGGCTTGCCTATCGACAACCCAAAACAGCTGCTATCACTGCGGAGTAAGCAATTGTTTCATGTGTCTGCATCGACTCTAAACGCGTTCGCTACCAGAGGGTGCCCAGTGTTCTGCTTCGATCGATAGCGGGTCTATCGCTGACACGGAGATCAAGTATATCTGTAGAAGGTAAGCTTTCGCAGTACTTTGGGGTCTTTACCGATGCTGACGTACAAGACAGATGGAGAACGAGTAAACAGAAGGAGTGGTATGGTTTCTATTCAGAGGTATGTCCTATCCAGGTCGCGGAATGCCCTGGCCGATGATGTCCACAGCTTGCCCTCTACAAATCGGAACGATACCTCAAACCCCTTCAAGGCGACGTCGTTCCCCATATCATCGGTGTCCACCTCATGCCCGAAGCCATCAGTGTGACCATGGAAATGCCACACTCCTCGTTTTGGATAGAGTCATCTCCGAGCATGCCTGACGTACTGAAGGAACGGGTCGTAGCCGCCTTTGAGAAGATCCATGCTCAGGGTGTCCTCCACGGCGATCCAGAGTTGCGGCACATGCTCATCGGCGCAGATGGCAGTGTTATGATCATTGACTTTGGCATGAGTCGAGCGGTCAGAGAACACGAATCCGTCGGCATCGAGAGGGCGGAGCCTGAAGAGTTTGCATTGGAGATGCGCAAGGTCAAGTATAAGCTTGACTATATGGGAGCGCGGAAGAAGGAGGGGGATAAGGTTGACGACTACCTCAGGCGAGTGAGGAGGAACAGGAAGATATCGGAGTTGTGGGAACGTCGCTCAAAGGGGGAGCGCGTGGGGCGGATTCCGCCGTACGAGGAGGACCCGGAGGAATATAAACTGGAGCCACCGGTGAACGCTCAGGACTTCCAAGAGGACTGGATTACAGCTTCAGACGATAGACCTATGCGCATCGTAGTTCCTGGTCAGACTCCTGAAGAACTCGCGAACAAAGTGCAAGCATTCATTCGGATTCTTGGAGAGATGCGCCCGATACCTCCTTCCCTTACGCCTTGCGGACCCATCTGGGACAATTCAACGCCTCCCGCTGCGTCCAAACGTAAACTTCCGGCAGACTCCTCACACGCCCCTTCGCCGACCAAGCGTTGCCGCCCCCAGCCATCACCTCGGAGTCCATCAAGTGCCCGGGCGCATGCATGGAATTCCGAGAATCCGGAAGATGCTACAGACGTGTCTTTGCTACACCCTCGAAAATCTGCTCGGCTTTCAGTGACTGCTTCTCGTATCAAGGACGAGAACCCCGCCCGATTCCGCCGTCAGCAACACCCCCAGCCCAAGGGCGAGGTCGTTCCTGGACATTGTCTTCAAGGTCGTCAGCTGAGACACAAGGTCGTGCGCCGTGACTACCCTCATCCAAAACACCTCAAGAACGGGTACATTGTGACACACGGTGGCGCTCCAAACACGACAGGCATGGAGCCTCATCTACCGTTGCTCCTATTAGGAGAGGAGCAACGTGCTCTGAACGACGTACCTGAAGGGCATCAGATGGTGCAGGAGTCAATGCGTCAGGCAATCATCCGCTCTTCCCGGGCCCCAAGGGGCATTTTGAAGAGAAGGCGAGATGATGGTCCGCTTTCTGCGGGCAATCCACTGGATCTTAATGATAAGGCGACTCCTACATCTGACATCCCATCTCCTTACAAGAGGCTTCGTTTCTCGACTCGACTCGCCTCCTCAGGGGGGCGTGCGCCATCGCCTGAACTGCCAATCGGTCGACGACCAGGGGATATCGTGTACGCTTGGCGCCATAAGCGGCCAAAGGTATACCGTGGACGACCTGAGACGGTTAATTTTACTCTTCCCTCGCTCAGAACACTTTCCACACTTGTCGGTTCTCTGATGCCCTGGACTCTTTGAGGTGGATGCTGTGCTTTCGACTTATTTTCGATTACTGTAGATTTTAAGCCCGCATTACATTTGCGAATCAATTTTCGACCGGCCAGGGCTTTCTAATAAGCTGCCGAGTGTGCCTACTACTAGTTGTTATAAGTACTCGGAAGAACCTCTGAACCGATGTATGGTCCAGCCCTCGAACATCCGGCGTGTGTTCCTTAGGTCCGCAGCTTTCGGGATGAAAGAAATGTTCACCGCTGATACTAGTGTGCCGAGATTACCTCGAAAGGTGAGCCAGCACATCCACTCAAGAGTCAAGACTCGGAGTAGATCAGAAAAAGTTCACTAAAACACCGATCTGGCGACCTCATGCACATGCACACACATAGCCTTGGATCACGATCCGCGAAGGCAGGAAGCATTTCAGACACGGAAGTCGTAACGAATTGATACGAGGTCATTCGTTGTCGTTGCTGCTGTGTGGCGGCCACGACAGTGCCACGTTCTGTCATCGGCGTTCTGGTATCACAAAATTTGATGCAAGCTGTAGATGCTATTTGTGTGGCTGGTGTTCTTCAAGGGACCGCACTTTCGTTTCGAATGTTCCCGGGTTCTGCCATTCGATGGTGGTGCTGTATGACACATACGAGTACCGTGGACGCCCCAATCGAGGCAGCTCCGCAGTGGCCCCACGGTGATGCTAGGCCCATCGGATATTCAGATCGCTAGCGTGATGTACATTAGTCTGAGCGAGGAAATTAATGGGGCATGGGGGAGTCCTTGATCAACTGTTAGACGAGTTTACGACCACAGGATGTCGAGTTGATAAATGTCACCTATACAGGACGCGGGTACATCATCGACCTTGCAGATCTGAGCGAATTCCACGTTCCTAGGTGCACAGGTCGACGATGAGCGCTCAATATTTCGCAGGGTGAAGAAACACAGCCGGATCATCGATTCATCCATATGATCAGCAGACTATATTGTTCAAATCAAAATATACAATATACGTTGCAAGGACGACGACGTACTAGTACAAGGTAGGTAGGTTATCGTCACCCCGCCCCGCGGTCCTCCTGTGTATTCGATACATTCTGATAGGTCAAGGTACTCGGGCACCGCAACTCTTCCTGTACTAATGCCTGTCATTGCCAAGACACACGGACTTTGGTAAACTTCCCTCACGAGTCCCAAATACTGTCGTACTTGGTGCCTCTTCGGATACTAGCGCACTGCCACGTATGGTATGGATCCCGGCATCCTTATATACCCACAAAATCTTCATGGTATATTCTTATTCCCCCCCTCCTCAACACTCCCAGGAGAATGCTTTCAGAAAAGAGCGACCCAAAGGGCTCATCCGAAGGCTCTCTCCAAGATGCTGAAGCTACCACCCCCCGCGAGCCAGGTAAACTCCACAGGCAGCTCAAAAACCGTCACATAGCAATGATTAGGTATCTTCCCACCTATTCATTCCTTTCTCCAAACTCGGCGCTAATCCTCCTTCAGTATTGGTGGTGTCATTGGTACTGGTCTCTTTGTCGGGACAGCCACTTCCTTGGCATCGGGTGGCCCAGTTGGTCTCTTGCTCGGCTTCATAATGATGGGCACAATCGTCCTATCCGTCATGGTCCGTTGTCTCCCCTAATCGTTCCATAACCCCAATTCACCATTCCTCACTAGGTGTCCTTGGGTGAAATGATCGCGTACCTCCCAATCCCAGGCGGTCATATCAAACTTGCGGAACGCTTTGTCGATCCCGCAATGTCCTTTGCCATGGGTTGGAATTACTGGTATAACTGGACAATCGTCGGTGTGTCCCCTTCTCTATCACTCGCTTCCCAAATGTTTTAACCGTACACTCCACAGCTCCTGGTGACTATTTGTCGTTATTTATTACATTTTCCATCCTCATCAATATTATCTCTAGCCGAGTTATCCGCTGCTGCCATATTGATAGATTACTGGCACCCAAACGTTAACAATGCCGTCTTCGTCATGATGTGCATTATCGTCGTGGTCACCATCAACATGCTGGGTGCTGGTGCTTATGGAGAGACGGAGTTCGTTTTCGCGTAAGTAGTCCGGTTCCAGTACTTGTTTTCTCATACTTACCGGTGGCACTTTCTAGTTCTATCAAGGTACTCACGATCACCGGACTCATCATACTTGGTGTCGTCATTGACCTCGGAGGTGGTCCCGACCACGATCGTATCGGTTTCCGGTACTGGAAAAATCCAGGTCCTTTTGTTCAGTACAAGAATATCGCTGGTGCAAAGGGCCGTTTCCTTGGCTGGTGGGCTGTCCTCAACAATGCCGCCTTTTCCTTCATTGGCACTGAGATCGTTGCTGTAAGATTCATTACATCACACTCCGTTCTTGAGTTCATTTCTCACCCTAGATTGCTGCCGGAGAGGCAAAGAACCCTCGTCGCAACCTTCCCAAAGCTATTCGCCGGGTGTACATCCGCATCCTCCTCTTCTACATCCTCGGCACCACAGTGATTGGTTTACTTGTTCCCTCCAATAACCAGCAATTAGTCATCGAAAGTGGAACGGCAGCTTCACCTTTCGTCATTGCAATCCAGAAGGCTGGAATCAAATCCCTCCCGTCGGTGAGTAGCAATATGAACGTCATTCACTAACAACACTCACCCAAGGTAGCTCATAAACGCCTGCTTGTTGAGTTCGGCTTGGTCCGCCGCGTCCAGTGACCTGTACACGTCCTCACGAGCCCTCTGTATGTTCTCCGATCCTCCTGATTCGTACTTTTTGTGTACTGATCTTTGCGGACAAACAGATGGCTTGGCTATTTCTGGTAACGCGCCGAGAATCTTCGTTAAAACTTCCAGGTCTGGCTTGCCTTATGTTGCCGTCATCTTTTGTGCGCTGTTCACCCTGCTCGCCTTTATGGCTGTGTCCACTGGTGCTGGAAAGGTGTTCCAGTGGTTTTCCAACATGACGGCCGTCGCTGGTCTCATGACCTGGTTCGGTATCGCCTTGACCTATATCCGCTTCCACAAAGGCCTTAAAGCGCAAGGTATCGATCGCAAAACCCTGCCGTATTACACTCGTGTCCAGCCATTCGCTGCATGGTACGCATTAATTGCAACCTTCATCATCTGTCTGGTGCGTCACACACACACTTGTCCACTGGACATGCACATTCTCAAGTCACTGTAGTTCAGCGGCTGGAGCGTGTTCCTCAAGGGTGAATGGGATACTCCGACCTTCGTCACCACCTACCTTCCTTTCGTCCTGTTCCCCATCCTATATGTCGCAGCCAGGTTGTACTATCGCATTCCACCTGTTAAGCCCCACGAAATGGATTTCGTGAGCGACATTGCCCAGATCGAGGCTGATGAGGTCGATGACCCCCCACCAAGGAACAAGATGGAGGCATTCTGGAGATGGCTGGTGAGCTTCGTATTCTTGCTATTTCAGTGCTACTTTCTCACATTATATCTCCGGTAGATGTAACACTTTGTCTGAAAGTCCGAGTGTAGTCATCCGAAATCAATGTTTTCCGTTGTACTCACCCCCTG
>MU120907.1:0-17241 GCA_014904835.1 Paxillus ammoniavirescens
TTTTTTTATAACTATTTTTCAGTATATAATACATTCTACTCGTACTCGTACCATACATTGACCTCCCATACCTAGTACTTTGTTGTAGCTTTGTCATAGTTGCTTTGTCATAGTTGCTCTCATTCCAAACCCCAGATCACGCTCGGATTCCCTCACTGCACTGAGAATGAGGCATGTCACAGAAATGTCACACCACGTGATGTTAATAGCGTATGAACGAGGCCTATCTTAGCTCCGACCCCTGCTAATCACTTGGTTAATGCGCCTCGAGGGAGAGGGTATAACTTACCATGTCATGATCATGATCATACAAGTCGAAGCTTCGAAGCACCAAGCGCTGAGCTCTGAAGTGTGATCAAGCTCTCTAGAGATGTTACGAGAAGGTAATTGTGGCCTCCCGACGCAGCCGAGTACTCAATTTTGCAAATAGTATACTCCGCTCAAAGTTGTCACACTCGAATGAGTTCTGACTGTCTTGCTTGGCATCGTCGGCAACAACAGCAACGTACATCCGGGCGTCTTGCAACTCTATTTATCGTGCCTGATCAGTTTCCCGTGGCTTCTCAAAGAGCCACACTAACCCGAACTGGAACCCCGCGGGAAATGTTGATCAGGGGCAGGCTGAGGCAGGACATTGTCCGTCGCTCCAGTTCAATGGAAACGCCGAGAAGGTATTCTCGTGTAGAAACGACCGTCATCAGAATTGCGTTGAATACTACTAGCCGTAACCGGTTAACACGACAAAGTCACAACGTGGGTTGTGGCTAGCCGCGCTGCGGGCGCCCTACCCGCGCAAAAGGGGCCACCTTTTGTTTTTCCCTCCTCAAGTAGTCTACATTACTCATTAATGTGGCATACCGGAGGCACTAAGATTCTTCTCCAATTTTTAGTGCCTCCTACTTCATCATTCACAATCCAGTTCACACAGGTCATTAGAAGGGGGATTTTAGATACTAAATTAACTCTGAATAAAAACATAGAGATGTATGATTTAAATAATATATCTACGACACAAATTATGTCACCCGTAGGGAGGGGGGTGCGAGGAGACGTTTCGCGTCCTCGGGGGTATGGGCAAGTAGGTTGGTCATTGTGCAGCCTTCTGCTGCAAGTGAGGCGTTCAGCGCTGTCTGCGTCGTAGGTGAGCCGTTCAGCGTGTTCGTGGGCCTGGGGAAAGCGGGTGCTCGTTTGGTGGCCCACCTAGCTTCGTTTGGCATGTTCGTAGGCCTGAGGGAAGGGGTTTGGCCATTCGGGGTCAATGTGGCCCGTTTGGCGTGCTCGTGGGCCTGGGGGGAGTGGTCGGATCGTTTTGGGGCAACCCAGCGTGCTGGTAAGCAGGGTTGGTCGAGGGGAGGGGGGCGGGGCGCATACCTCTATATATTTATGATTCCGCCGCCTTTCCCTTGATACTTACGCTCTCTTGTGCACTGTTTTAGTTTTTATTCAATTCAACATCCCATCCACACTTAACCGCGGGTCAACACAACTGCTCACGACGTTGAATCAACGCCAAACCTAACACTCATGTATTTTCTCTTTCATCCCCCACCACCATCCGAATACCGTTATGCATCTGCCTTCTCTATACACATTAAGCTATCGTTCGGCTGTACGCTCGATCAGTGCAGCTTGACACCGTCTATGTATCTCCATCCGTTCGTCAGGCTCGCACCCCCGCGATTGGGATCATGATCGGCTCCGAGGATGGACGTTGCTCCGCCACCACTACATTTTGGGACACAGGGATAATCAGTCTTCTACCAGCTGCGCCGAGGAACAGGCGGGCGATTGTTCAGGGACCTTTACACACGTCTCTCCGTTCATCCTACCATGAGCTGTCTTGAACATCGAACGATGGAAGAGGTGGCCACGAGGGATTTGGTGGTTGCATTTCAAAGTTCCCCCGGCTTTCGTTTTCAAAGATCGTGCATTCAACCAAGCAATAGTATCACACGTGCTACTTATTTACATACCCCCTTTCAATATCACGATCCATAAGTCGTCTATATGCAATTGTGTGCTTGTCCGGATAGACAATGTCCACACCCGTTCGATGCTCCGGGCTTTCACTGCCAGTGGTTGGATGTAGCAGAATCTTGAGCACTGCATTGTGGGCGAGTCTAGCTAAGCGCCAAAGCGAGTATGCAATATATGGTCAGACAGTAGTAAATACAGGGTTGGGAGGCTAATGCTCTAGTGATATGCTGAGTGATACAAGTATGCAGCAGACAGAAGTGTTCGAGCTAAATCTAGATCTCATCACCAAGCAGATGGATTGTCACCGAAATAGTTCCCTGCCAACGCAGCTTGGTAGTCCCACGAGTTGTACAGCATCCGATGCAGCTTGTACTTCTGGATAACCTCTGAAACAGCATCTGGATCTCCCTCCGTCTGTTGCAGGACATCGGGGTCTGGCACAGGTGGCAGCGTCTGGAAAACCAGTCTTGCGACGCCGACCTGCTCCAAGTAATCCGGGACAGGTAGCTGCGGGGGGAATTTGCTTTCCTGCTCAATGACACGCTCGATGGATCCATGTTCCCTTATGAACTTGAGCGCCCGAGATGGACCCACGTTCTTTATCCTCTGAGAAAAATCCGTACCCAGGAGCAGGGCAAAGTCGATATAACTCGCCCTATCTAGCTGAAGCGTCGTCCGTATCTCCTCCCCACTCACAACAACGATCGGAGCCTCCCGCGTTGTGATGTTGCGGATCATCGGTGCCTCGTAAATGAGTACATCCGTGTCTTCGCTTGCGACGTAGTCCGCGTGTCCGTGGATGACGAGCGAGGACGCGAGCGCTTCGGCTTCGAAGGGTCCTGTGGACTCGATACAGGGTACACCCATCGCACGGAGGATTTCTTTGCTCTCTTCGTAGGTCTCTGAAGTGGGCGGGTTGCTTCGACGTTGGTAAGACTCTGAAATAGTGCTGCTCTTCTCGACCAGAGCTGAGAGTGTTGATTCTGTGTCTAGGGGAACTGACGGGGCGTCTGTCGAAGAAGCGACCAACGACTCCCAGATTAGACCTTCGTCCAAGGTCATTTGGAGTTGCTGCTTGGACATGGCATATTCGATCCTTGCTTCGGCAACGTCAGCGCCTTCCGCTACTGTGGACTCGTCGGAGACCGCAAGGCTTTCGAAAGAGGAGGGCATGGATTTGAGCTGGGCGACGCATTGTTTGTATTCGCCGTAAAGTGCGGAGAGTTCTGACTCGAATGATTCGATAGACTCGGGGAGGACGGATTTGATGACAGGAAGTGGATGGTCTGGGAACCAGGGAACCAACGGAGGTTGAACTGCACCACTCCAGTAGACAGTAGGGAGCGCAGTAAAAGGGTCATCAGCACAATCAATAGCCAGGCCGACAGATTCAACTTCTTTGTCCGTCCTTGCTATCGGAACAGCTTGCTCCGGTGGCGGTGGTTCTACCACATCTGATGCTAATTGGGAGGGATCGAGCCAAGAATTTGTTTCGGACACACTGACAGAGACCATGACTTCTTGTAATTCATCGACTCCCATTCCGCCGTGCGCAAAGAAATATGGATGTCGCCCCACTGGGTAACTACGGTTTTTAACAGGCAGGGTGAATGTGGGCGAAGGATTGGTAGACCCAGGTGAATGTCCGGAAAACAGTCCGCTGGTCGACTCGCCCTTCTCGAGGGCATCGTTGACGCGTTGACGGTCAGGAATTAGCAAGGAGCGGTAATGGGGTAGCAAACGCATCATCTTCTGAAGTCGTTGAAGTCTATACGCTTCGATGGACCCACGGGCAGCATCTACCTTGCGTGTCTCCCTACGTCGTTCGTTCTGTGATTATTTAATATTAGGGGGACTTGACTGAGGAAAGAAGACACATAAGCCTGCTCGCCTCGCGCGCTTTAGCGGCATTTCGCTGCTTGCCATCGAAGACACATATGGCGCGGACATCGCATTCTTTCAGTTCGGCGAGAATACGGTGCCATCCAAGAACATGCCTGTGTGGGTGGGGCATTGGCGCAAAGTGGAGGCGTTGTGTGATTAGGGTACCATCGCTGTGTCAAATGACTTGATCGTGAGTTCTGGGTGCGCATGGTGCACAACACGGAGGTGATATTAGCGACTTGAGGAAAAGAGCTCACATGACGATTGTCTTACCGCGCAGTGACTTGAGGCGGTCAGGAAGTTTTCTGATCACTCCCGGGCTGATGGCAGGGAGTAGGTATGAATGAATGCGTTTGGACTCATCGCACAATGTACTCACCATATCTTTTGGAGGAATGGAGTGATGCCTAGCACGCCCATGGGCGGTGGTAGACGTGATTATTTGACCTAAATTATTGACCACTATGTCCTTGTGCCATGAACTTGGCCTCAGGCTGGTTGTCTTGAACTTGTGTAGTACCCGTCGGACAGCCCCCTCCGGAATCATTCAAACTCCAGTAGCTTGGACAGAAAGCCCAACATTTTCCAACTCCGCCTGCAGCCACGTCGTGTCTTTGCACATCTGCAAGACACAACGGCAATACTGACGTCCAAACGACTCAAGTCTCTTCACCACCGCGCTCGTTTTTCGCGGCTGAAACACGACCCACGACATACATCTACGAAACTGCCTATCAAAGTTTGAAAAGCAAGCGTAATATCGAGGCTTGCCCACCAAGATTTGCTCAAGATGTCAGTTATGCTCACAAAATTCGAGTCCAAGAGCAATCGCGTCAAGGGTTGGTGACGACGCAGTTTACATATTATATCTCATCTAATACACCGTTTCGTTCAAGGACTTGCATTCCATCCAACTCAGCCGCTGCTAGCTGCTGCTCTTCACAATGGTAGTGTGCAGCTCTGGAACTACCGAATGGGTGTCTTAGTGGATAGGTTCGAAGAGCATGAAGGTATCTTCCTAGTCTCCTCATCTCTTGTATGTTAAGACGCGAATGTTGATGGACAACGATGCAGGCCCAGTTCGAGGTGTCGCTATTCATCCGAGCAGAGCGCTCTTGGTCACAGGTGGTGATGATTATAAGATTAAAGTTTGGGGTGAGTGTTTTGTACCCTCTGCAGGGTGATTCTGAGTTCCCGTAGACCTACGTCCTCAGAATCGTCGCTGCCTTTTCACCCTACATGGTCATCTAGACTACGTCCGAACGGTCCAATTCCATCACGAAATGCCATGGATCGTGAGTGCTCCATGACTGCTGCACGAATTTAATTCTCGACGCCAAATTTCAGTTGTCAGCATCCGACGATCAGACGATTCGTATATGGAACAGCACTTCGCGTAACTGTATCGCGATCCTCACCGGACACTCGCATTATGTCATGTCCGCCCAGTTCCATCCCAAGGATGATCTCATCGTGTCAACGTCCATGGACCAGACTGTACGTGTCTGGGATATTTCTGGATTACGCAAGAACACACCCAACAGCGGTCCAAATAATTTCGAGACTTTCGACACCTTCTCGACTGTCAAATATGTCCTTGAAGGGCATGACCGAGGCGTTAACTTCGCCGCATTCCATCCGACACTTCCTTTGATCGTCTCTGCAGCTGATGATCGCACGATCAAGATCTGGAGGATGAGCGAAACGAAGGCTTGGGAGGTTGATTCGTGCAGAGGACACTTCAATAACGTGTCCAATGCGCTGTTCCATCCTAAACACGAGCTGATCGTTTCTTGTGGGGAGGACAAGACGGTTCGAGTGTGGGATCTGGCGAAGCGTACTGCTATACAGACTTTCAGGAGGGAACAAGACCGGTTTTGGGTCCTTGCCGCACATCCCAACCTCAACTTGTTTGCCGCAGGTATGAACGGGGTGATTTCCCCAGGGCAATCTGGTACTTACCCACTCCGCCTCTGTAGGACATGACAGCGGTCTCATCGTATTTAAGCTCGAGCGCGAACGTCCAGCTTTCTCTGTTCACGCGGACTCATTATATTACATACGGGATAAATATGTTCGAGCATATGACTTCAACACCGGCTCGGATATTGGCCTCCTCAGCGTTCGGAAATTTGGCAGTCCTTATGTTCCACCGCGAACACTCAGCTACAACCCCGCCGAACGCGCCGTCGTCACTACAATCTCTTCGGATAATGGCCTGTTCGAATTAGCCTCCCTGCCTACGCAAACGAACGGAGAAGTGAAGGACTCGTCTACTGATGGCAAGCATGGTTCGGCTAGTAGCGCGATCTTCGTGGCTAGGAACCGGTTTGCCGTTTTGAACAAGACCACGCAGGTAAATAAAGTGCAATAGGCTATACTGTTGATACTAACGATTTTACTCAGCTCATTGAGGTCCGGGATCTCTCGAACTCTGTAGTAAAAAGCATCAAGGCTCCCATCCAGACCAACGAAATATTCTATGGTGGAACTGCATGTCTCATCCTAAGCTCGACGTCTTCAGTCGCCCTGTACGATATCCAACAGCAAAAGACCATTGCTGAACTGAACAGCCCTCCTGTTAAATACGTCGCTTGGAGCGCGGACAGTCAACTTGTGGCTCTTATGAGCAAGCATAGTAGGTCCCGAGTGCGGTATTCGCGGACTATATCATGACCACTATCTTGACAGCCATCACCATCGCGAACAAGAATTTCTCTCAGAGCAGCCTCATCCATGAAACCATTCGCATCAAATCCGGTGCATGGGACGACGCTGGGGTCTTCATTTACTCCACCCTTAATCACATAAAATACTGCCTTCCTCAAGGGTACGCCAGGACCATCTCTCTTACCGCGGTATGCATACTAACCCGATGTTGTATTTCTTTCCCTCCTTTCTTTCTATTCTTACAGCGACCACGGAGTGATATGCACGCTCGACAACCCTATTTATCTCACACGCATCAAGGGTGTAACAGCGCATTGCTTAGACCGTTCCGCACGTCCTCGGACGATCACGTTCGATCCTACTGAGTACCGGTTCAAGCTTGCCTTGCTCCGAAACAACTACGAGGAAATGTTGCATATCATACGCACGTCGACGCTCATCGGCCAGAGCATCATCGCCTATTTGCAGCAGAAGGGGTTCCCTGAGGTATGTATTGTTATATTCAATTTTGGGCGCGTGGATTGGTGACCCGTTGCGCCTTGTGGTAGATCGCACTTCACTTCGTCCAAGACAAGAATACCCGTTTCGACCTTGCTATCGAGTGCGGAAACCTCGATGTCGCGCTGGAGACCGCGAGGGCTATTGACAGACCTGACTGTTGGGAGCGATTGGCGCAGCAGGCGCTCAAGCAAGGAAACCACAAGGTGATGAAGTCCCATCGTCTTAACTAAGTTGTCGGAGCTAATCATTTGCTCTTGTGTAGATCGTAGAAAAAGCGTACCAGCAGACCAAGAACTTCGACCGCTTATCCTTCTTGTATTTAGCCACTGGCAGCACGGACAAATTATCCAAGATGCAGAAGATTGCCGATACAAGAGGGGATCCGATGTCACGGTTCCACAACGCTCTGTATGCCGGCGACGTGCAAGGTCGAATTGCAGTTCTGCGAGACGTTGGCCTTTGTAGGCGTTTTCCTCTTTTTGTTACGTTTTGTTTGCTAACCCGAGTCCCAGACCCGCTTGCATATTTGACTGCGAAAACCCACGGACTGGAGGAAGAAGCAGCTGACATACTCGAAGCTGCAGGTCTGACCGAAGCTGATGTCGATGACGTACCCTCCTTCGCCAAGTCAAGTCTCAACCCCCCACCAATCGTTACTTCCACCGCGAACCTCAACTGGCCGTCGATTTCGATGAGTGAGAGCTTCTGGGATCGCGCTCTGGCAAATGGAAATCTGGATCGGGATGGCGAAGTTCCTTATGTCAATGGAATCGAATCGTCTGCTGCCGCTGCCTCGTCTGCACTTGATGATTGGGCGAAGGAAGAGGAGGCTCCTGAACTCGATGCCGACGAGGCTGGGTGGGATCTTGATGCCGACGCTTCTGAGGCCGAGGGTCAGACGGAGGAAGAGTTCGAGGATGCCGTTGACGAGGATGAGGACACTAGCGCAGGTGCCGCGCCTGGTGTGAGTGAGAACGAGCTTTGGGTACGGAACTCGCCGTTTGCTGCGGATCATGTTGCGGGGGGCTCGTTCGACACTGCGATGCAGGTAAGTCACCCTCGAGCAACGACTACTGTATGGAGGGCTGAGGTGACATCTCCCCAGTTATTAAACCGGCAGTTTGGGGTTGTCAACTTCGCACCCCTCAAACCGCTGTTCCTCTCCATCTACCGGTCCTCACATGCATACGTCTCTCCTATTGCCTCTCTACCTCCCCTCCAGGTCCACGTCAGACGCAATCCATCAGAAACATCTTCCAGCCGGGTTCTTCCCATTGCTGCGCGGTCCTTCGCGTCTGTCCGAACTGAGCTTGCAGAGGGCTTCCGCTTGGTGTCAGGTAACAAGCTTCCTGAGGCACAAACAGTGTTCCGTTCCGTGCTCCAAGGATTGCTCTTGGTAGTTGTTTCTTCCGATGCAGAAGCCAAGGAGGTCAGTCGATCCATCCCCCCTGCACCGGTTTTCGTGGTGCTGACTGCGGAAATTCACCCAAGTGGCGAGACACGGTCGTTTCTACACGAGAATACCTTCTCGGCGTTTCCATTGAACTGGAGCGACGACGCGTGGGACAAGACGAACCGGACAATGTCCGCCGGCAACTGGAGCTCGCAGCATACTTCACGCACTGCCAACTACAGCCCCCACATATGCAGATAGCTCTGCGCAGCGCGATCGGAGTGTTCGCCAAAGCTAATAACCACGCCACTGCTGCCAAGCTCGCAAGGCGTCTCTTGGAGCTCAACCCAGACCCTAAAATTGGTGCACAGGTATGTGCTCAGAACTTTGATCCTGCCCAAAGGGGACACGCCAAGCTCACGTACATTCCCTGGCAGGCGCGCCAACGCATCGCAGCTGGTGACCGCAATCCCCGAAACGCAGTGGAGATCTCCTATGACGAGTTCACCGAATTTGACATCTGCGCAGCAACATATACACCGATTTACAAGGGTTCGCCTTCGGTACACTGTCCGTACAGTGACGCGTCGTTCTTGCCTGAGATGAAGGGGAAGCTGGACCCACTTACGGAGCTCACTGAGATTGGGGCAGTTGCGAGTGGGTTGCCGGCTCCACGGTGAGGTATGAATCGGATGCGATGTGATTTTGGTGCGGTGCGACGTTCTGTCGGAGGCTGAGAAGACTAGGGTAGTATTCTCTTGCGTAGATGTTGATAATTTCGAGATTGGACCCAGTTCTCAGAACAGTTGTGGAAGTCGAGTGCGTGACTGATCATGTGATCTTCAGTTGGCGCAAGTGACACGCTGTGACACGACGCGTCTTTCCTTCCTCAGGTTCTTCCTCTTCCATTAGTGCTCTTCCTCCATTTCCACGGGACATGGAAGCCGAAACGAACAAAGTCACATCCGAAAATGATCTCAGTCTGGCGCAGTCTGGACAGGACGAGGCCCCGCAGCCGCCATCCGAGGAGCCACCCCAGCCGAGTGGGCTATACCGGACTCTGGAAGATGTCCTTGCACAACCTTCGACAGCCCTGGTGCGGGAGTTTGCATCCTCAATCAGCCAAAGCGCCATGGAAGAGGCAAACAAGACAGAGCTTTTCAGGAAAGGTATGTGCACGAGCACCGCGCATACACCCTGATATTTGTTACTCGAACTCACATAGCCGATACTACAGAGCTCAGAAAACGGCTGTTTCAAATAGTGTTAAAAACATATAGCTGGTCGAACGCTCGCCTTGTGCACGAGACCAACACCGCCGAACGAGCCCTCGAAAGGGACGTGCAAGATGTGTTATCCACGGAAAGAGAGCAAGGCATGTCATCTCGTCCCCCTCCCACGATCTTCGGTACGCGTGCCCTTTTGGAAGCGGCCCGGCTTCATTTTGCGCGGTGAAAACGAATTGTGTTACTGACTTCAAGTTGTGACCTTGTCCACACTTCAAGATCGTACTCGCGTTCGTCTTGCGGAGCTGTTTTCTGCGGTAAATAAGGCTGTTGCAGTTTTTACGGGGTTTTGACGTCGGTCACTTGCAAGTTGGACTCTTTCGCTGTGCACGCGCATGTTATGTTATTGTCTGTCGAAACGTTGTTGAAAGTCTATGTATCTTTACCCCAGGCTCGCCTTTACGCGACGCAATATTAGATGAGCTGTAAAAGGAAATTTCTGATCAACATTGCTTTGCTGGCGCCTTCGATTCTACCAAAACGATGGTCGCGCTAATACGCTGGTAATAAGCACGCCCCGACGAGTCGTAATATTTCACAGATACCCATATCACCATAATCGTGGACAAGACCTGAACCATCAACAGAACATAACATGTCCCTCAGCAAGGGCCCACACTGCTCCTTCGTTTTACTTGCGGAATTCGACATTGATAGCGGGGCTCAGCTCACGTATCAGTTTCCTCAGCCGCTTGGGACCGATGAGGGGTGAGACTGCCCGGACTTTGCCTCATGGAAGCAGCTACTGATTCACATAACGCAGACTACTGGCCAACTTGATGCTTCCAGATGGTGCCGAGAGGCACCTCGAAGACTGGACGATATTCTTCCTTAATCAGACACCATTCAACACAATATCCCCTGTCCTTGCGCTGGAGACTCCTGAGCCTAGTCATGATCAGCCGAATGACGGGGAAAGTCGTCCGGAACTGATATACGTGCTGAATCTGGTGAGAACGAAACATGACAAGGCTGCTCGGAGGTGAGGACTATCCAAGTCATTCGTCACGAATAGTTCTTCCTGATCCGGCTCATGGTAGGGGTGCTGTAGTCAAAGCCATGGCCATTTGTACGCGCCACCCGTTCATCCAGATCTTCAAGGCGAGTTTTGACCATGACACCTCGAAACGAGACCCACTCACGCCATCAATAGCCTGTCCTACTGCTAGCCCTCGACGATTACTTCGCCAACCCATCACAAGACTGCCTGGCCCGCCTGTTCGATGCCATAAACTCCATGGACATCACAAGTGCACCCGAACTGACGCGTTGCGAGAAGCTGATCATGCGTGCATCCGACCGGAAAGATATTTTTGCCGAAAAGTTTGCACCTCTAAAGATTCCAGACAATTCCCCGAATGTCAGTGGGCCCCATAGCAAACTACAGCACAAAACAACCTCGTCAGCGGGCTCGCATTCCAGCGAAGACGGCGTTCTGATACGGAGCCGCATCCCGTACAACGACGGTGCTCGTGAACGCTCCACCACGGAGAGCAGTACGACCAGTTCTAATCAGCAACAACCCAATAACACTTCTCCATCAGACTCATCTTTCTCACTTGGTGGCAGCGCAGTCTGGGTCGGCGATGATAGCGAGATTCTGGGTAGTCAGGTCGGTGTCGCGATCGGGGGCGGACCAGGGAGTGTCACCTCTGGGAACGGCACCCTGGGGAGTCGTGGCCGAAGGTCTACAGACGCATCATCTTCATCATCTCATGGGTTTGGCAAAGAACATGGCGCATATAGCGGCGCAATACCCACGACATCGGATCCTCATTTGCGTTCTGGATTATCAAAAGATACTCACTTCTTCCAAACGACCATAGCTTACAAAGGACACCAGTTACCCATCAAACTTCCTCTCGCCACTTTTCCTGAAGAAGTTGGTGATGTGAGTTTCTGTTTTGTCGTCTCAAGTGGCTTGCTGACATTGGACTGACAAACTCCACCATTCTCCAGTATTCTTTAATTCAATTAATACAGACATTCTCTACACCTTTAGTGACGATCTCCGGACCCTTACATCCGCATCTACACACGAACGGAAGTCTCACACATCCCATAATAATTCTCTTTAATGCTCTCGTCACTGGAAAACGCATTATCTTCTTGGGCCATAACATACCTGCAGGTCAAGTGGCTAACTATGTGTTGTCGGCGTGTGCGTTGGGTTCGGGGTGCGGAGTGGTTCTGAGGGGGTTCATTGAGCGTGCGTTTCCGTATGCTGGGTTGGCGGGCGGGGAGGATTGGGTCACCACGTGAGTTGAGGCGCAGGGTTTGTTCCGAGTGATAATGCTGATGACGGTGATACGTGGCTTCACAGGCCGGCGTATATTGCGGGTGTTACGAACCCGATATTTGAGACATCTGGATCATGGGATCTTCTAATGGACATCGGGACTGGGCGGGTGGTAGTTTCCAAGGACATCCACATTTCTTTCCCGCCTACCATTACGCCTCCCGCCATCGTCCCTCTTGTCAGCCGAACAGGGACGATTCGCGCTGAGGGCTCCGGAGCAACTGAAGAAGAAATCGCACGGATAGCCACTCGAGATGGGAAGGAGTCCAATCAGAAATCAGACTTTGCAGCAAAGCCTGACTCTTTGGATAACCTGTTCATCGAGGACGTAAGTTTTGAACCAAAAGAAACATTACACCCGTTGACGGTGTGCATGTCTTTTTCAAGCTTATTTCTGCAATAACTTCACGCTTTGGTGAAACGCTCGTGAGGATGCGATTTGCCGAATATGTGGCGCGGTTCGTCCGGCTCGCATCGAGGTACGAAGAAGTAGCGGCTGGCTCCACAAAATTGGGTTTCCCGAGTGCCCCCTTCGTCGATGGCTCACTCGGGAGCGGGGTCGTGTTTCCAGACGAAGCTGCGGCGTTCAAGGAATTGGCTGCCAATGCCAGCCGGATAGAAGGTTGGCGAAGGAGCAAGTCGTACCAGTACTCTACGATCGTGCGTGATGCTTGATGGGGCTTAGCCGCAGGACGATCTGACGGATACCATACGCAGGATTTCCAAAAGTATCAGGCAACCAATGCGATACGAGGGTTCGATCTCCTGCACCAGCTCTCCCGTCTACGCCTTGTGAAAAATCCTCCCGATGCCGAGGTCGAGCTGATTATTCGGACCATCGCGGATAATGTCCGATCGTACGAACAGATTGTTGAGGTATGTTGTTTCTCACTTGCCGAAAAAACACGGCACGGAGTGAATGCTACACCCGTACAGTTGTTGGCGTATATGCCGCCGCCCCCACATGCTGGAGGGTTGCAACCTCTTGGTTTCTGTTTATTTCATCAGCAAGAGTCAGTGCGAGAAGCCACATTAGATATTTTCAATGAGCTGAGAGCTCATCCGGTGCGTCCAGATCAGTCAAACAGACACACCTCACTGAACTCACGACGCTTTGCTTGCCATAGGTTGGGGTGATATTCCTCCAAGAATTGAATCACTTCCAGCGATATGCCTATGTGCGACAAGCCCACGCTCGGGAGTCCAGGCTAAAAGAGGGCTCTGGCCAACTCATGCCTCCAATGCCATTCGCTTCACGCACGCCTTCGAACCGGAGTGAAGTGAGCTTAGGCAGATTTTAGTTATTTTTTTGAGATAGATTTCTATGTACAGATTTGATATCAATGTCCGTATATCGATCGTAGTGTGGTGGGAATACAGATACAACACAGGAGGCACGGGACGAAAGTTCAGGTCTTCAGACCAAGTTGTACGCATTACCAGTGTCACATGTGTTATTTGAGCTGGGATGCACATCGTACATATCACCTTGAGTCACCTTCGCGCAAGCCATGGCGCCAGCGTCCTTCTGAGGCGCCGTGACCCAAGCACCTCCTCTCGCAGTTCCTGTGAACTGCCGGGAACAGGTGCAGCTCTTTACGCCATTGACTCGTCTTCTGGACGATCAGCAGCATGCACATACGGGAAACAAGATGAGGCAAAGTTACGGAAAAACGACGCAATGCCCATTTCTTCAGGAGAAATGACCCATAGAATGAATACCAATAGAATGGCGAGGACTGACGCGGCGACCAAGGCAACTAACTTGTTGATGCTGCGGGATGTAATGAAGAGAATTTGGGCGATGAGGAAGCCTACGCTCCACATATAGCCTGCTCTTGGAAGACTGAATACCACAGCCGAAGGAAGGAACCCAAGGGTATCGGATTTAGCGGACCGGAGGTAGCGGGCCTAGAGAAGAATTAGGTACTAGGAAAGAGACAGTTGGCAAGACGACTAACGCCAATGGATGCGCTTGTATCCGCAAGAGAGTGATGTCTCAGATGAAGGCACGACGCGGATGCAATGCTGATAGTAGATGCAAAAATTGTTGGTACTGCCGTTGATATGGTTCCGCCTCGCACGGTTGCCAGAAGGACACTAACTCTGAAAGTCATACTTATTGGGACCAGACCGTTGAGAGGGGTACTGCATTACTCACATCAAGACCGGGAAAGTCTGTAAACAAATGTCAAAACGGGATTGCTCGATTCACGTCAAGACGTACCCATGATAGGCTGCTAGTCCAGTCTGCGAGGCAAAGAGACATAAAGTTTGTCCACTGGTCGGCATATACTTGTTCATTCACATAGAGATCTTCCAGAAGGGTGCTGTAGTGCCGTGGGATTCCCCACAGCATCCAGTTTGCTGGATTTGACAACCATTTATGTTCGAGAATATCGCCGGGGTACATTTCCTGGAGTCTATCCAACTGGGCAGATGGCTGTCCATAAAACGTTATGAACCGTTGGTTCGCTTTAAAGTAACACTCAGCACGGTATCCATTGGGTCCTGCGCGAGTCAAGCGCACCTATGGCACCAGCAAGACGAGCTAGATGGATGGTCAGGACTTGAGGTAAAGTGTTCAGCCACCACCACTCACATGCAAAGCAGAGCGTATATCCGTCAACACGTTGTCCTGGAGCACATACAAGGTCAACACAATGTCAAAAAGACGCGGTGATAGACCGCGTTGGTAACTGACCTCTTTTCCTGGCCAGGAGCTTCAAGAATTCCTTGCAAGTTTCTGAAGTGTACGGGAATGTAGAAGTTCGCGACGTCAGTCGGTCTATTACATGGGAACGTCAGCGAGCGGAACCCTTGGCGAATCCCCACGTTTTCGCTTGCCTGCTTGCCCATGAGAAATTATATTGCAAAGATCTTCCACGAGTTGCAAAAATTCCTCATGCGACTCGTGATGCATCGGGAAAAATTCGACATGAACCCAGTATAGTCTTTCCAATCCCCATTCTGGTGGATAATGAGACGGAGCGAATAGAGATACACGGATGGATCCCACCGAGATGCGAGGGAGACATGGCTGCTGAGATATCAAGTGACTCTGTACCCAGTTCCTCGAGCCAGAACAACCCTTTTGCAGCGTGATCCACAAAATAGTAATTGCATTGTGTGCGGTCGTCTTCCAGCTCCAAGAACAGTTCACACCTTGGAGGAACTTTGATATCGTGGCATTGTAATTCCTTCTGGACCAGTTTCACGTAACCTAGAATTGCTTGTTCTGTCTCCGTATCCTCGAGGTTAGCCTCGGTGACAACAGTGAATTCTTCATTGTTCAACACGGAATACGGTTGACCCTCGGGATGTATGAACCGCCGCCACTTCAGGGCCGAAGGCGCGCTTGGTTGGGGCAGCCTGTCAGCCGCGAGGCAGGGTACAAGATCAATTTGATGCTGTACTGACCTGCCACGAGGGGCTGGTCCCCGGCTTATGATCCGTGGACAAACCTGTACACTAGAGAGAGGATTATTCAGCTGTTAGTTTGAGCGAAGACGACAAGCTACTCACTAGCATGACCTATTGTACCGCGACGTGCTCAACGAGGTGACGGGGTTAAGACGCTGCGGTTGGGAGATACAAGTATCCTTCGGCCCGGAAGTGTGGTTCTGCATGGTGTGGATGAGTAGGACTAGCTGATGAGTGTTGAATAGCGTATACGTGGAGAGTTGATTTCTTTTATACGGGAAGACACAGGCAAGCAGTACAACGGCGCCTGGCATTGCCCGATCGGATCTCGTTCCAGTGCAAGAAGATCAGATCGTTGAAATGGAATAGTTTTTAGCTCCGACTTAACACAGCCCTCTGAAAAACCGGCCAACTTTCGACCCACATGCAGTACCTCTCACAAACAACTAGCGGCTAATTCACTTCCAACAACCCCTTCGCCTCATAATCCATTGCGCACCTGCCAACTACCAGCGAAAGATGAATTGGGTGTAGATGGCACACTCGATGACCGCCAAGTCTGTTGCATCCTTTCATTTCCGTGAAAACCAGGGCTTGGGCGGCCGGGCATGCTGCTCCTCGCCATCACCACGCCCGCAAATCCGCCTCGAGGCGGGGGGCCTTACACGATCTCTTGTGAACTTTGGCGGTAATGTAGTCTGTGCGTAAACAATACGGCGAGAACAATGCCAATTGTAATCCATTGGTTATAATAAATCGTATGTTTGATGGAACAGAGTGAAGCACCACTAAATTCCACTGACAAGAAACTAATTTTTTTCTCTCACGCCTCACTGCTGTCGATCTGAGAAACGGTACATACATACTTTACACTTCACAATTCTCCCATTGACCGCCAAACGAGCCTAAGCGACTCCTGGATTATACAACAAGTAAATACTCTGGAAACCCACTGTGACGTGCCAGAACCGAGCCTTCAAGTTGTGCCAATCGGAAACTCCTTCAACCGAGTGCCCTGGAAACTTCGCGTTGGCGAACTAGAGGGCACGGCCCGAGGGTCTAAAGGTTTTGGTTTCTGCCGGCCACAGGGCAGGCAACGTATACGACAGTGCGATGTTCGCTTCTGTTTCAGCCTTGCAAATTATGTACGTCGGTTCGTGTTATTCTCCGTCATTCGGAGACTAGTTATTTGTTAAGCCACGCCAACGATGGGACACAACATTGATTCCCAATAGACAATGACTAAACACCAAGTCGTTACTTATCATGAAACGCTGGAGCTTTGGGAGCTTGGAATACTGTTAATTTTGTTGTCTCGACAGGTTGGTCACCTGGCCACTGGCAGCTGGGCCGTTGGTCTTTCATTTATACCGGAAAGTTCCTCGTGGCCGCCCAAGACAGTTACCCAAGTTTACCATAGAAGACCTCCTCGTGATGCCTTGCCAGCCGAAGATGGTATATATCAGATTCGTCCAGCACCAAAGATGTTCAACATGGCCCGTCGAATGTGAGATCGTTACCATGCGCGTCTGTTCTCCAGACTTCTTAGATGCCAGCCGCTCATTTAGGGCACGATAGGTTCTCCATGGGCGTCAGATAGTTAACCTTCTATATGCCCATCTTTGTGCGATCCTTAACTCATAAAAGCCATCCTTGCAGCCATCAGTTGAACTGTTCGTTTTTCCTCGTAGTCGCTCGAACCTCTTAATCTGATCATGATGTCCCGTCACAGCAATGAACCATCCAAGCCACCAGTTCAAAGGTGTGTCAACTTTTGGACGTCCGATCCAGTTCGCTTAAGCTCGAGT